>JAPXFQ010001946.1:600000-948454 GCA_028564705.1 Apricaphanius iberus
CCTAATGATTTAGATAATATTCAAATTTTGTTATTATTATCAAAGGGACTGTTTTTTTTAGATATATAGCTAATAACTCAGCAGCTAAAATAAATAATTAGGGAGAAAAGGGACAGATTCCACGATTGATAGTGAATCCTTTAGTTGTTCCTTGGGGGAGAGAAATTATCCTTATATCCTTATACATTATATGTATTGCTTTAATAAACTCTGTACAGAATCCAAGTGCACGATTTTATATAAATTAATATGAAACAAAATCTCAGCTGTGTTGGGGGCCCTGCCACGATTCTTGTCATGGGGCCCAAAATTCTTAGCAGCGCCCCTGATCACACATCACACCTGACACTTTTCTCCATCCATTCCAACCAGATTGCAAACGCTTCTTCACCTCTTTTGCACACTCTCCATTTATTTGGACCGTTGACACTAAGTCCTTAAAGTCCTCTGCTTTTTTTTCACTTCCACTCCCTGTGGAAGACTTGGTTGAGGAGTAGAGAGACTGCCGTGTGCAGTTATGTTAGCATTGTTAGCATCGGGTGTATTCGCTTCACCTCCTTTGCATCCCTCTTCTTCTGCTTTTCCAGTCATCGTTTGGCTTCTTGTTTCAGTACGCCCGCTCATATTTCAAGTCTTTTACAGAGATTTTTAATACATTCCCTGAATTCAAGGGGTTTTAATCGCCTTACTTTACGGAACTGTCATTTCACACAACCATCCTGTTCCATTGCCCCCTGCCTTGTCAACATTGAATGGTTTTATAAACTCTTCTCTTTCAGTTTGATTAGCTCTTTGTACAAGAAAAATGACAAGGTGGATGAGTCAGTTTTTTTTTGCTAACTCTTCATTTAATGGTCTTTTACTTACAATCAAGTCTTATGTATAATATGCATAATGTTCAATAAAACCCTAAACTACTGACTTAATTTATACAAGTGTCACTCTGTGAACTGTTGATTATTTCACCTACAGAGGAGCCAGAGGTCAGCTGCAAAAGAGTTAACAAGTGTGATCTTTGATTCAGTCGCATGCAGTGACCTTCTAATGGCAAAGCAGCATAACTCTGTTTAATACTTTCATTTTAAAATCCATATTTTCATTCACCGATATGCCTCTTAATATTGAGCAATGGTGTTGCGGTGACTGCCTGACAGGATTCTGCTCTTGTTAAAACACATTTCACACAGAAGGTGTTATATGGAAATAAACTTCAATAATAACCCATTATTCATTTACTGGATATGCAGTAACACTATTCGAGCTTGGTGGAGTTATATCGAGAGACGTATAATGACATATCTAGACCTGTGTCCAGGCTTGTAGCTCACAATACTTTCTAAGCTCAAAATAAAGCAAAACATTAAAAAGTGCAAAAGAGTACAGGTCATCTGAAGCCTGCCGCACATGAGAGCAATCTGCTGAGCTAAAAGTTCAAGGCCGTTTGCTCAACATACAGCAGGTAGCCCCCTGTCTTCAGAAAAAAAATGAACGAAACAGAGACCGTGATGCCAACTCACTGTATGGCTGTTTGGACTTGTTCCTGTTCTTAAAATTTGATGAGCTGACGTATAAATGAATGTAGTTTGGCCGAATTTCCATGCGTCTAGCTTCTAAAATTTAATGTTATCCATGGGCTGCCATCTTGATCGAGTCTTTTTTCTCTTTTTCTCTTCAAAACGAAGAAGGATAAAGGATCTAGAAATCATTTGAGCAGAGAATGCTTTTTGATTGGTCACTTCAAATTTTGCCCGCAGCACAGTCCTCAAGCACACAGTGAGTTTTTTGCCTGGTGAGGTGAAAAATATCAGACCTGTTTGATTTTCACTTCATCGCTTTGTGAAGCAGAAAACTCACAAAAAATTATTAGTACACAGCGAGCTATATGCTGAGCAATGGCCCCACATGACTTACAGGAGACTTATGCTCAGCAGATTGCTCTTGTGTGCGGCAGGCTTAAGTCTAAGAAATGATAATGCTAATGTTAATACTAATTGATCGGAGTGTTGAGGTTTCCATGCTAGCTCTGAATAACATTTCTGTTACTAAAGGACTAATTTTGCAATGGGATCTTGAAAAACTCATCCATGTGTTTTTTTCATTTGTCAGATTCATTACTGTAACAGTTTCCTCACAGGTCTGCCTAAGAAGTCAACCAGACAGCTGCAACTGATCCAGAACGCTGCTGCTCACATCCTCACTAGACTCAGGAAAGTAGAGCACAAAGCACCAGTTCTAAAGTCCTTACACTGGCACCCTGTGGCTGAGAGAATAGATTTCAAAATACTCCTACTAGTGGTGTGCTTGTTCTAAATTAGTTATGCACAGATATGCACTAGTAAAGCCAAAGCCTTTACATGTAAGGTTCAGAAAGCTCACTAGCTTACCAGTAGTACTAGTAAAGTAAAACATGCCTCACTAGTACATATCTTTGCTTTTTCTTGTATTATTAACATGATAAAAGTCTCATTGGTGTTACTAGTACAGTGTTTGGCTGTTACTTGTTGTACTAGTAAAGCAAGACAAATTCTCACTAGTGCTACTACTGGAAATGTTTTCTCTTAATACTACCACTAGTGAGGTCAAAAATGCAGTACTAGTTCTACTAGTGGGCATTTTGGTGATACTAGTGGGGTTCACTAGTGTGTAACACAGGCTTAGTAGTTAGGTCTAGTAGTGTCACTATTGTCGCACAACAGTTTACTAGTAAGGTTTGATTGCACACTTGTAAGCTAAAAGCGGCAATAGTAGTGGAAAAAACTTTACAAGTAAGACACAGTCGTTATACTAGTGCACCCTAGTCTTTATACTATTGTGGCAAATTGTCTCACTAGTAAGGTCAAAGTGTGTACTAGTACATGGAAATAAAGTATGATATCAAAGATAAACCCTTACGATACTGATACTTGGATCTCAGTACTCGCCAATACCGAAATACAGAGTAACAATGCTGATACTTCTACCACACAAAAAACACATTGAATTTGAAGACAGGTTTTATTTTCTTAAGTGCTTGTTACAACAAATAATGGGTAATTCAATAAAAATTTGAATATTAAAAAAATTACCACAAAAAAAAAAAATTTCAAGTGAAAAATAAACACTTTCTCTAAAATTGTTGTAGAGCTTCCATATTTTAAGTATCTGTTCATGGTAGCCTATAGGTTAACTTTAGCCAATATGAGTACAAAACTACGGCATCAGCCCCAATACCGGTATCAGTGCATCACTAACTGTAGCAAAAATAGGTTGTGATATAAAGTGGGCCCGTCTAAAACGTGAAACTCAAGGGCTGAAAATGAATCCCACTCTGGCCCTGTATTAGTCTCAAAAGTTCTTAATTCACGATTTTTTTTTACAGAGTTGCCAAAGAGTGGCTAAATGGTCATTTTAAATATTCCCATTACAAAGGTCATTTCTGTACATTTCCTATAATTAGTGTGAGAGATTTCCAAACAGTGCAGTCCAAAAAACATGTTTTTATCTATGTATAAAAGTAGTTCAGGTTTTCTGGGTTGGTGTTTCTAAAGGCTCTTCTTGCAACAGAAAATTCTTATCTGCTTCAAAACCCAATGGATACACAGAATGAGTGATTTTAGATATTTCTAGCTTTGAAATATGACTATATATTCCTGCTCATTAATGTTGGTCAATGTAGACTACATAGGTTAAACCTGTTTTTTTAATATATAAGTTAACTTTTTATAAATGCTGAATGTGGATATCACTGTGTTCTGGTATTAATAGTCATGACAGGGATCATAGAGGACTGTTCTGTTAAGAGCAGGGAAATGCACCTTAAAACTGCCCTTCCTTTTCATCCATAGCTGTTTTCCTATTGACAGCCTGCTGGGATGCTGAATTGAAAGGACATGATCTTTTGCGAAGGCAGGCAGGGGATTGTAAAGATACTATTTTCAGAACCACATCAAGCCAATTAACACAGCGGCAACTAAGCTGGTGCATGCAAGGAGCCTGCGAATTCATGTGAATGAAAGTGTGTGTGTTTTATGTAAGCTTAACCATATGTTCATATCCCGACCAACCATGATTGTGCATTTCTTTGCAGCCATGTGGAGGGTTAAAATTATTAGCTCATTAGCTAAAGCGTCCCAAGCGCCTCCTAATTAGCATATAATAGGACAGCCACGTCCGCCACAGAGGGGCCTGTAATTTAAGAATACAGTTCATTTTGCTGCCAAAGAAATTCCTCAGAATCGTGACCAGGCGACTACAATTAGCCTCGTCTCCATTAGCATGGCTCCTCGGCCGTGAACTATCAGTTATTGTTAGCCTACAGGGCTGTTATTCTTCTATACACTTCACAGGAGGGGCAAATCCCCGGGCTCATGCTATTTTATGAAACAAAAACCAATTTCCTGCTAATTGTGGTCTAATTTTTCCTGTTCCAGGAGTTTTCTATGGGAGTAAATTTGCGTTTTGGAAAACCTAAAATCCAAGGTGTCTCTAGGAAGAGGATGTGAGGAGTGTTGAGCAAACGGGGGAAAGCTGAAATGTCAGGGTGTGGAAGGTGTCGGCATGCAAGCGGAAGCTGGAAATAGAAAGTAAATGAATCACATTCCGCTTGTTCTATAATTGCAGACCTCACATTCAGAGAGAGGAGATAAACCCCATGAAACCATCTGGGAATCAAACTATCACACCATCAACATCCACCAAAATCTTTTAAATTAGTCTGCACCAGCTGAAACCCATGCAATGAAAATAAAACCGCTCTGATAAAAACTCAAAAATGAATATTTGGTTATCTTTTGTGTGTGTGTGCATTTCTTTCCATGTCAGGTCTATGTTGGAAGGACAACACATCAAATAGATTTCAAGTTTTAATCTTTGATGTTGGCAGTTAGAACGTTCACTACGAGGTAGTGTTGGCGGTATTTTAAGGTTTCTGTGCATATGAGCAGGTGGCTCTTAGCTTTAATAAACAAAAATGTTGAGTTTGCAGGTGCAACAAGTGTTGCCAGTTGGCTGTTGTATCCTTGTTTTACTGCTGGTGAATCTGAATCTTCACACCTTCCTACCCAACACAGCAGTTGCATTTTTTAAAGCTAATGCACAGCAAACATTTATCAATTTGTAAAAGCTGAAACCTCATATGAAATCAGTGTTTTGCTGATGGTTCCATACTTAAACATAACTGGATGCAGCGTGTCTAGAATTCCCCAGCTGTTTTTATCCCTTTTTAAAGGAAAAATGAAGATTTCATGATAGTAGGCATTTCTACAGTTATCTATCCTTAAAGTGTAAGATATATGGATGGATGGCTGAATGTCTAAAGTATTTTTTTAGTTTTACCAACTAGTTTCTTCAGACAAAAATTAATACTAATATTTTTGACAGTTCTGACTTGAATCCCATTGATTATCTGTGGAGGGAGCTAAAGCATAAAATGATGGCAGGGAGGCCTTGCCTATTTTGAAGACTTAAACCTCATCATCAGCTAAGACTAATTGTCTGTGAAAAATTTAAAAAGCTGGTCAGCATTTGTAAGATGAGTTTGATTGCTGTAATGCCGATTAAGATTTCCCATTTATTGAGAATGGTATAAATGATATCGCATAATTTTTGTATCATTTTATCTTAAACTCCTAAGTCTAAATTTGCCAGGGGTATGAGTAGTTTTAAGGGTAACTTTAACTTTATGTATTGCACAGCCTTACTAGAAAGCAGTGATTGATCTACTAAATCCATGAAAACATAATATATTTTTTTAATACATCACCTGCTGCTGAATAGTCAAACAAAACAAAAAAACAAAAAATAAGCTGAGATTTCCCCCAACCAGGGATACTGACACAGTTTTTATTCTCATTAACCCTTTTTAAACATGGATGTTGTTTATTAAACTCCAGAAATATTTGAACGTTTTAGGAGATTTCTATAAATGTTATTTTTTAATAATCTAATGATTACTTTCAAAACTGCCCCTACCTTTAACCCAAAGAACACAAGCTGAATAAAGATTCACGCATGGTTCAGAGGTGTATAGTAAAGTTTCTTAAATAAAAGAGAGTTCCACATTTTCAGTTAAACAACCAGGCCTAAACTCCCTGGAGTATTGAACCTTGCTTCCATTTGTTTTCACTAATCGACAGCTGATATTTAAAAATCTCCAGAAACTGTAAACTAATGACAGGAGACAGAGAGAGTCGCTGATGTCGCCAGACAGCTGATCGATCAGTGAGCCAGGGAGCCTCAACCCTCCCAGCAGACCCATCCTCCCTAACCTTTACCGGCACTGGTGGACAGCTCCATCAATCAGGGTGACGGACAGCTGCAGCGTCCACTCATCCTGCTGATCGATCGCATAGATCGTCTCCTCTAAGGAACAGTATTATGACATCTGATTGTGAGGTGGTTAATGTTGTTTAGAATAAGATAAACACACTGAGCGGAGAGTCTGTAGGTGGAGATCAATCTGGGTTTCTGTTGTCTTATCCCAGCGGCCGCTCGATAACGCTCTGAATGGAGGATTGACACGACGAGGAGAGGAAGATGATTGATGGAGACACACGGACTCCCTGGATGAGGATAAAGATCGGGCCTGAAAATTCATCCGACATCTGATTTTATTGTTTTAACAGAGAACACAGTAAATAATTTAAGCAGCAACAGTTCATCGTATTGTTAAAGTGAAATAAACGTTAACTCCAGATTCCTTTTAAAGCAACTTGTTCCATGAATGGGATTTACAGTGATCAGCTCTATTTAATTACGAGAATGTAGGCAAATAAACTCATTGCAACATAATTAGTTGTCATCCGGGGCTTTAAAATGTGATTATAAATTACATAACTTGAGCTCTTTTTTTTTAGCTTTTTATTGATATCCTAAGCTTTTTGATTTAAAAAAATACACTACCATTAAAAAAGTGAGTGTGTAGGAGGCGGGATATAATCCAAAATCACCTGAGCACATTTCTAGGGAAAGTGTAATTTATAAAGTGGACATTGCGTGCAGCTGTGCGAACTCCAAGTTTGATAGATCTAAAACTTACCAGGTATAAGTATTTATTTATTTATTTATTGCTTAGTTTAAGTATGATACATAGTAACATTTCTACTCAAAGTTTTATAAATGAGACCCGTATTCTTTCAAATATTGCTATAAAATGTTATTTATCAACATATTTTCTAATGAATCCAATAATCGGCTTCAATCATCACACATGCTAATAGTCATTTAGTTTCAACGTTCTAACCCTTTAAATGTCAGTTTTAGCTAATAAATTGTAATTTTTCAAAGTAAACCCCCCCAAAAAAATCTGATTGACAAAAAACAAAGATATTTTAATCTAGTAGAAAGCAATAAAACATTCCAATAAAATAACATCCATAACAAAACAAAGAAATGTAAACATTGCCAAGGTTAGGAAAAAATTTTTTTCAAGGAAACCATGAAGGCTAATTTAAATAATAATAAGGTAACTTTTTTTTTTTCTACATATGGATTTGTTCGATTGGTGGCTGTAAAAACAGCTAGAACAAAAAAATATCTGCTGCACTTAATGTTTTTTATTTTTTTTATATTTAATTGCTCCTCTATGTAGTTGACACAAATCGCTTCATGAAGCTAAAACATAATACAATGAGTAGTGGGAGCAAACCAGCAGTAAATTGGAGGTGTTTGTATCATTTATAGCTAAACAATCCCCTGCCTCCCGCCCCTGTTCCAAAGTCTTCATTTTATTTAAAGTCCTGATTCATGCCAGTGAGGACCCAGTGAGGAGATAGAAACAAAAACCTTTACAGATGTCCAACATTAAAACTGAATTATCTTAATTTTGTGTGACTGCGGACAAACTGTGAGGATTTCCAAAGCGTCTCCAGAGTTATGAAAATTTGGAAGTTAGTTGTGGAGACCCAACTCAGTAAACTGTGATGCAAACAGAGCTGTGCACAGCCAGAACTCGTCTTGACACTCTTCACTCGCCTCGTCGGACTGTAGGGAATCATTATGAGCCATCTGAGGATGTTTATTAATGACCTTGGCATGGCTGGAGGTGGCAGCCATGCTGCTAATGTGATTCACTGGCACACAGTGGACTGTGGCAGTGCACAAAGAGAGGCAGAGGACAAGGCGCCTGGTGGACATCCATATTAATGCCAAATCCAGTCTGTGTTCTGCTGCCATGAGCCCCAGCTGAGGTCCAAAAGGAGCCGCCTGATCTCTCAGGACTCGCTCCTTTATCTTCATACCAACACATCAGCTCCAGCCCAAAAACTGTCACGAGACGTCTCAAAAGATGTCCGGAGATGTCCTTAGAATGTCCTCTGATGTTCCAAGAATTCTCTCAGATGTCTTAGGGCAAAGTTTGGAAGTTCAAACTAGAGTTTACTTTTTCTGAAAGTTGCACTCAGAGTCAAAGGACAAGTAAGGTGTAGGATAAAGACAAATGAAACAAATCTTTGGTTCTACTATTTTTTTATACCTTTTAAAAGAACCCCCCCCCCCCCAAAAAAAAAGAGAATGTTGCTGTTTGTATTCATTGCATTCAGTCAAAACTTGGTTAAGCTGCCATTAGTCTTTTGTGGGTATTTCTATAAAGGGTCTTCCTGCTGAAAGGGGAACCTCCAACCCAGTCTCAAGTCTTAACCATTTTATTTCCAGATTGAACTTTGTTGAATTTAGTTCACCTCAGTTTATTTATTTAGTGCCAATTCACAACATGTATCATCTCACAGAACTTGAAATGACACATTTCAATTAAGTCTTCCATACATTCTAGTCCCTCAGTTCATTATCCCATTCTGTTTAAACTTTTTCTATTTAAGCAAAACCCAGCAGATTGCAAAGAGTCATTGACTTGCAGCATTCACTTCTCTGGGATGAACATTTAGAAAAAGCAGACAGTTGCCTGCATTGTGTAATTGACTTCATAGCAGTCCCTCACACAGAGCAGGTATCTAGTGCAGTAGGGTTGCTAACTGTCCCATATTAGCCGGGACATCCTGTATAATTATCTAAATTGGAATGTCCCATATGGAACATCTCTCGTCTCTTATATTGAGTGCTGCTTGATGTGTTTTCGCCGGATGTTACACTTATTTTACACTCCAATCACTAAATGGCAGTCGGACTTCATAGAGAACAGATTTCATGCATCACGTCAGTGACATCAATCAAAACTTTGAGGGAATTGGTTTGCGGAGTGGAATTGCAATTGTTTTGGAATGTAAATAAGGATAAACCTGTGAAAAAGATAAACAGTGGGAGGCTAAAAAAACGTGGGTAAAGCCTGTTAGCTATGATGTTAGCCTGTTAGCCTACCTGGAGAGACCGACACATGCTCAACGGGAATATGGAAGACAGTCTTCCACCCCAGTTTTTCTCTTATAAGTAATTTATTACATTTACTTTGTTAACTTTATTTGAGTAACCTTTGGGAGTAGTTGTACTTAACTATAATTTTCACTTTGAGTAAAATGATTATGAAGTGTCTCTACTTTTAGTGAAGTAAACTTTCTGGATATTCTACCAATGTGAGTGACTTTACTGAATTAGAAACAAACATGTTTTAACCAAAAATGTACCAGACAGAGAACTGCAATTTATGTTATAAATATATAAGCATTGTTGTTTTATTTTCTATCTGCTGAGCATGCTGGGCCTTTAGTAAACCATCACTGAAAGTACCTTGCCCTGTTCTAACAAATAATAGATTACTGTAAGTGTTCATTTTCTGAATTTCAGATGAAAAAAAAAGTTATTTTCAGCTCAAATTATTTATATATTACAACTGTCTTTTTTATTTATTTGTATTCATTTTTATCATTATAATTTCAAATACCCAAATTTGAACATACCTATATATTGTGTGATGACTGCAGAAGAAACTAATTTGCACAACATGACTTTGCTATCAACGGGCTTAAAAATCCTCTAAAAATTAGGCACAGATAATAAACTTCTGCACAACTTTTTATCTTACCCATCTGTCTGTAATGTTCTCTAACCAACTTGAGGCCTTCACAGAACAGCTGTGTTTTTACTCAGATAAAATAAAGCAGAGATGGACAGGCATTATCAATATCTAAAATGCAAAAAGTTACACATATTTTATTTATAGATATCAGAATTACAAGGGCACATTTTAATTGCATGCCATGTTTTTTAATTTGTAATAAAAGTACAACTACTTGTATTTGCTAATATAGACTATTACAAAAATAAACAATTTTGATGTTTTAATGTTGATAAATGAAAAATATTGTATCACTTTACATTAGATGTTTTTACACATTTTTTTATTCATTTTTTAAATTTCTTTATGCAACGAGCATACTCTGACATTTACATATTTCTGTGTATTGCTGCTTGTTCGTGTTCTCTTTCAAACAATGAAAGTGTGAATACTGACTGCAACACTTCATTATCTTCAAGTCTGATGAAGAGCCAAATACTTGGTGTTATCCAGTGGTGCGATAAATGAGCCAGAAACTGGAGTCCTGCATTGAGCGAGCCTTTTGGCTTATATAAAACCGTCTGCAATCTCCTGTCAAACAGAAAGGTACTTTTGACAACTTCACACTTGTCAACAGAGCCAGGATCACAGATAAACCGAAAAACAGATAAATAAAACCTTAAGATTGTCTCTGCAGGTTTAATTTGAATTCTGATCTGATTTTCTTTGTGAGACAGCAAAAGTCAGAATCAGTTTCACATTCTGCCTAATAAATGAAAGGATTTAAAAGCGACCCTAATCCTGAGCTCAAGTCACAGTTGGAGTCAACCGTTTCACACAACTCTTTCGTATCCGCCAGTCTGATGCAAACAGATGAAACACCTGAACAGACACACCATACTGCATGTTGTAAACACTATCATGAACCGGACATTTGACTTGATCATGGTCTTCTAAGATGCAACTAAATTTTTATTTTCTAAGTAATATACTGTAGGGTGACATCAGGGAAATTGGGCCATAAGATCAGATGAGTCACTTATATTTTGAGGCCCCCAGCCTTTTAATTTTGTACAGACAATGTCCGCAAAAGACTTCCAATTGTTGGCAAGAGTGTCCTGGGATAAGAATAATTGATTTGATTCGTCCATAGTTGCCCAATTTACCTAATGTCACCCTAGTATATTGCAGAAACGGAAAGTACTACGAAGACTTGTTGGACAAAAATCCTTACAAATCCTGTGATTTGGTAAAAACAAGAAGTTAATGTAGTGGAAGAACACTTTGTGGATTTCCTCAATTTGGTCACTATGTCAAGTATATGCGGAGACACAGAGTATACTTAAGAGTTTTATTTAAATCAGCAGAGTAGCTCTCAGTCGCAGAACCTGCAGAAGGACCAAGCAGGAGATGGAATGACTTGGATCCTGTGTAAACGATCTGGAAGTTCTTTGAGTGATGAGGCGATGATTATCAAAGAGGAGTTCAGGGCTGGCTGGCCAGATGACTGAACGAGGAGGAGGTGAGTGAGAGATGTTTAAATCAGGAGATTTAGCCAATGGTTTGAAGAGCAGCTCAGGTGGTGATTGGAGTAGATGATCTCCTGACACACTATGTCCTCCTTGATGGAGACAAAGCCTGAAGCCTGAGGAGAAGAAAATTCTATCACATTAGCAGAGGTCCCTGACATAATAAAAATGCTCCGATGGCTGTGTGCCAAGGTGTGGATGTCATTCCTCCTAAGGTATTGAAGGCTCTGGAAACTATTGTCCTTTTTCCACTAGGGCCAGTAAGGTTTGGAATGGGTAGCTTCACATTCTGCCATGTTTCCATTACCTTTGTCATGGGGTCTGAGCCGACCCCATTTTTGCACTACCTCTGCTTTGTTCCTGAAGCAACCCAACACACTCACGTATGGACTGATTGATCCTGGAATGTGGTATCCCTCTCACTCACACATAGCAGTGGTGGCAGTTTGGAGTTGTTTGTTTGAAGTGATGTCTTAGAAAGTAATAACAGTAGTGTTACCAAAATCAGAAATGTTCTCCATAAAATTTTAAAGAACTGAGTGTTTTATAAAGTGCTTTTATAGTGTGTAGGGAGGGTTGTGGTTCTTGATAAAGCTTAAGCCAGAAGGTGATGGGGAGAATCAACATTAAAACGGGCTGCATCTTCAGTAGTTGGGACATCAGACAACTGTGACTGATGGCAGTTTTTCATCAGGTCGCAAAGAGAAAAAGAGCTGCTATTGGTCTCAACAGAGTGAATGATCACTAGTTAGATCAGTGCTGGCGTGAAGAACACAGATCAGGAGCTGGAGACATGAATGGACGATGTCTGAGTATGTGAGGTGAATCAAAAGTCTTTTAACTTTTGAGAGGGTCGGTGTTGTCATGATGAATTTGTGACTGGTTTTTGCTGGAGCTTTTGTTAGGCTAAGCCAGCCAATGTCCTTGCCTACTACCATTCTTTTGAGATGGTAATGGAACACAACCATCCTGTTCTAGGCTGTACTGATCCGTCCTGTTCGTCTAGTGGAAAAGGGGCATACGGGGTTGTCATGGCTGACAGACATCGTTAGCGTTGCAACAGCATTGGAGTGGGAGTGTTTGGTGGTGATCCCATGTTTTAGGAAAGGGGACTTTGTTACAGCTGTCCAGAGATCACACTTCTCAGTCTCTCTGGGAAAGGTTACTATAGGATCTCGGATAAGATGTTCCAACTACTTGCCCTGACCATGGAACATTAAATGCGGGCCCTCATTTATCAATCCTACTTAAGCACAGATTTCTGTGCGTTCTTTAACAATCCCACTGGGAGGAGACCTCAGAGGGGAACGCCTTGTGATCCCACATAATAAGCTGGAAATCGTTTTCCAAAGGGAGGATTGTTTGTTTCAATCCTTGACTTGTTACCTTCACTACCCAATCTCAGATATGGGGAACACATTTAATGGTTGAAATAAGTGGGTGCACAAGCTTGAATTTATTGTGAATACAATTCATTAATTGAAAAGAAAAAAACATTTTTTACATTGTTATGACTGCAAATGTAAAAAATTATGTCCAAATCAACCCTTTCTTTAGGCACTCCTTAAGTTTGGTCAATAAAGGTAACTGGTTTCCATGCTACAACTTACATTTAAAAAAATAAATGCAGCTGAAAATATAAATTGTTGATCTTAAAGCTGAACACAGGCAGCCACTGTGCAAACGCAATGCCGGCAGAAAAGATACATTTTCCAGATGTGCTTCCTTTATGGTGCCCAACAACTCCAAAACTTCTGTTAGTACGAGCAAAAGGCAGCAGGACTATTTATCAACTTCAGACAGGATAAAAATAAGGCTTGGGAGATCAGGTCAGGGTGTCAGGACTCAATAACCTCAAGAAAGACGCACCTGATTGAAGTCAGTCAGAAATCTGAAGTATTTTTCGTGACTGGACCAGTAAAATAATCATCAACTACCAGCAGTGAGATAAAAAAAAATAAAAAAAATCCAGTTTTAGCTGAAGCATTGTAGAGTGAGACATATTGGCTTGTAGTGCAATTGTATCTGCTTCTGCTGGTGATAAAAGGATGCACAGATTTTCTCTCTCTTGTTCTCTTTGTCTCACTCTATACATAAGGGATGTGTATTGGCAAGAATCTGGTGATCTGATATGAATGATGATACAGGAGGACGATACAATATATTGCAAGAGAGAGAGGGAGAGGTAAAAAACACTTCTTGGGTTAAATCATTTTAACACGTCATCTGATATATCCAATTGTTTTTGAATCCGACTCATGTACCTGTGACCAGCCACTTTTTTTTTTTTTGCAATACAAAATCTTGGCAAACATCTCTTTACTGAACCGTTTGAATATCTGTGCTGAGAAAGAATCTTTCAGCCGATCAGACTGGCAGACCAAGCAGCTTTATTATTGCTGAGAGGGGAAACTGTGGTGATATTAAAACTGCCGGAGTGATGAAGCACTGCAGGAGGAGAGAACCAGGGAGGTCAAAACACCTCGAATATATTTATTTGGTATTTTTCCACATTTTCTTCTGCTTCTGTGCCTCATTTCTGCTATTTAAGACTGAAATGCTCTGCATTGCTGACTGCTCCACAATGCACTCCAGGTCTGTCATACTCTATTAGAGACACCATGATTGCTTACTCCTCTTTCTGGATGTTGTAAGATTCTGAAATGGAAACAAAACTGAAATAGACAATGTTATTTTAGGAGCAGCTCAAAATGGAAAATAATGAGTTTATTTAATCTTGATTAATAATTACATTGAAAGCTATACCATGTTTCAAATAACAGTATGCACCAAAAAGGCAAGTATAGTGGACCCTGGTATTTGTGGAATTTGGGGACCACAGTGGCTGCACAGTGGCACCGTTGGTGTCATCGTTGTTTTGTCGCAAGAAGGTACTGGGTTTGAAACCTGGCTGAGGTCTTTCTGCATTGAGTTTTCATGTTGTCCCTGTGCATAGTTTGGTTCCCTCAAAGTACTGTCTTCCACCCACAGTCCAAAATTTACAGAAATCAATTAACCCAACAGTCATGTCTTTTGAATGTGGGAGAATCTGTGGCAAGGAACCTGGAGGAAACCAACACATGCACAGAGACAGCATGCACACTCCATATGGAAAGACCCCATGGCCTTCTTACTGCAAAGCAATGGTGCTACCAAATGTGCCACCATGCAGCCAAGGTTCAAGTTAATTATGATTATATGTGGTACTGTGCAAAAGTTAGGCAGGTGTGAAAAAAGTTTTAAACAAAAAAAATGCTTTCAGACATATAAATGATTGTTTATTTTAATCAATGTTCAAAATATTGAGCAAATGAAAGAAACATCTTACATTAATTTCCTTTTGCATTCAAATCAGCATCAATTCTTATAGGTACACTTGCACAAAGTCAGGGATTTTGCAGGATTATAGTCAGGTGTTTGATCAACCAATTATCAACCAATTATATCAACTTTACAACCGAAGTTTAACCAACTTTCACAAGTTGGTTAAAGCAGAAACAGCTGTGTAGGACGCTTAAACCTGGGTGAGGCATTCTGGTCTCTTCCACCAAGGTGAGGTTGTGGAGGATAGTTTCATGTCATGGCAAAACTGAGCACAGTAACAAGGCAAGATAGTTATACTACATCAGCAAGGTCTCTCCCAGATGAAGATTTCAAAGCAGACTGGAGTTTCAAGATGTGCTGTTCCTGTTGTTTTGAAGAAGCACAAAGAAATGGGGAACGTTGAGGAACATAGATGTAGTGGTCAGCCAAGGAAACTGTATGTGCCAGATCAAGGACACATTCAGTTTATTTATTTATATAGTGCCAATTCAAAACAGATGTCATCTCAAGACACGTATAGGAAAGGTAATTTCAATACAAATATACAAACAATCAGACAAAAAAAGTTTATATTTAAGGAATCCCCACAGATTGCATCAAGTCACTGACGTGAAGTTTGGCCCCTTCAATGCAGACTTCAACCACGAGTGTTGGGCATCTTACATTACATTACAGTAATAGTTATATAGTTTATAGTTACAATTTACTTTTTCAAAAAATTTACTGAGTTCATAACTCAGTTGAGTTTGTTACTTACTCAATTAGTTACTCAGCAAAGTAACGATGGCATTGTTTTTATGTTCTATAATGCAGTTATGTTTTATAATATATGTAACATCAAATATGCTTATAACTGAATAACGAATAAAAAAACACAATATACAGTATTTTTGAACGTTTTGTTTTTTAACTTGACTCAAAGGATAAGATGAATGCAGAAAAAAATATACAAAAAGTCAATAGTGGTCATACGTATTTAGATACACTTTTATTTAAAGTGCAACACTAAGACAGACAAATGTGGGAAAAAATAGGGGAAAATATTTCCATAATTTTTTCAATTCTCAGTATCTGTAATATTGTACAGTAAACAGAGCTCTATCAAATTGGCATTTTAAGCTTGATTTTGCATCACCTGGTCATAAGACCTGAAAGCTATTGAAGGAAAGTCTGACACATTACAGTAAAATATTAACAAAAAATATAATATGCATTCAAATGTGAAATATATTGTTTCTGGTTCTTTAGATGTAGTAAGACTTTTCAAGATTGATTTGGTGTCACCTGACCACATGAACTGGAAGCTAATAAGGAATTTACGGTAATGTTGAGCATCTAAAAATATGTCACCACAGAGTTTTTAGAGTATGTAATTTGGAATAGATTTCTGCCCTTTTATTTTCGGCATATAGTAAAACTGTGTTTTAAAACCATGATTCTTATCAGGGGATGCTGATCTTAAAAAGGGGGATGAAAACGACTCAGGCAGAACCTTATTCCGGGGATGTTGCACCAGGTCTCTTTTTGCGGCGGACTTCCTGATTCCCCTCAGACAAGATCTGGGCTATGTTCAAATTCTTTGAAGGATCCCTGGTGTTTCTCAATGTCAAGGCGCCTCGCCTATCAAGGCAATGCCTCGGAAATGTATAACGAGCGTTTAACTTTTTTTTAATTGTGTATATATTAGTTAACTCAAATGTGTAAGCAAGTTAGTACATGGTAGCCCCCAAAGCTGCAGCTACTAAGTAACTAACAACCATATACTGTGGAAATAATTATTTGACCCCTTGCTGATTTGGTAAGTTTGTCCAATTGCAAAAAAATGTAACGTCTCAGAGCAGTATCATTTTAATGGTAGGTTTATTTTAACATTGACAGATAGCACATCAAAAGGAAAATTGAAAAAAATAACTTTAAATAAAACATAGAAACTGATTTTCATTTCATTGAGTCAACTAAGTATTTGAACCCTCTAACAAAAAATACTTAATCGTGGCAAAACCCTTGTTTAAAAGCACATAGATTAAACATTTCTTGTAATTAATGACCAAGGTTGCACACATTTTAGCTTCTGCTCCCTTCATTCATCTGACCGGCAGACCTCAGTACGTTCGACTGGGGGACTGCAGGTCCGACACTGTTACCAGCAACACTGGAGCACCGCAGGGAACTGTGCTCTCTCCGGTCCTGTTCACCCTGTACACGTCCGACTTCCAGTACAACTCGGAGCTCTGCCACGTGCAGAAGTTCGCGGACGACACAGCTATCGTTGGCTGTATCAGGAGTGGACAGGAGGAGGAATACAGGGAGTTGATCCAACGTTTTGTCACGTGGTGCGACTTTAACCACCTGCTCCTAAACGCCACCAAGACCAAGGAGATGGTGGTGGACTTTAGGAGAATCAGGCCGCACCTTGAGCCTGTCAACATCAAAGGTGACTGTGTGGAGGTGGTTCACACCTACAAATACCTGGGAGTGCAGCTGGATGACAAACTGGACTGGACTGCCAACACAGACGCCCTGTGCAGGAAAGGACAGAGCCGTCTGTACTTCCTCAGAAGGCTGGCGTCCTTCAACATCTGCAAGAAGTTGCTACAGATCTTCTACCAGTCTGTAGTTGCGAGCGCCCTCATGTACGCAGTGGTGTGTTGGGGGGGCAGCCTCAAGAAGAAAGACGCTGGACGCCTGAACAAACTGGTGAGGAAGGCAGGTACTGTTGTTGGCACAGAGCTGGACAGCCTTACATCTATGGCAGATAAACGGACTCTGAACAGGCTACTGTCCATCATAGACAGTCCACACCATCCACTGCACAACGCCATCTCCAGGCAGAGGAGCAGCTTCAGTGACAGACTGCTGTCATTGTCCTGCTCCACTGACAGACTGAAGAAATCGTTCCTACCCCACGGCATGCGGCTCTTCAACAACTCTAGGGGGAGGGCCATAAAATCAACCATAGAAAACTGGACTTAATGCTAATCACACCATGCACCTTCGGTCACACATGCACTTTATCATACACACACATCTACAAGTTGGAGTCTAAGTATGTACAAACTGACCATTACTCAACTGTTTTTGCATACTGACATCTGCACAACTGCACTTGAACTGGACTGGCAGACATTATACTTTTTTATACCATTATATTTTACCTTAGTTCTTCTTTTAAATTTTTATATTGTATTTTCCCTGCATGCCCCTGTGTTCCCGTAAGCTGCTAGAACTGTGAATTTCTCTTGGAGATGAATAAAGTATCTATCTATCTATCTATCTATCTATTGCCTTTCTATTCGATTAAGGTCCGGCGACTGACTAGGCCACTTGATGAGCTTAGTGTGCTTCTTCTTGAGCCACCCCTTTGTTGCCTTTGCTGTATGTTTTGGGTCATTGTCATGCTGGAACACCCATCCACAACCCATTTTCAGTTTCCTGGCAGAAGGAAGGAGGTTGTCGTTCAGGATTTCATGATACATGGCTCTGTCCATTTTGCCATTGATGCGGTGAAGTTAACCTGTGCCCTTAACAGAAAAAAACACTTCCAAAGCAAAATGTTTACACCTTGCTTGACGGTGGGGACGGTGTTTTTGGAGTCATAGGCACCATTTTTCTTCCTCCAAACATGCAAACAAGTTGAGTTAATGCCAAAGAGCTCAATTTTGGTCTCATCTGAGCACAGAAATTTCCCAGTCACTCTCTGAATCATTCATGTGTATATTGGCAAACTTCAGACGGGCCTGTACATGTGCCTTCTTGAGCAGGGGGACCTTGCAAGCTCTACAGTATTTTAATCCATTGTAGTTAATGTGTACGCAGAATTTACAACATACACGGTCAAGTCGTAGCTGCTACGTAGCATGTGGTAAATACTACTATTTCTACAGATTAAAAATATACAGAGAAAATAGCTTAAGTAACAAATCTACAAATTATTACTTAAGCTATTTTCATAGTAATTTCTGCAATTGAATAACTAGTGGTCAAATGTACACACTTTAATATATATATATATATATATATATATATATATATATATATATATATATATTTTTTTTTTTTTTTGTATATATAATTTTATATATATATATATATATATATATATATACACATATACATATATATATACACATACACTTACACACACACACACAAACACACTGTTGCAGATTGGCTCTTTCTAAATAAACTGAATGGATTTTTGTAAACGGCCACTGCAACTACCATTATGTTTTACAACCACTGGAAGTCATATCAGCTTCCACTCTTCTCCACAGCTTCCTCAGTGCTGGTGACATTGTGGCCCCTGGGGATGTGTTTGAGGACGACATAGGAGAGAATGACGATGGTTTAGAGAAATCTGCTGGGCTCTCTGGCATGACAAACGGTCTTCTGAACATGTCTTAGTGATGTGGAAGTTGTCGATTGAGCAAACCTGCAAACCCTGATCATGGAGTCGACAGTGTGAAAAAGTTACCCTAAGCCCTCTCTAAAAACCAACCTGTATGATGTTTCTTTCTTCAACAAGAAAATATAATCTTTATTAAGTTGATCCAGCAACTCGGCCTTTTTATTCTTGTAAAGTTTAAAGAATGGTCCAGGAAGAGGTCATTTATACACCTATACAACTATAATTTAACTGCACAATAAGTTATCCTAATACCAGTATTACTAGAGCATCCAGCCCCTGAATTTGGACATAGCCCTGGGCATGGAAAGCAGGGTTCCACTGGTTATTGCTCTCCTTTTTTATTGTTTTTCAGGTCAGTACATGGTGAAAACATATGTAATGAAAATGTATAATATCTCTGTAAGTTTCTTTGTCAGTGAGCAATACTGTGTTGATGTGTTGATATGTAGTTTTTGGCGGGAAACCATTAGTCAGTCAGAGTTTAAACAGGTAGAATATCCTCCGTGTTGGGGGGAAGCTTGCGGGCTTTGAAAGTTGAAATGTTGCAGTAGTTTGTTAACCCCGTTGTTACGAGCTTAATCCATTTTAAAGGGATAAACGTTTATTGTGTCTGATTACCATTGCACATAAAATAACTAGGAAGAAACGTGAGTTGAGTTACACCTGAAAACAGAGTAAAACCCAGTTTTCTACTAATTAAAGCATGTTCTTTTAAAGGATTAATGTGACAATGTTACCTTGAAACATAATGTTTTACAACTGTTTAAGTTATTATAAACATATTTTTATTCACAAGTAAATTAGTATCACTATGTATGTTAGTGTCATACTCAGGGGAAATACAGCTGAGTGTGTTCATTTAATCATGTGCAGAGCTATAATTGAGTGGTTCCCTTTTAATGAGAATGATACTATGTTGAAGTTCATAGTTACCTGTGAAAATGCAACACATGGTTAAATGTAATTTTGGAGATGATGAACTAATACTGTACACTGTGAAAATTATTTTTGTAATGTTGAATAAAGAAAGAGATGAGACCGGGACATGGAAAGTAGCGCTCCAGTGGTTATTGCTCTCCCTTTTTATACTTTGTTTTTCAGATCCCGTATTTCTTCTGTTATATTAGCCCCAACCTGGGGCCTGTAACAGTGACCTATTAATACGAAATATCACACAGGCTCTGTTAATGTCTTTATAAATAAATTGTTGTGTCATGTGTCCTGTGTAGTGGGTGTCGAGCAACAATTTATCAATATTTTGGGGTTACTTTGTCAGTAGATCTCATAGGTATTTTCTGGGATGAATGGAGATTTATCGAAAACCAAACCCTAATCAAAACCACCGCCATAAGGAGCGAGCCTTGGGAGGCAATGCATCCACTTTATCAGCGCAGTTCTGGAGCGAACGGATGCGGAGTGCAGAGCAGAGTGGAGTACATGCAGTGGAAATTAGGAGTGTGACATTGGAATGGGTCTTCGCTTTAAGGAAACTAATGTCCGTCGGATATTGATCTTGCAGCATATAGTGAGACAGCCAGATCACTCAGGATCTCCGCCCACCCAGCAAATCATCGTATTTGCTACGGCCTCATCACCAACACCTGCTCTCTCCCTACACCTGAAGTGTGTCTGTCAGAAAGCCTGACACCTCTGCTCTTCATTCTACCATTTTGGTAAAGGTAAAGGTAACACCATTGCAATGATAGGAAAAGTAATTAATTAGATTACTGCATTGCCTTAAAAAAAATATTATACTTAAACACCGTTACTCCCAACCACAGCAATCCTCTCAGAAATCCCTGAGCAAGCATGTAACGACAGTGGAGAGGAAAACACCCCTTTAACAGGAAGAAACCTCCAGCAGAACCAGAACCTGACTCAGTACGAGCGGCCATCTACCATGACCATCTGGGAATTTGAGATGACAGCAGAGACACAGAAAGGACAAAAGGAACTGATGTAAGAGTAGCCTACTTTCTATATTATAGAAATTCAAAAGTTGATAACAGGACATGGAGGATGTTCGGTTACTGGGGGCATAATCTGAATCAATGTTTCCCATCTAACAGGGCATTGTAGCTTAGCAGGATACCAGACCATGTGTAACAGTCGAAATAACAGCCAAAAATACATCTGATGAAGAGTAGTAGAGAAAAGTAGAAGAGTGAAGAAAAGAGGTCAGTCTGTCCTCCAACAGTCTAAGCCTATAGCAGCATAACACACCGCCCCAAACTTAAGCCTGGTCTTAAACATAGATTGGGTTTCTGCCTCACGGACTAAAACTGGGAGCTGGTTCCACAGGAGAAGAGCCTGATGACTAAAATATCTGCCTCCCATTCTACTTTTAAAAATCCTAAGAACTACCCGTAAACCTGGAGTCTGATAGCAAAGTGCTCTGTTAGGAACATACGGAACAATCAGGTGTCTGATGCATGATGGATATTGATTACTAAGGGCATTGTTTGTAAGGAGGATCACTGGGATCATGTTTTTAATTACCGGGGAAGGATGTCGTTAATGTGGGGTCATTTTAATCTGTAAAGCACTTTGAGATGCATTCCTAGTATGAAACGATCTTTATAAATAAAGTTTGATTTGGATTGATCTTCTGTCTGCAAAATCAATAGACAGAAGATATGATGGATGGATGGATGGATGGAAATGTTCAAAGCCAAAATGGGAGGCATCATATACCTGTTATGTTAATTAGCAAAAGTTTCTGTGGTATAGGAACCCCAGGACTCTCATTCACTAATTACGCACTTTACTTCACAAAACACATCCATGGCATTGCTTATAAAGTTTTTTTTTCCATATCTGCCTGCAAATCATTGAACTGCAGTTGATGTGTTTTTTCCTAACATAAGGTGTTCCCTAGTGAGGCAGTGGGAGGACCATTGAGCGCTAACCTGCATGTTCTGAGGGTTAGACCACCCAACTGAGCCAGCGTTGACGGACACACCAGCAACGGAGAAAAGGGAAAACAAGCGAATGGGAAGTTTCTCTGTAGTCAGATCAGCGTTTGCTCCAAAGGAGTTAGTCGCACTGACGTAATGAGGACACGAAAACATCTCATTAGGAACTGCCAGCTCTGATTAAACTTCATTAGCTCTCTGTTTCTGTTGGTGGCCGTTTCTGTTCCTTCACCGCTCTGCTTTTTCTTATTTTTTCTCTTATTTTTTGAATCACCACAAAGAAATCAAACATATTTTTGTCCTAACTGTATTATCACACTGAAGCATTTATTTATTTATTTTTTCTGATGTTATATAGACTTCTTTTGGTTCTGTAGAACATCATATTTCTCATTCTTTTTCCTCATGGGCTATAGTTTACTTTGGTTTATCTTTTTTTTTTTGGTCTCGACATAACCAGAAATAAACTGTTAGTCAACTCCTTGCGCCAAACACCTTAAAAAGAACACTTGAATAATCCACCTAAATTAGCTCCATGATGTTAAAGCTCTTATTTTTTTTAAACTGACATCTCTCCAAATTGTTCTGCAAGGGCACAAAACTGTTCTCTGTTTAAACAGTACTGTGTAAAGTATTACTTAACTGTTATGAAGCTGAACTTCAGCATGACCATATTATCTTAAACCAAAAGAAAGAAGCAATTATTTTGTTTGTTATGACTGCATGTACTTTAGATGTGTGATCTATGAGTGGGAGTCACCTAGCCCTGGCTCACCGAACCCAACAAACAGTTTCGCAGATGCCAGATATGTTTAACCTACATGTTGGTGTAGGCCAGTCAGGTTCATAGTGAAACCCTACCCTGACTGCTTTTTGCCTCTGCAACCAAATGTGGGAGTTTGTTGTGTAATGGCCCAGCCAAGAGAAAATAATGCTGTAGAATTAAGTTCTTGTTGGACTCACTTTGACAGTTAAAAAATGTAAATTGTTCTTGTCATGTAGTAGAGAAAGTGGGTGATGGGTCAAATCACAGAGCTGTAGAAAATGTCAAATATTACATACAGATTATGGAAAATGGTACTGAGATGGCACAATTAAGATTTTTACCTGACATTTTTTGTAAGGTTATTTTTAGCATAATATTGATGCGGGAAGGGCAATTTTCTTTTAACTACTTTACTAGTTCCTCTCTTGTGTCTTAAGGCCGACACACACTACAGGATTCTTCAAACCTTCATAGATTTAGAGACCATACACTTGAGGATAGAAAACCAATCACACAATAACTCTCTCTGCTGATCTTATAGTGTGTGTTGTGTACACTATGGAATGCACCACACACTAACCAATTCTTCAGGAGAGTATCAGCTTCTTACGCTCAATATTCCAAATCGTGTAGTCAACGTATAGTCAAATGTGACCAGTGTAAATAAACATGGGGGATGAACAGGAAGAAGCCTTGATGGTTGTCATTGGCCTACTACTCTCTAAAAAAAATAATTAAAAAAACACCTTGGAAAAAGTCATGGAGACAGCAGGAAAATTGACTGTATGCATTACAACGCGAGTTGGAGGTAAGTAAAACATATCTATCACAACTGGCTTAGAGAGCAGTTGCGCTACACTGTTGCTATGGTGATACTAGGTGGCTGGGGGATTACATACAGTACATCCATTGCAGTCGCAATTTCAGTCCAATTTCTCTCTTTCTCTATCCTGTTGTGGTAGGTTTTGGATGAAACATTATATAAACATTTCTGCTGTTGCCACTATTCAACCAGTTGTTATTTTTATTTATTTCAGAAGTCCAACGGAATTTAGCTTTTTACTGGTCCCAATGGTTTGAGTCAGCTCGCTTCTTGATTGGCTTTGGTTTGGGTTCACGTGACGTTGTGTACTGTGCGTGCTTGGCTCCTCTCGAAGCATTCAACACACTTCAGGATTTCTAATCATAAATATTGAACAAGTTCATTATTTATGAGCTCTCCTTCCGAGAGGATTGGACTGGACAAAATCACTCTTAACACACCCCACAATACAGGAAAATGAGACGCAATTTTTGCATACACCAGACAATCGGGCCTTTGCAGGCTTGGACTGCAAGGGGGAGATCTACACAAAAATCGCCCCGGTTATCCTGTAGTGT
This sequence comes from Apricaphanius iberus, assembly GCA_028564705.1. Taxonomy (NCBI): domain Eukaryota; kingdom Metazoa; phylum Chordata; class Actinopteri; order Cyprinodontiformes; family Aphaniidae; genus Apricaphanius; species Apricaphanius iberus. Next base: position 624,245 of record JAPXFQ010001946.1, read on the forward strand.
GTACCAGGCTTTAGTTGAACATCTGGATATCAGTTTTCATCAGAGGGTTTATAATCTGTTGTTTTCATTTTTTAATCAACTATTTTTGATCATTCTCTACAGAATTATAGATATATGCCTAAAGGCAAGGCAAGGCAATTTTATTTCTATAGCACACTTTCAACAATAGGGTAATTCAATTTGCTTTACATGATTTGGTGATAAGGAAGCAATGAAAAGCATTGAATACAACATTAGAAAAAGTAAAAACAACAATTTAGAAAAAGCATAGAATACAACATTAAACAACAAAAACAGAGTTACTTTAGTGGTGTTCATCACTCTCCCTAAAACATGTGTGTAACCCAGGTTATAAGTGGGTGTATGAAAATTCCTACTTTACATTTAGTCACTGAACGCACCGAGAGAGAGAGCGTGGCTACGTGCAGCGGAGGAGAAGTTTTTTTTTTCTCCTTGCGGTGCAGAGGAAGAGCACACTGCTCCGGTGTTCTCTGCCAAGTTGTGAGAACTTGAATTCAGGGCCGCAGCCAAGTGTGAGTGGGGCTGAATCAAACATCAGTCACCATCTCGCCGATTCCCTCTGGTGAGTTAGCCCTTAAATGTCTTGAGTGTGTGTGCCGTTTTAATGCGCTAGTGTGAGTTAGCCGCTAGATGTAATGAGTGCGCGCCATTTTGATGCGGCAGTGATTCAGCAGTTTTCGATTAGCCGTCAGTTAACTACAGGGAAAAAAAAATAATAATAATAATATTGAGAGTGTGGGTGCATTTTAGTTGTTAGTTGACGAATGTAAGCTGTTATATTAGCCACTAAACAGCCGATTACCGCCCTAACATGGTGGATGCTAAGATTTATTTACTCTGTGTGTGTGTGTGTAATTACTGTTGCTCGTTAGCATTCATGTTCGAGTCACTGTTTGTGTGATTTGTGATTCATCTGTTTTTATTTTCCATATTTATCATTTGTTATGAGCGATTGTGAATAGTCATTGTTAATGGGAGAAATAATTATGGTTAATTATTTTTTTTGCACATTATGTGTAGGCTGGGTTTCCAGATTTAATTTTGGTTCGAGAGAAATGTGTTGGTCTTCACTCTCGCTCGATGAGAGATGATCTGCATCAGATGTGTCCGTTGAGTCTTTTCCGTTGGATGGGATATCCTCACACAACTGCTTTCTTCACTTGTTCAACTACATCCTGGAAGTCGTGTGACATTCAAGGACGGTAGGAAGGAAAAAAAAACAAAGGGCCCCAACGACTCTTTCCGTGAGCTCAGGTAAACCCTATCCAAGTTTATTATCTGGATGAAGGAAATTCACGAGGATGTACTTCTGAAAGGAACTCAAAGAAATGCTAGGAAGAAGGATTACCCTTCCTCATGTGCCTCTCTTGAAAAAAAGAAAATTTAAGATTGATATGGGCACTGATGACACTGTGAATGTTCAAGTGGATGCCTTATTTTTTTCTGTTATCTTCAAACTGTTTTATATTAAGATGTGTAAATAAACCTGTGTTATCTCTTAACCACGTGGTGTTGCTGTGGGTTGGAGACTCATGCTTTTAAATAAGCTCAGCTACGACTAATCTCCTTTTAAGAAACTAGCTTCTGATAGTACTCTTAAATGATTTTGATTCCTTTGTAACTTCCCCAGAGAAGAATGTGTGATTTTTTTTTTTTTTTTTTTTGGGCCTAGATATTGTAGATGAACAGATACACTGGATGATAATAAGTAGCCCACTATCACTGGTCCTGATACCGGAGTGTTAAAACTCTGATCAGAGTACAGATGCGTTACATGTGCACACCCTAAACCATGATGGATATGGGCCCAAACCCTGAAACAAATGATGGCCAAACCAAACTCTTCTGAAATCAAACTATAAGGTGTCAGCTGTGCAACCGGCCATGAATGACTTTTAGCTAAGCAGATTGCTCTCGTGTGTGGCAGGCTTTAGCAAAACTCTGTTCTGGAGACCAACCACTACTATGTGATCTCCAAGTCAGGAAGACAGAATATGGAAATGGGTTTCTTCTACATTTTATCCTGTTAAATCATGACATAGTGACACGAATTGAAATAAAGATTGACAGTGTCTTTTCCTGGGAATAAATGACATTTCTTAGACTGATGGGTAGAAACAATGGTTTCTTTCCTTCTTGGCATAGTTATCATACTTGTATACCCTTCACTAGCAAATTAGACAAACTCTTGCTTTTATAACGGTGGCCACGTTGATGATAATGCAGAAATTAATCAAGGTCTAGGTTGCTTATTTTTACTTCCAAACCGTATGGAGGCAGGAAGCTTGGAACTAATTTTGCCTCACAAGGAATTTAAAATTGTCATTTCTTTTTATTATCCCCTTATTTACTAAATGTCATGCTTGCTCTTTTTATGTAACAAACGGTTGTTTGTGGCTGCCTCTGCATAAACTGCATTTTTAATCATATAAAGAGCAGAATCATTAACTCTCTCTTGGTGTCAAATAATCGAGGTGTCGTCATTAGCATAACTATGCGCTGCTACTCTCTCATCAGCTTCATTCAGCTGTCAGTTTTAGATTAATTACATCTATCTGAGGTACTTACTTCATGGAGGATCGTAATGCAACGGCTCAGGTTGGACTGTTAACTTCCATTAGCTGGTTGCATTTATCTCCCCTCTGTCCGATCAGTCATTCTGACAGAAAGATAGATGTTAGCGCTTCTTTAAAGACTGTGACCGCTTCGTCTGTTGGAAATAAAACCATAAACATGTCTCAGCCAAAAGTTGACATGTTTCTCCAAAATGCTGGCTGTCAGAGCAGCGTTCACTTGGTAAACATGTGACTCACTGACAAGGCTGTGTTCGAAGAAGCAGCAGTGTGATGTGAACAGAAAGAAATACCCAATACTGTGATTATTGCTCTGCCTGTTATTCATTTGTAATAAATTCTTAATGAAACCTAGTGTGAAGGTGTGCAAGAGTGTGTTATCTTAAAATATAGGAAGCCCCAGGATGAATCTCTGGCTTATACTGATGATGCATTATTAATATAGATGATAAAAAATTAACTCTGCTGAATCTGCAAGTTCAGTTAGGAACACGTTTTTTTATTTATTTTTTTAAATTTTATAATTTCTTACCACATTTCTCAGGTATCTCTAATCATAAATATTCAGAGCTTCAAGGCTATTTGAAACACCTCCTGTTAAAAGGAATTATCAGAAGATTTCAGTTATGTCTTTGCCTCTATAATCCCTCATGCACTATTTGTTATAGCTGTACAGTATCTGTTTGAACTAAATAGCTAAATAGGTTTTTGTAATAGTAGCTTGTGATTGCTGTACATTAAACACATTTTGTAAGTTTCATTCATTCTGAATTGGTTCTTGCAGCTTATTGACTCTTTTTGCAGTCTGAACACGCTGATGTGGTCTGATCAAGCCAATGCAGATTACCACAGAACTGTATTTAGACATTAAGGAAAAACTTTTGGAAGTGATATACAAGTGTTCAACTCAATCATGTTGCCACCAGTGCAGGGCTTGCATAATATTGGCAGCAGGGGCATCAGTACACATGGCTAGGACTAGAATTTCGGACAGAAAAGGCAGCAAAAAGCACCTGTCAAAGAAAGACACTGGAGACCCACTCCGATGATAATCGGGTTTTTCGTGCTGTTAACCATTTTTGTGGCATTTTTCTGATGCTAGAGAACGTATTTTAAGAAAATTAAGCTCAAAATTGCATTTCTGAGTATTTCTGCATTCAAATCTCTGTACATCTGTAGCAAACACTAAAATTAAGTTTTAAACAGACTTGTTTTGTGATGTAGAAACTGCATTAGGCGAGGCACAACCTCCTGCTCCACTCCAACCGAATCTGAATCAACACCCATGTGTTGCAGCTAAAAGTCTTATGATTGTAATGGTGGGTTCACACCACCCCAAACGTCAGCGCCAGGAGCGGCAAGATTACATGTAAAGTCTATTGTTGATGGCCGTCAGAGTCTCTGTGGCACTTTGTGTGTGTTGGCTGCGTAAATTTTTGAAGCTTTTCCTGCGTTTCAACCTATAAAATGGCAAATACAAGCAATGCAGAAGTTCAGCTGGCTGAATTTCTGATTCTCTTAATGCTCTTGACGCAGTGCACCAGCCAATCATAGCGTCTCACGTAGGGGCGGACTGGGACAATAAATCAAGCTTGGAATTTAGTACCATCTCAGGCCACCACCCAAATAACGCAGAACACCTAGAGTGAGTTAGGTCGAAAAATTTCAAAATAATAAATCAAAGACTGCCCATATGCCCACACACAGTAAGCCCAACAAAATTAATATTTATTTTCTGCTGAATAAATCTGAACTCCAATTGCATTATTTTAGTTCATCTACACCTATACTGTTAAATGTAAAGCCTGCACATATGACAAACTGATTATACAGACAAAACAAATTTTGGAGTTAGAATGAGAGTAATTCTGCAGTATCAGTTAAAACAATATACTGATTCCTGCCTGGTTTCTTCCAACAATTAATCTTTTTCTCTCAAAGTTCTAATCTCTCTTTAACTGGGTCATCTTCCTGCTGTTGGCCTATTGTCCTAAACTGCTTCCCTGGCTCTGATATTTTTTTAATTGTAACAATAAAGATATGAAAATGAGGAAAACAACATTTTAAAATACAATCAGGATGAGTAGCAGTGAAAGTACTGATAAGCAGCCTCAAGTCCCTTTTGATCCAAATATATTTTTCTACAACACTTATATTCCCTTGTCAATACCTCATGTCAATAACTTCTGCAATGATCCGACTATTGGATTACAAATAATTAAAAACATAAAAGAAAAAGTGCACATTTTTGTTTTATGCCTTCAGGTACCGCATCAGGTATTCTAATAATAGTGCATCGTTTAATTTAATTTTAGTTTTAGTTTAGTTCTCTGGTTAGGTAGTTTTGACTGAATACTACTTAACAGATACTACCAAATAGGTATTAATGTGACAGACGACTGCTGGATATTGCATTTAATTGCTGGAGACCCATTGCTTTAAAATTTAATGATAAAAATGAATTGTGACTGGATTTTTTTTTTTACCCTGCGGGTCAGAATGGGTGACAAAAAAAGTATAGCACAACTTCTGCTGTAAACATAATGAGCACTATTGCCAACAGACACACACCTACACACTGTCATAGCCCGATAACCATGACAAAACTGTGACTTGAAATGGCATAATAATAATTTAAAGACCACTGAGAATGTTTTAAAAAAGCTCAAACGATGATTGGAGGGGGTCTTTAAAGGCGCAGTGTGTAATTTTAGGCCAGTAGGGGGCAGTGCATACCTAAATTATCACAAGCGTGCGGTATCTGTGTCTTCGAGTAAGAAACTCAACAACGGAGGTCCAACTAGTGCTGTTTTCAAACACTCAATTCCCTGAGAATGATCTATTTGCATCACTTACATTTTGGATCACTGGTCTGAAGAACTCCTCCAATCTTTACCCCGCTGAGGACCTGTGTTCAGTTCTCAAAGAACAGATGTAGAACCAGTGTTCTAAACACTAACACATTGATTTTCAGCAAGTCATAGAGAGTTACAGGAGTTAAGAAGTTTTAGCAAAATTAGGGACTATGAGTGTAAACTTGATCATTTTAATAATACACATCAAATAAACTGAAAACAAATTCTACTTCATATACCATAGGCACAATCTGTATTTACACAGCATCTGTCTCATAACATCTACCATCACTATTTTACATCACAACAAACTGCCGTTTTAGCTTCATGAGACAAGTCAAGTGGTGAGGAGAGCACAGATATTTCAAAGCAAATGCTCAAAAATTGGAAAAAATAGTCATTTTACCACTCTGAGAATCCCAATGCTCAGCAGCCTCGAAATCTGCCCCATCACTTCAACCTGTCTCCCTGGTGTGTTGGTGTTGGTCCAGTCTTTCTGGTGAAGGAAGGAAGCCAGAAGATTATGGCATGACACATCCTTGTCCATGCCCTGAAAGCAGAATAACAAGAGCCAGGCTGTAGAGGGTCTTCATCCTGTCTGCTCCCATTACAATGGAGTAAAAAAAAAAAAAAAAAATTTGAAACTTCTACAACAGTTTCCACTGAAGACACTAAATCACCCTTACGGTAATGTTATTTTTTGAACACCAGGAGTATTTGTGGTTTATTTTATTACACATGCATTGTTTTACCATTTTCTGTAAATAGGACACCAGTTCCTACAGATGAAGAAATAATCATACCCCTCTTCACACTGCATTACTTCTTAGCACTATTCACATTGTGTGTGGCAGAGGGCTTCTGCTAACAGCCAGCACCTCTCTCGCAGAGTCCAGGGTGACTAATGATCGTATCGCTGCATGAAATTAAACAGCACCCAGATGACAACGGGCTTTTTTTGGTGGGCTGCATGATGGATAGAGAAGTGATGAGTGGGAGGACGGACGGAGAGATGCCGTAGGAGTAAAAACACTAAGCGAGTGTCAAAGGTCAGAACATCCCACCGCTTCACGCCGTTATCCTGACAGAACTGAGGGTGGATGCTCCAAGGTAATGCTTTATTTCTGAGTGTGAAGTCTGCAGCTGCCTGAAACACTGCAGGAAAGTGTTGCTGTAAAATGTTTGCACAGACCTATTTGTCCTTTTTCATAATTTTCAACTCATGATGTGTAACCACTAATAGTTTTATATAAAAAAAGTTTGTAGACGAACACGAGAGGAAAAATGTAGACTGTTTCGGCTCAATACATCTCGTCTAGACATCATTATGCAGTAAAAAATGAAAATCTCTACATGTTCTCTGCAAAAAAAGAGATAGCATTCTTTTGAGAAAGAAGAAACTACCATGAACTTCCCATAACAACGTACTATCCTCATTGCTCTAAAGAGTATTGATAATATAGTAAATCACACTTTCAGCAAATCATTTTGAAATTAATCAAAATCATCAAAATCATTAGATGCAATTTCATTGTTTATCTTTAGTTGTAGTAGAAACATTGTGGAAAAAACATTTTGTTTAAATTTATTTTTAGGTCAAACTCATTACACCTGATTAAAGGTTTATTTACAATTACCAACAAACCTAATATGTAAGTTTGTAAACTGAAAAGAACCAAAGAACCACAAAAAAAAAAAAAAAATCCACACAAACAAGTAAAGTTGACATGGAAATAATTTATGCTAGTGGTTTGAATTACCTTTTTCAGGGTGATTTCCCAGTTACTAGTTTAAGCTGCAGTTTTGAGAATTTATTTAAATATCAAAGTTTTGTAAATCTTTCAAATGATAGTTTGGTTCTATACTATGATATACGGTCGGTGGTCAACAACAGTTGTTATTTTTCTGTACTCCCTCCTTCCTCCCATAGACCCCTATGCAATTCACAATGACCATCAATTTTTTTTAGCCAATAGAATTCGAGTTTCTATATTGTCAATGAACCTGTAGAGATAGGGCTGCACATACAGGCTACTCTGTGTCTTCCTGTTTACAATTGCCATTATGGCAGAGAGTGGTCATGTAGAAGTCATAGCAAACTCCTGCTAAATATTTGGCCACTCCCGGGCTACCCAGGGCTACATCGACTTCATAAAGAAAAACAAAGAAAGCTCAGAAGACTAACTCAAACTCAAAAAATGCCCTAGAGACAGAATAGGATTTACATTATAGTTGCATTACAAAAATGGAGATACCTTCGGATCTCAAAAGGCTTCAAACCGATGCAGCTTTGGTGACATTTCTGCTGGACAGGTAAGATAGTAAAATATTCAATAAAGAAAATTAATACAATGCTTTATTAATAAAGTTCACAATGACATGCTCTGAAATCATGGTAAAAGATGTTAACTCCCTGAAATAATCCTGATTGCGACTCTAATGCAACTTGTTTGTTTTGCGCAGTAAGAGGAAATCAGATCAGATTACTGTCATCATTAATGTTTTAATTAAATTTCTAAAGGGAAAAAATAAAAAAAGATACATTGCTTTTAAATATTGATACATAAAATATTACAATATATCGCCATATCAATTTTATCTTACATCCCTGTTGCAAACCCTTCCATGTTTTAGGATGTACATTGACTCTCCTATAAGCAGAACTTTAAAAAAGTTGATTAAATTAATGGAATATTTAAAGAATAAATCTTTGTAGTTTTTTTTCCTGACACCTTACATGTTCTATACTTGCTGAATTTTATTCTGTGTGATTTCATAGTTGAGTATCAGATAAGAAAACCAGGGCACCTGGAGAACCTCTCCGCATGAGCAAACATTTTACAGCAAACATAAATACCTGTTTTTTTTTTTTTATAAAATCAGTGCCTCATAATGATACCATATTTTGTCACCAATAGAGGCTTTCTCATTTCTAGCTTCTCACTCAACTTTTTTCAACCCACATTTACTTAATCTTTTTCTGATTTAAATTACGGTCACTAATGGACCTAACATGCAGTGCATGCTGTTTGATTCTGAGTAGAAATCTACGGAAGCGTATTGCAATCACTTGAAAAAAATAAAAAGATCCTGTTTTTCTGAATTAATGAGATATGTTTTAAAATAAAATAAAAATACTGCTATGTTTTTTTCTGAATTAATGAGATAAGTTTTAAAAATAAAAATAAATACTGCTATGTTTTTTCGGAATTAATGAGATAAGTTTTAAAAATAAAAATACGACTCTGTTTTTTTCTGAATTTCTGAATGCACACTGAAGTAACTGTTAAAATTTGAAGAGAATAAACTTATAACTATTACTCTGAGCTTCATGAAACATAGTTTTTGTATAAACTACAATAAGCTTATTGCTTAAGAGTGACAGGATGTCTTAACTTCTAAAATCAGCAGCTTGGCAGAAACTAGAAGATACTTTTATGACACCTAAATCATTCAAGACATTTAATGAGTTATAGCATAACAACTTCTCATCCTTTAACATTATTTTTGCATTTTAAGAAGAATATAACATTGACTGCATCAGCTCTAAATTGAGAAAAACCAGAAGAAAATAAGCATCAGGAGTGGAAATGTATGACCTTTTAAGACATGTATGTACTTCTGCAAAGGAACTTGCAACTTGTGACTTTCAAGACACCTTGCCTCATTTGATGTAATGTGTCATTAAATACATGATAGGAAAATGTAACTTTGATGGGTGTGTTTTATGCTCTGATGTTCAATAAAAACGTATTCACCGCACATGTCCGGCAGTGTGAACAAGGTTGTCAAGAAATATAATTTAGAATTTCAGCTGAATATCAACAGGTTGAAGACACTGTTTTCTTCATATTGAGAAACAGACATTACCTTCTGTCATGTAAGGTAACACTGCTTTAGTGGTCCAGTCTGTCAATAAATTATAAAAGTTTTTTTTTTTTTTTTTTTTTAACTGTTTTTCATATAATGTAGCCTAGACAGTTCCACTGAAATAACCTGCAAAACTCAGATTACTACCTGACCCGTAACTGCTGCCTCATTTGTGTTTGGAGGCTTTAAAACACACTTACCTTCAAGCGGTGGTTGGTTGAAAATTCCACTTAAGAGCTGGATACTTCACAGGAAAGAACAAGAAAGAGTGGGAGTGTGAAAAAGCTGGGTTAGAGCTGGCCTACTCTGTTCTGGCCCTCCGTTTTTTAATGGATATAATTCAACTAAGATATATTTAAACTTCCTCTGAATTGGCAGAAGAGGAAAACAGTGTAATTTCTTTTCATTTTTCTTATCACACATTTGGAAAATTGATAGTGATTTTATTTTAATTGTTGGGCTTCCCAGCTGAAATATGTCAATTCCAACTTGCCAATGTTTTATTTGACTGGTCTGTGCCAACATTTGGTACTCATGAGACATTTGGATGAAAGAAATTACATTTTACAAAAATCGTTCTGAGCTAGCCACCAAACTTTTAAATCTTACATAATGCAACATGCAGTGGTACTTAACTATGGTTAATGCAGTATTTAACATTTTAATTAAAATGTATTCAATGAATGTTGATTTTACAAAGGCAACATGCCCCAAACTACGATTAATGTATGTTTGGTTTTGGTTGTTAAATTGAAAGAATATTGCCAAACTCAGACTTGTTTTGCAAACCAGTGAACTTTAAATAAATTGTTGAGCTGCCTTGGCCGAGGTCTGCACTCCCAGAGTGTTTTTCCAGTTTATGAATAGTTCATTCATATACTTATTCATTATGGAAATTTGTAGAAATCTAACTGCACATTTCATTTTTTATACAAGATTAGGGGAGAAATATATAGTGTTTTTTGTATTTGTTTCATGTAAATGTTGGCTGGGAACTTTTCATTTAGCCTGTATTTATATTAGCACTTTTAAATGGATTCCATATATACAAAGTACAATAACAGATTCCATTCTTTCTTAAATGGTCATTTGTTAGAATTAAAAACAGAGGTAAAATTTTGGAAACTAAACCTCCAAAGCTGTGTTAATATGAATGAACCACTGGAGATAATTTAGAGACTAAAATTATTCTACATCAGTTCAAAACTCTGTGGATTTATCTTAGACAAGCTTCTTTAACAAAACAGTCACACTAAGAAAGAGGATTCAAGTATATTTCTAATTCAAATTGGATGGCAGATAAAAACTAAGATTCTGGGTGTTATTTAATACAAAACCAGACACTTTATTCTAGGTAGCCAATTGTATGACGAACAACAAAACTAAGTATAACCCCAGCAACGTTTTAACTACAGCCAGATATCAAAAGATGTATTTTTATGGACGGCTTTGAGTCTTTCATTTTCCAACCATATTTAGATGTTTTGTGGGGTTTTTTATGAAATAAAAGTAGTCTTGTGCCTTACTGGAGGTTTAGAAAGAGACAAAACAGGGGGAAAGAGGATGAGCTTCCCATCAACAGCTGAAGACAAAAGAAGTCTAAACAGACCTAAGTCTGTAATGTGAAAGGAGCTAAATAATCTTTCTTAGACAACTAAGTATAATATTAAGGTTTACATGTTATCCTTCCAATGTGATATTATATAAATATTTAACCCACAAAGAGAGAAACTGCAAAAGAAAATTATGATAAAGGGAAACCCATCTCAGTATGGATAAAGAAGAGGAATGACAACTGGATTTAACAAAGAGTACAAGTTCATTTGACAGACACTGTCTATTCAGTCAAGTCTTTCTTGGTTAAGATTTTGGAGTTGTTTTTTTCTTTTCATGCCATTACATAAAAGTCTAACCAACACTATTTCTGTACACCAGAGAAAAATCAGGTAAAGTGAAGCTCATCTATTAATCTGTTCAAAATGATGTCATACACAGTTAAGTATAGGGATTTTTATTAAGGATTATTTTAGCTGAAAGCGATAATTGTTCCTTAGGCTCAGATAGAGACAGTGAGTGCGTTTGAAACTATTAATTCCCATCTTTATATCCACATTTAAAACACTTTTTTAAACTTCTATCTCACTATCAAAGACTCTATAATTAATCCTGCTGACAAGTGATTGGGGATTGAATTATTTATTTTAATCTTACTTTTTAGTCACGGCTTTTACATTTCACAGCTCCGGTGGGTGTCGTGTGTGTTCCTATCGTCTAAGATGGACGGTGACTGAGCCGGGCCCTCCGGGAGACTTTTGCGGCCCGCTGGTTGCCAGATGCTCTGCCTGGTCACGGCGACGCCACCTCGACAGCAGCAGCAGGTGGCGGCGAGCGTTTGCCAACAAACTGCTGGCAGCGGCAGTGAGCTTACTTAGCCTCTGCCTCCTGAAAAGGCTTGGCACAGAGTATCTGCTGTGTTAGGAAGCTGATATGCCTCGAAATAATGGGACAAAACAAAGCCCTTGTGTCCGCCTCTCATCTTCTAATAATTCTCCATTTCTTGGACACTGTAAATCAAAGCAGCGATCCAAAAAGTAGGTATTAAGAGCCATTAATTTATTGCAAATCATGAGGTCTTCATTTTACCTCCAATTTGTGTCTCATGCCTTTTAAATATTTTGTAGCACAGGAATGTTGGCATTTGAGACAATACACCCACACCTTATTAGAGTAAACCAGGATTCCCAGAGAATGCCAAATGTTGTGAAACTTTAAACGTTTATCAAAAAATTATTGTTTTTTTGTTTTTTTTCACTATAAGGAACACTAATGTGATTCAGCTCTAACTCAACAAAAACAGAAATATCCAACTAATAATGTGTCTGTTAAAGGCAAATCTGACAGCTTATTTTTGAGAACTGATATGTAGAGTAAGTATAGTTTTGTCACAGAGTGAGTAACTTTACATTCCTGGATAAGAGAAACATTATGTGTATTTTGTTAATTTACGGCTTACAGACTCCTGCCTTCAATCACTTTTTTTCCTCTATGTTATACAAATAAAGTTTTCCACTCAATACCAAATTTTGTCCTTCCACTTCAGTAAAATCAGAAAATTGCTAATTTCTGTATTTCTTGAGATTTATTATCCTCTATTTGCTTCGTTCATGGTTCATAATGTCTCGCTCTCAATATGACATTGAGAACTTTTTTACTAATTGAGAAATTAGTCTAGATGATTTCCTAAACTACAAAGATTTTTATACCTCTGCAAACCAGAAAAAATGCTGTTTGCTACATGTCTGATTACAGTGAATAACAAACACTTAAAAAAAATTTTGGGGTTGTTTTTTTGGTCAAAAAAGTAAAAAAAAACAAAGCTTTACTATAAATAAAACATCACTTTTCAATTAAAGAAAAAATAGGGTTTAAATGCAAAAATATAGATGAGGCTCAAAAAAATGAATCCGAACAAAGTTTATTTTTGATTGGAAATGTTTCCTTTGATTTAAGTGAAGCTTTTTGTTTGAAGAAACTTTTTTATTGAAGTGATGTTGTTTTGTGTTAAGGCCATTTTAATGGGTTGGACATTTGTGTCTTTATTATTCAATAAAAAAAAAGGTTATTTCAACCCAAAAATAATATTTTCTTTAAAAACAACCACTCCAATAAAAAAATGTTTTCAATCACAGAAAAACGTTTTTTGAAAGCAAATACATATTGAGACTCATAACATTTCATGTGCACCCTCTTTTTTTATTGAAGATGTTTTCTTTGACTGAAGTAATTTTTTTGTGTTTGGACTATATTATGGGTAGGACATTTCTGTCTTTATAATTCAATAAAAAAAACAAGTCACTTCGAACAAAAACAAAAAAAAACACTTTAATAAAGAAAACTATTTTCAATAATAGAAAAACAGTTTTGAAAGTTAAAAAAATATTTGAGAATAAAAAAAAATGCATTTGAACACATGACTGAAATGTATATTATTTTTTCCGATTTGAGTTGCTTTTTGTTTTGAACGAACTAACAAAAATTTTCAAGTTTTATTTGATTGAATTATTTTGACACAAACATAGTGGGCGGTTGCTTCCTCATTCGTCAGACATGTTTGATTGACAAGAGTCTACACCAGCGCCGTTGAGTAGATAGTGTTACAACACACTTTAAAATTGAAGAAGAAGTACTTTTACTACCATTCTGCATCATAATATAATTTGTACAATGTTTAAATTTGCTAAAGTCTTAATGATAGTGGGAGATGCTGGGTTCTTTCCGGGGCCTCTTCACACAGCCTGAACTTGAGAGGCTGCCTGGTGTGGTGGATCTCTGATGCTCCAGGTCTGTGCATCCATGTCCATTGTTTCGCTGCTGTCCTTCTGCCTGGTATGGAGAGCAGACTGGTCTGATCTCAGGAGGAACGAGATCAGGAAGAGGAGACCAAGGTTGCCAGCAATGGGAATGAGAATCAGGATTATTTGTTTGGTTGATCTTAGTGAGAGGTCCAGAAGGAGCACTAAAGACTGAGTCCAGGAAACAACACAGAGGTAAACCGTGGAAAAGAGCCCAATGAGGTCTAAGGCAGAAATAATTTGGAAATAACCTCCATGACTGTCAAATAAATAAATATTTTCTATCAGGGTTCAGCATGCCTTACTGTCCCCCCAATTAAATTGTAAATGTCCAGACAGTTTACAATGACAATTATTGTTATTATTATTAAAGAATTCATCTTTATGCTAACATTGTGATCATATTTTTAGAGACTGAGAACGGAAGAAACAACACAGTTATGTTATTGTTAATAATTCTTAATTTCCTGTACTCTCTACTCAATCACATGATTGCTAATGGTAATTTTATAAAGCAAGTGCAAATTAAACGTTCTACAGTACATATCGACGTTGCAAAGGTTATGCTAAGTATCAAAGATCTTAATTTCAGCTCATATTACTTTTGGAGGACACAAGAAACCACCATAGTTCGTTAACCCTGTTTATGTCATGTGCTTCAAAGGTCGTTTTACTTAGTCTTATGTGATACAAGTGAAAAACATGAAATAATTACTCATCTTCATAATCATATTCTTCTTTACTGATAGTATCTCCATTTTTGCTTCAATCTCTGATTCAATAGTTAGTTAAAGACTGATGATACAGCGACCAGCAAAACAAAATGCACAAAAAAAAAAGAAATCACAAATAGCATTTGTAAAATATATTACAATGTATAGCCTATTTTAAACAGTGCTGAATATTCTCAAAAGGTGAAATTATACAGACTGAAATAAAACAGTTTCCAGCTCGTCAAGCTTGTCTTGACCCCTCCTGCTTACACTTAGCTAGTTGCAGCTAAACTACAGTGATCAAAGAGCAAATCACCTCAAAATCAACTTTTTGCAGCTGGTTAGCCCTACTTGCTGATATTTGCTCATTACCTATGATAAATGGAATAACTGATATATCAGTAAATGGAAAATAATAATAATAATAGTGATGGTGTGTATTTTTTTTTTGTTTTTGCACATTCCTGAATGTTTCTCACCATGCTTGGATACATCATTTTCTGTTGCAGACAATGACGTACAGTGGCCGCAGGTGCTCCTGTCGAGGCAGAAGACAGCGGAGGACAGCATCCAAGCTTCGCCTGCCGACACACCAATTACATTTCTGAGCAGCTGTCCATCTGTCTGCGGCTCGTAAAAGTTTATAATATTTGAGCAGCGTGGGACGAGCCGCTACCAGGAAACCACGCAGGTGAGGAGGCTGTTGCAAAGTTGACTTCTAGCATGAGAGGTGCTTTTACAGCAACAACGGCTCTTTTAAGAGCCGCCCACAAACCTCTTAAGAGCATTTCTGTCTAAATAGTTTAACCTATTTATAAATTTTTTTTTCCTGCCTCTGTATAGAAAACAGCTTGTGTCATGTAGCTCGGGGTGAATAGCCACGATGTTTATCAGTATTTTCTCCATGTCCTGCTGAGGCTGTGACTCCATGACAGTCAAAGAATCACTGAAACTCTGTCCCCTGATTGTTTGTCACGGCGCGATTTGACGCTGGAGTTCAGTTAAGTGCTTGAATAGAACAAAAGTGATCTTTAATCTTTCTCTGACAAAATCTAATCTGTAGGGGTCACCTGTAAGCAATATGTGTCAATATCGAGATCTGTAATTAACACACACACACACACACATATATATATATATATATATTTCCCTCTCGCCCACTGTGGGCGGGTTTCCCATCCCCATTCTTGTCCACAACCCTCACGTGTCCCAAAAGATTGTCTTGTTTGGTTTAGTTCTGAACTCTGCTAGATCATATATAAAAATATATATTAGGGATGTCCGATATTATCGTCCTGAAGTCATTATCGGCCGATATTGGTATTAAAATGTAATATTGGAAATTATCGGTATCGATTTTTAGCTTAAGATGAGTTTTTCACACCATACACATATTATATATCAAACTCTTCAGCTACTTCTTTTCTCCCTCATAATGTAAAAATATCACAGATTTGAGGTTTAGTTTTTGAGATATTATTTTTTTGAGACAACTTTCAATTTGAGATAACTTTATAACAAAGGACTGAATTTTGTTTACTGGGCTCTAATCTGTCACTGTTTCCTCTTTGTGACACTGTTTTAATATGCACATTTGGTTACTTGAAAGATGGCTGATTAAGTCAATGTTGTTTTATTGTATTAAATTATGGCCACTGGCCAGTTACATGTAGAACTAAATTAATGCAGTGTTTAAGCCCACTTTATTTTTAAGATTGTAATACCCAAAGTAGGTTAATTATTGGCCCTGCCTAAATGTTTTCTGTTTTTTTATTTTTTATTCTTGTTTAAGTTGTTTCTACTTTACCTCAATGCTATAAAGGTATAATATTGTTTACATTTTCTAACAGTAGAAATTTGTCGTGAGTTGTGGGCCTTTGTCAGTATTCTCTGTGTGAGAAAATGTTCCAGCTACTTTTGAAGACAAAATAAAAATGGCACCTTTTTCAATTGCCTAACTAAAATTCTAGTACTTATTACATTTTATAAAATTTTAAAACTCAAGTATACATGATATTTCATTGTAGTTACCTAAAAGGGTTTATTGTTTTTGTTTGTTTATGAGGGAGGGTCCCCACATATCGGTATCGGTTTATATCAGTATCGGAAATTATGAGTTAGGCTATATCGGTATATCGGATATCGGTAGAAAAGCCAATATTTAACATCCCTAATACATATATATATATACATACATACTGTATACACACTCATGATGTTTGACCCCCTTTTGCCTTTTCGCATCTTGCAGTTGATGGGGATTCGTGGGATGCACATCCAGGGCACGAGGCTCCCGTTCCACCATATCCCAAAGATGCTCTATCCGGTTGAGGTCTGGTGACTGTGGGGGCCATTATAGTACGGTGAACTCATTGTCATGTTCAAGAAACCAATTTGAAATGATTCAAGCTTTATGACATGGTGCATTATTGTGCTGGAAGTAGCCATCAGATATTGGGTACATGGTAGTCATGAAGTGATGGACATGGTCAGAAACATGTTCAGGTAGCCCGTGGCATTTACACGATGCCCAATTGGCACTAAGGGACCTAAAGTGTGCCAAGAAAACATCCCCCACACCTTTACAACACCAGCAGCAGCCTGCACAATGGTAACAAGGCATGATGGATCCATATTTTCATTCTGTTTACGCCAAATTGTTACTCTACCATTTGAATGTCTCAAGAGAAATCGAGACTCATCAGACTCATTTTTCCAGTCTTCAACTGTCCAATTTTGTTGGCTCGTGCAAATTGCACCCGGTGGGGTCTTCTGCTGTTGTAACCCATCCGCCTCAAGGTTGTGCGTGTTGTGGCTTCACAAATGCTTTGCAGCATTCCTCGGTTGTAATGAGAAGTTATTTCAGTCAAAGTTGGCTTCATCGGAACGTGATCTACACCTTTCGCTGGAGCTGTTCGCAGCCAATCATGAAGCAGCTGGGATGAGGGTGCCTTCTTCAGAATCAGAATCAGAATCGGTTTTATTGCCATTGTTTGAGAACAAGTTCACAAACTAGGAATTTTTTTCCGGTACAGTTGTGCACATAAAACATTTAACATAAGTAAAAATAAAATAAAATAAAAAAAATAAAATAAAAAGAATGAGCCATAAGGCTAAAGTCTTTATAAATATTATAATCTGTATGTAATATAAAAAGAACTATGAAGAGATAAACATCCTTTTAACATAAGAACAGCAGCAGGGTTCCATTCACAGATGTGCAGGTGAATGACAGCAGCAGATCTAAGTGTGGTCAGACCACACAGTGCAGTAAAATAAAGTTACGTAGTGCAGATGGTTCTATCCTACATGGGTCTTTAACTGAACTATCGGGTCTTGTTATTGTTCATGAGTCTGATGGCGGAGGGGAAGAAACTGTTCAGGTGGCGGGAGGTGTGGGTCTGGATGGATCGTAGCCTCCTGCCTGAGGGGAGGAGGGAGAATAGTCGGTGTCCAGGGTGAGAAGAGTCAGCTGTGATCCGACCCACACGCCTCCGGGTCCTGGAGGAGAACAGGTCCCGGAGGGATGGGAGCCTGCAGCCAATCACCTTCTCAGCAGCACGCACGATGCGCTGCAGTTGGTGTCTGTCCCGGTCTGCGGCGCCGGGGAACCACACGGTGATGGAGGAGGTGAGGATGGACTCGATGATGGCCGTGTAGAACTGCACCAGCATCTCGGTCGGCACCTTGAGTTTCCTCAGCTGCCGCAGGAAGTACATCCTCTGCTGGGCCTTCTTGATGAGGGAGCTGATGGTTGGCTCCCACTTGAGGTCCTGGGTGATGGCGGTGCCCAGGAAACGGAAGGAGTACACGATGGAGATGGGGGTGGGAGAGTCCATCAGGGTGAGGGGATACGGTGGGGCTGTGACTTTCCTGAAGTCCATGATCATCTCCACTGTCTTCTGGGCGTTCAGCTCCAGGTTGTTGTGACTGCACCAAGAAGCCAGCCGGTCCACCTCTCTCCTGTAGGCGGACTCATCACCGTCTGAGATAAGTCCGATGAGGGTGGTGTCGTCCGCAAACTTGATCAGCTTTACTGACTGGTGACTGGAGGTGCAGCAGTTTGTATACAGCGAGAAGAGCCAGGGGGAGAGTACACAGCCCTGAGGAGTCCCAGTGTTTGTAGTCCGATTGTCCGAGACAATCTTCCCCAACCGCACGTGCTGTCTCCGGTCCGACAGGAAGTCAGTGATCCACCTGCAGAGGGAGTCGGGCACGCTGAGCTGGTAGAGCTTGTCTCGTAGCAGTCCAGGGAGGATGTTGTTGAAGGCAGAGCTTAAGTCCACAAACAGGATCCTGGCGTAGGTTCCTGGGGAGTCCAGATGCTCCAGGATGAAATGGAGGGCCAGGTTCACTGCATCATCCACAGACCTGTTGGCTCTGTAGGCGAACTGCAGTGGGTCCAGGAGGGGGGTGGTGATGTCCGTGAGGTGGGGCAGAACCAGGCGCTCAAATGACTTCATGACCACAGACGTCAGCGCCACCGGCCTGTAGTCATTAAGTCCTGTGATCCGTGGCTTTTTGGGGACAGGGACGATGGTGGAGGTTTTGAAGCAGGACGGCACACGACAGAGCACCAGGGAGGTGATGAAAATGTCCGTGAACACGGGGGCCAGCTGATCCGCGCAGTGTCTCAGGGTGGAGGGGGAGACACCGTCCGGCCCGGGGGCCTTCCTCCTGTTCAGCCTCAAAAACTGTCGGCGCACATCCTCCTCCTGGATGGAGAGGGCAGGGGGGGAGGAGGGGGGGTCTGAGGAGTCCTTTGATGAAGTGCTGGGGTCGTTGATGGTTGGGGTGATGGTGGGGGGAGCAGAGGTGTGAGGAGCAGACGGCTGTTCAAAGCGGCAGTAGTGTGTATTCAGGCCCTGGGCGAGAGTCCGGTCGTTCAGGGCCTGGGGGGCTTTTGGCTTGTAGTTTGTGAGAGCCCTCAACCCCCTCCACACGGCTGCAGAGTCATTGGAGCTAAAGTGTTCCTGTATACGGTTGGAGTACACAGATTTTGCTCTTCTCACTTCACTAGTGAAGTGGTACTTTGCTCGTCTGTATGTACTCCAGTCCTCGCTTCGCCGCGCTACTTCCTTCTCCTCACGTAGGCGCCGGAGCTTGGGTGTGAACCAGGGCTTGTCATTGTTATAACAAATCCTGGTGCGCGTTGGGATGATGCGCGTCTCATTGAACTGAATGTATGAGGTCACAGTGTCCGTATACTCGTCCAGACTGTCCGTGGCTGCTCCAAACGCTCCCCAGTCTGTCGTCTCCCAACATGAGCGCAGCTCCTCCACAGCTTCAGAGGTGTATTTCCTTGTTGTTATCACCGCAGGCTTGGCCAATTTCAGTCTCTGTCGGTATGAGGGAATTAGGTGCACCATCACGTGATCTGATAGTCCGAGGGCAGCGCGCGGCACAGCATGATACGCTCTGCTGACTGTAGTGTAGCAGTGATCCAACGTGTTTTCCTCTCTGGTCGGGCATTTAATGAACTGTCTATACTTTGGTAATTCCTGGCTCAGGTTTCCCTTGTTAAAGTCACCAAGCACGATAACAAGAGAGTCCGGAAAAGACCGCTCCGCATGTAATATCTGGCCTGCAAGCGTGCGCTGAGCCTCGTGCACGTCCGCGCTCGGCGGAATGTAGGCAGCCACCAGATTGAATGAAGCGATCTCACGCGGTGAATAAAAAGGCTTACAGTGAATGAAAAGATATTCCAGAGAAGGAGCGCAGTGTTGGGAGATCACAGTCACATCCGTGCACCAGCTGCTGTTGATGTAGAAGCAAACGCCACCGCCTTTTGTTTTGTTGGAGAGCTCCGCGTTGCGATCCCCGCGGAGGAGATGGAAGCCTTCCAGGTGAAGCGCGCTGTCCGGGACACTCGCGCTTAGCCACGTCTCCGTGAAGCACAAAACACAAGACGAGGAAAAGTCCTTGTTACTTCTCATCAGCAGCGCTAGTTCGTCCATCTTGTTGGGAAGTGAACGGACGTTTGAGAGAAAGATGCCAGGTAAAGGCGTGCGCGCGCCCCGTCTGCGCAGGCGGACGAGTGAACCCGCTCGCTTTCCATGGCGCCGTTTCCCTCTTTTGGTCAAAAAATGGACCAGGTCCGCAGCTGATGCTAAAAAAACTGGTAATAAGTCCGTCTTAGGGGTGGTAAGTTCTAATGTCCAGAAGCTCCATGCGGGTATAAGAGCACGCAGACGAACAGTTAACGCACAATAACAAACAAAACAGAGCGCACGAAAGCACCACGGCTGCCATCCTCGGCGCCATCTTAGAGCCTTCGGGTCGTAGATGGGGTCCTTCCTCAATAGGAGGTGTTTAAATATCTGGGGGTCTTGTTCACGAATGAGGGAAAGATGGAGCGGGAGATCGATAGATGGATTGGTAAGGCATCTGCAGTTATGCGGGCACTGTACTGGTCTGTCGTGGTGAAAAGAGAGCTGAGCCGAAAGGCAAAGCTCTCGATTTACTAGTCGATCTACATTCCTACCCTCATCTATGGTCCCGAACTCTTGGTGGTGACCGAAAGAACGAGATCACGGATACAGGGATCCTCTGGGCCTACTCCCTGGGCACGTCCGGGAGTAGGCCCAGAGGAAGACCCAGGACTTGCTAGAGGGACTATGTCTCCCAGCTGGCCCAAGTGGCCGGAGAGAGGGAAGTCTGGGTCTCCCTGCTTAACCTACTGCCCCAGCGACCCGACCCCGGATAAGCGGAAGAAGATGGATGGATGGATGGATATAATCCCCTGCCCTTTGTACACGTGCATTGCTACAACTACTTAACATAAAATAAATAAACACAAATGAAATAGTGAATCAGCCAATCACATGGTATAAACTGTGGTAATTCTGCATAAGGTTTAAACTTTTATCATTTAGAAGGTAAAAGACTGTTTATAAAGTTTGCATGGTTAAGGGTCTGACACTATTGTTTATGCAGGAAAGCTTTTAAGTCATAAAACTCTGGGGTGAGTTTTTATTGCAAGCTGTAAAAGCAAGGATGTTTAGATAAGAAACTGGCAGAAAAGTTTTTAGAGAAGCAGATAGCCATTTAACCATAAATTTTTATAATGAACCTTTGACCCAGAACAGAGACGACTCATTTTCTGACTCCAGGATTTTCTGACAGCAAATCATTGCTCAGACATTGTTTGGAAATGATCGGATTGGAGTAAGATTTCGAGGAGAAGGAACGCCTACAACCCTGGCAGGCCCGGTTGTCTATAAAAGTTTTGACATGAAAATCATTCAATGTTCAGATTTCTTTAAGTCTGGACCACAGAGAAACTAGGGCAACTTTCTCTGTAAACTGCAATTTGTTAATCTGTTCAAAATAAATGTTAAACTGGAAATTGGCTCCGTTTTGTCTCTGCTTGAACATACATTGAATTACTTATGATAATTATTTAATTCAACAACAAAATTGGTGACCTCGACGTGTGCAGGGTTTTTGGACCAAAATCCAGTTATTTTTTAAGTTAATTAACGGACATGTATTTGCTCTATTGACAATCTGCGCAGAGTTGCGTAGTTTTTTAATTCTATTGATTGGTTAATCTAACATTGGGTAATGTTGTCATGCAAGTTAAATATGTTTTTTGTTTTTGTTTTGAGCAGATTGACTGTTGCAAGCCCGTGGTTGAAGCGGTTCCATTGTATGTGTCTCTCTTCTGAGCAGGACTGCGACCTGCTTTGCGCTCCGCAGAGAAACACCGGTGCCTGCTGGGAGATGGAGTTTGTTACTCTGCAGGACAATGGAGCAGATGGACCGGATGGTGCGGTCCCTTCAACGACTCAAATCGGAGCCACAAGTGCGGATCGGGGCCCGAGAATTGGCCTTCTCAACTCCGGACAGGATGCTGTCGGAGAGAATCTTCAAAGCTGGCAAACGAAAATAGATTTTACGGGTGCCTGGGACGCACTCGGTTGAATCTGGAACGGATTACTTTGGAGAGGCTTGCGCTTCCTCAAGCGCGCGCGTGGGCACCGCGAATTGAGTAGTGAAATGGTCCGGCATTGGTTTTTTGGTGAGCTCCGACGAGGTTAGTGTTTTAAATTCTGCTTGTACAAGTGTGTGTCTGTATGTGTGTGTGTGAGATGTTTTTTACGCAGGCGCTTGGCGAGAAGTGCTGGTGATGTTGCGTTCTGGGTTAAAATGTTATAGTATAAATAATGAACTCGGGTATAATAAATAAATTAACATAGATAAATAAATATATAACTGCATATGATGGATAACTGAAATTAAATACCTATAAGAATTGGTTGTGAACATTTACGACAGGCCATCAGAGCGGCCGCCCTAAGCTAGGAGCTAATTCTGTCGGAGTTGTTTGCTTGATAGCACGGCTAACATACGATAGCTGTGCCTATATGTTTTGATAAATAAATTAGTGGTTATAGGCGGTTTTCTGCCATCGGTTCGAGTCTTTTGAGGGGTTTTCTGGAAGCCGGCGCCAGGAAATTTCTCAAAGCGGACTACGAAACTTGTAACAGACTGGTCTGAAACCTCCGCGATAAAATAATTAATTAGGTCTAAAAGCCACAGCTTATAATGTTGTGTTTTTTTTTTTATTTTTTTTTTTGTTAATGGTTTTGGGCTGTAACGGACGTAGTTGAATCGGTGTTTGCTGTGCGGGACGGCTGAAATTGGAAAAATATGTTTCAGTCCGCGTGGACGAACAGGAGATTGTTTTTGTTCGTGCCGAATTAAAGTTTGGTGACGTGGTATAAATTGTGCGGATTAAGTCCTGGTATTGCGGTAAGTCATCTTCTAAAGTGTTTGTTGTGATTTTTTGGACTGTTTTCGCCGTACGTTTTGTGCTGTTTTGGCTTTCGTTTCACAGAGGAAGCTAACGGTAGCACGTGGAGCTAGGCTGCTATGCTAAGTTAGCGGTGGTGGCTAACTGCATGTTCGATGTGTTGCAAGCTAAAAGTTGATTTTGGATAGAAAGTGATTACAGACTCCTGCAGACGATTGTCTTGTTAAGACTTAAACGAATTTGGATTTTGTTAAATTTTTCTGGTTACTTAGGATGTAACACGGCCAAATTTATTTGGGATAATTATGCATGTTACAATTAAACGTAAATGACTAAGAACAGTTACTCATGAGTCGATTCTGACTTGGTGTAGTTTTAATTTTTGATTTCATCTTTAAAATTAAAAAGAGGGAGTTTATAGTCAAAATAAAAGATGCATTTTTGAATCTTTAAATAGGTGGATTTTTTGCTTTTTTGATTGATTTAAGCAGGAGTTGTTAAGTTGGCCTAAATAAAGATAAAGCTATAAGTAGTAATTATAATCATTTAACGAAAAGCAAACGGTATTAATTGGAAAGCAACAAACTGGTTTAAATTATTTTAATAAGCACCGTGTTGAATGGTACAGAAAATGAGTCTGTGATTTAAATAAGTATCATTTATGCTAATATTATGTTTGGCTTATTTCTGATGGCTCTATAGACTTTAGAAATATAGCTTGGTCTATGAATGAATGACCTAAAGGAGACTGGTGTTAAATTATTTACACAATTGAACATTCTTAAGGATTTTCTGGACAAAAATGCTTATTGGAGTTATCAAAATTTAACTGGGGCTCATGAAGTAACCCAGCACATTTCAATTCCGTTACAAATTAAATGTTTTTATCATGCAAAACAACACTTATCATAGTGATAGTTTATAAACTAGTGGGATTTGAATGTTTGGTTTTCAAAAAGAAAACATTAAAACACAGAGTCATCTTTAAGTAATCAGTTTGTTTTTTAACAGACTGGGGATAAATTTGGAATTGGTCTAAGGATTGAAAGTAACAATTAAAGTCTTTGGTAGATTTATTTAAGAACAAATAATGAATATCATGGTGACCGAAATGATGGTTTAATTTGAAAGTAAGAAGTAAATTCTAAATTCATTTATTTTGATCGTGTAGAGGCAAAATGTGATTGGACCAGCTACATTGAAATAATTTTTACCATATATTTGAATGCACATTTTGTTTTGACAAATAAGAATCGGTTTTGGTTTTGAAATTTAAGATTAAGCTAGTTTATTTGATGCTGAGAGTAAATTTACGGGTCCTAAAACATTTTGGAATAGATCTGATCCTAGAATAATGACATAATATATCATTTGATTAGTGGGGACTCTGTAACTGACAATTTATTTAGATTTTTGATTTTATTTTCTTTATTTTTTCTTATTTTTTATTTTTTGTTTTTTCCTCTTTCTCTCTCAAAATTTATATATTTGGTTCGATTTGGATTATGACCCAGATTTTTGAACTGCGGTCTGTTTATTAATTAGAACTTTGGAAAATGTTAATTTGGGAAGCTGGATTAAAGAAAACGTGATTCAGTGGAAATGTATTTGACATCTCTAGAAGCTTCAATTTAATTTGGTGTTTATCATTGGAGAAAAGAAAATAAAAAAGAAGCCTGAGAGGAAAAGAGGGATACTGAAAAGAAAAATGCTGGTTTTTATTTTTTATTTTATTGCGACTAGTTTTTGTTTAGAGAAATCTCATCTCTTGAACCTCTTTTATTGAATTTTTTGTTTTGTTTTGTTTGACTGCTGAAGGGAATTAGACTATTGTGTATCCTACGAAAATTGAAGAGGAGTTTTAGTTGCAAAAATCACTTTGACTATGTTCAGTTCCCTTCAGAGAATCGGACAGATGTTTTTGAAGTATGAAAAGTTTTCATTGTTTACAATCAAGAGTATTTGGGCAACTGAGCACATTTGGGTTTGTTTAAAGAGGAATCATATAAGCAAAAGTACTTTGAATGGATATTGGATTGTGTTAAAAAATATATATATATAATTTAGGTTTGGCAAATATTTATAGGGAAGTTGTTTAGTCGGTGATTTAAATCTTGGATTTTTCTTTAGAAATATAGATAGACTTTGAAGTATAGCAAACTGAAGACTGTTTTTGTAAACTATGTTGTGTTATCAGTGAGTACTCTTCTCTGGTTTTGTTTTAAACATTTGATGTTTTTAACCTTTTTCAACATCAACAACAGTTGTCTCAATGTAAGTAGCATACTTATATTAGCAGAAATTATTAATTGATTAAAGGGACAGAGTCGGGGAAAAGTGGTGTTAAGTCTGATTACAAAGGGGTTTAGTTCAATATGAGCTATTCGTCTCAACCTCAGTGAAGCGAAACCAGGAGAGCCACTTTTCCATAGCGACTTTTAAAAAAAAAAAAGGGATAGAACCTTTGCAGATGGTTATTGCCTTTATTTTTGTTATTGCAATGTTTTAGTGGTGTATTAGCAATATCTAACAGAAAAATCCAGCCTTTTTGTTTGTTTCTTTTTTGATTTAATTTTGTTTTTCTAAGAACTAAGTGTGTTGATGAGATATTGCGATGCTCCATCTTTATAAATGTTTAATTTACACATGAGATGAAAGAGACATTTATAAAATTGAAAAAATTGAGGAAGGCATTGCATTGATGAAATATAGAATATAAATTGGATGAAAAATGAAGGAATTATTAATTAAAATACGCAGGGGAAGTATTAGAACAACAGTTTAATTAGACGTATAAGGATTGATTATTATTCCTGGTGGAGAGAGCAAACCTGTTGATTGGTATATTTTTACCAGAATTAATATTGAATAAATTATTACTAGTATAACTGATTGAAGTAAAATTAAAGTAGAGCCCACATAGGCAGTCTGAGTGTGGAAGATATTTAAATTCAGCATTCGAGGAAGGAGACTAATGAATATGAAGATAAAATGTTTGAATGTAACTTGATTTGAATAAGCTGAGAGGATCGACTGTCTGTTTTTTTTTCTTACTCTAATTATATATTTTTTCTCTTTTTCTCATCCTGCAGCAGAAAACCCCTCAGATAAACATTCTTGAGATGGAATTTATGATCCTGGGGAGATGAGATGGGTGGGGGTGCGTGGGCTGATGACAATAGTGCCAGGCGCCCGCCGTAACGGCCACAGAGAGAAACATCTTTACGACCAGCACAGAATTACGACTCTCTTGTGCTCTGCTCCCAAACACAGGGGGGCACAGGTGACTGTATATTTTCAGGGGTGAGCTGGAGGCCACCCTCAAAAGAGCACGTTTCCTCATGCTGAGCTGAACTTTCAAGGACAATGTGTGAATTCACTTGGCTGGAGTGAGAAGTGATGATCAAAGACTGTTGATTCAATGTCACTGTTGCTGAATTAACCACAAGAGTTTCTGTTTGTCTGATCGAAGGTGGCCGCGGTTCTACGTATTTTGATAACCCCATGTCTTCCCCAGGATTATCTCCGGGTAAAATACCACCATTTACCGGGAACAAAATTTGGCAGGAAAAATTGGGCCGATAGCAGGGGGTTGCTGGCTGGTGAGAGAGAAAAAACATTTTTTTTTCTTTTACGTTTTCATCCACAGGGATGTACTGAATTTAAGAAAGGATATATTTTAATGGAACAGACATAAGTGTCTTAAACTGGATAAATAAAATAAGTAAATTTAAGAATCAATTTGGGTGAACAAGCAAATGGGTAGTAATCAGTTGAACTGTACACAAAAAGTAAATTCTTGAGCCTGCTCTTGTTTTTAAATCCATTAATGAGGGAGGTGTTTTTTGGTTTAGTTTTTAGGAAAAACAACGGTGTGTCAAAATAATGTGGATTTGCTCTTTCCCCAGGGATTATTTTTTAGATGGGTGAAATAATTTCTTGGCACAATGCAGTTGAATTAGATTGAAAAGGAGTGATCACAAGACCGGATCAAAAAAAAACTGTCTTTTTTAGATGTTTACAAGCTTATGCCCCCAGGATTATCTCCAGGATTCAGCAGCACGTGAGGAGCACACAGTCTCCTCTGGTCACAGCTGACTACAGCTGCTGAAGGCGTCCAAGGTACAGCTCCAGGTCGAAGGCGTGAGGAGTCCAGTGGTTCAGCAAAGTTCCAGATGACAGCTGGGAACACACACAAAGTGCAGCTCCACGCCAACGACGAACCTGGTCAGGATCGGCAGGATTCTGCCTAAGGAGGGTCGTGAAGGGTTTGACCAAGCTGAATCGGAAGCTGGGGCCACAGGCGGCGGGGCCTAGCTCACCCAGAAGGTTGTTTGGGTGGTGATATTACTCATCCAGTGTGATCTATGTGCCAATGAATGAGATGGGCAATTTGAAATTGCCATCTCAAAAGAGGGATTTACAGAAGAAGATCACAACTCACCAATCAGCTGCACAGCAGGTTTTGACCAGCCCACAACGGTGGGCTAAGCTATAGGAAGCGGGGCCTGTCTGTGCATTTGTGTATATTGGGGGAAATGCTCAATTAATGAAGTAATTGGCATTTCAGAGAGTGGTTATCTGCAAATATGGGAGTAAAAACTGGAACACTAAAAAATAGGAGCCCTCCACACTGATCAGCTCTGTATATCGCTCTCCAGCTGCCAGGAGCCACTGAGGGGGATAAAATGAGAGTGAAGAAAGAGGATCAGAATACAAATATAAAGACTGAACATTTATTAATAATTTTTTGCATTTTACATGTTGTTTAACTATTTGATTAACTATTTTATTCACAAGTGAAGAGTCGTAACACTGCCTAAAAGGGTTCTTAATACCTTCTATTTCACAGGTTTCTTAACACTTTAAGTTTGATTTCTTTCAGAATATAATATAGTAATAATGTCTATGTTCATGGATTTTCTGAGCTTCTTCCACAGTATTAACATGTATCAAGTCAGATTTAATTATCTCTTCACATGTAAGACATTCTTATACATTTTGGGTTTTTGAATTTAGTTTGTGGGAATTGTTAAAATAAATTTTTTGGTTAATGCCAAAAGAGGGTGAATCTATGATTAACAGATTTACATTTTTTAATGGGAGTTAAGGTTAAAAAAGGTACTTTAATAGTTTGTCTTTTGAATTTTAGTCTGGAATACTTCATGTTTTTAAACTGATAAAATTTCTTGGATTTGATTTTTTGCATTCTCAAAAAGCTTTACAGGTTTTGATCTTTAATCAATCCATTTTTAAAAATGGATTGAAAAGAGGGAATTGTGGTAATTCTGCATAAGGTTTAAACTTTTATCATTTAGAAGGTAAAAGACTGTTTATAAAGTTTGCATGGTTAAGGGTCTGACACTATTGTTTATGCAGGAAAGCTTTTAAGTCATAAAACTCTGGGGTGAGTTTTTATTGCAAGCTGTAAAAGCAGGATGTTTAGATAAGAAACTGGGAGAAAAGTTTTTAGAGAAGCAGATAGCCATTTAACCATAAATTTTTATAATGAACCTTTGACCCAGAACAGAGACGATTCCTTTTCTGACTCCAGGATTCTCTGACAGCAAATCATTGCTCAGACATTGTTTGGAAATGATCGGATTGGAGTAAGATTTCGAGGAAAAGGAACGCCTACAACCCCAGAGGCCCGCTTGTCTATAAAGCTGTGAAATAAAGATCAGTTAATTGTTCAGATTTCTTTAAGTCTGGACCACAGAGAAACTAGGGCAACTTTCTCTGTAAACTGCAATTTGTTAATCTGTTCAAAATAAATGTTAAACTGGAAATTGGCTCCATTTTGTCTCTGCTTGAACATACATTGAATTACTTATGATAATTATTTAATTCAACAACAAAACTCAGTGCATTTAGACATTTAGATAACAGGTCCCTGAGGTTCAGACTGAACATCAGAATGGGGGGGGGGGGATTTCAGTGACTATAATAGTGGTTGGTGTACAAAGATTAGTTTGAAAAACTGAAAATATTCAGTGAGCAGAAGTGTGGATGAAAATGCATTGTTCTCATATGCTCTCATATGCCAAAATTGGACAATAACAGATTGTGAAAACATTGCCTTATCCATTGAATCTCATCTACATTTTTTTGTGACATTACCCTGACAAAATAAAGTCCAAAGCTACATTAAGAGTGGTTTTCCAAATTAAGGAAGCAGTCAACAGGAGAGCGAAAATGGTCCCAAACTCCCAAACCAAAGTTAGATCAAAACACCGGACAGACCTGTAAAAGGACTGTCACAGAAAACAAAAAGTGGCAAACAGGTCTCCAAAGAGATTTAAACAATCTTTCAAACCTGTGAGGGATTGTCATTGAACACAAGTGTAGAATAATTAGCTAATTGAGCACAAGCTCAGGGAAAAACATATCAGGAAAAATTACGAACAAGGACAGAGCATTTCAAAATATTAAAAAGAGCTAAGAGACATTAATTAAAGCAACAACATAAAAATGAAAGAATAAAAATTCCAGATTGTACGTTTAGTCACAAAAACTAATTAATTTAGAAAATAAACTGACAAAGAATGGTTTAAATAAAAAAACACAAATGATTTATTGTGACACTTTCAGTCCTCAGGCATAAACTGCATCAAACGCTTGCAGACCCAGATGAAAAGAGCCAAGAGATTTAGAATTAGCCTCGGCAGAGTGAATGAGAATTCCATGAAATGTGACTTATTTACATTTTAGTTTAATAATCCACCGGCCTAACAAAAAAGCCTCCAACTATAAAAGGTAAACAAATCACATTTACTGTGGCAAGGAGTCTTCATTACTTACAAAATACTTCCTTGGAGGCTTTTACATTTTCTCTTTTGAATGTTTAAAAAAATATTGTCCGTCAGGGAGATCTTTTGCACCCCAATGGGTCAATGAGTTAAGTGGACTTTGTTCCCAATAATAGAAGCACTGGAAAACTATTTTGATTAAGGGGGAAAAAAAACCCACTAACAATGAAACAAGCTGTGATTACCTGATTGCATAGGTGTAAAAACACACATGTGTAAAGTAACATGTTGTCAAACCACCTTATTAATCTGTTTCACCATTCAGACATTTTTAAGTTCACTCCTTCATGTCTTTGTAGAATGGTTTTGTTAATTGCTCATTTGCATCTTTAACTTATAGTCACCAATAAGAACAGTGGCATCATTACACCTTTCCATGACTGATCAGACAAGGCTGGACAGGGAGGCTTTAAATTGACCCAAATTAGGTGTTAATTCCACTATCTGAATGTTAGGGTAATTTAAACAGATCTTTTTCTGACGGGATAATCTGTCTGATCGCTCTTCTCAGCCACCATGCCTCCATACACAGTTAGCCCTCTTAAGAAATCAGCAACAGAAACCCCCAAAACATATAATTTCAGCAGCAGGTAGCATCAGTAATCAGTTTAAAAGGCACACAGAGCAGCAACTCTGACTCGATTGGGTCATTTATGAGTATATAACCCTATTCAGGTACCAAAGGTGTGGACTTGAGTAGTGATACCGGTAGCGGGTTACTTTGTAGCGCGTTACTCCTAATATGACCACTTTTTCAGTAACGACTAATCTAACAAGCTATTTCCATACAGGTAATCAGATTAAAATTACTTGTTCAAGCCACTGTGCATTACTATTTTTTAATTTTTTTTAAGCAAAAAGATATATTTGGTACATGGCGGCAAAAGTATTAGGGAAACAAGCAACAATACCGGTAAATGTGGTCCTACATACCTTCAACAACACTGCCGCCAGCTTTTTCTGTTGTAATCTGTAACAGTTGATTATTTCCTGTACGGCCACTATGTTTGTTTTGGCCTGAGTCAAGTCTCAGTACTGTTCTCTGTAACTGCCCCCTAGTGGAACTCTCCTGTAGTATGCGCGTGGATAGTAAATCAGATGCAGCTTGTTTTTGCGACACTGTGCGTTTTTGCGTCGGTTTTAACAAGAGCAAACTGTTGATAAATCAGGTCCATAATGTTCATGTGTCCAGAAAAGAAAAAAAAAATCAAACTTGATACTTTTTAAGACTGTAGCAAAAGGTTTTGAAATGATCTAGCAGAGTTCAGAACTAAACCGACAAGAAAATCTTTTGGGACACGTGAGGGTTGTTGACAAAAAATTGTCCTCATAAGAATCCAGGGTGGTCACCAGTTCATATCAGGGTCTATATAAATATATATATATATATATAAATATATATATATATATATATATATATATATATATATATATATATAGAGAGAGAGAGAGAGAGAGAGAGAGATAGATTTTTTTTTCTGTTTGAGGAAACATGACTATCCAGTACATATTAAAGCAAAAAGTTAAAACCATTAAGGAACCTCTAATTTTCTGTCCAGTTTCTGACAACGGAACAAGCATCTCCACTGTCGGTGTCTCTTCCATGCTCGGTGTAATTCTCCTCTATCACTGATGACTAAGACATCATTTAGACAAATGTCTACCAAAGACATTCCCTGTAGTTAATTCCATCAGTCACACTGTTGGATTTCCCCGCAGCTCTTCCCTATTTGGAGGAAGCAGAAAAATATTACAACAGCAACGAATCACATTCCACCTCCAGGGGAATTAGGCCCGACACTCCACTGTGCCTGCTGAACCTTCAGACTACAAACTGAGAATTGGAATATTTAATCTCCAATGGAAGAATTGTAATTTTTAATAGAGGGGCTCTAAAAAGTTTACACACCACTATTAATATAGGTATGTAACATGTTTTTTTTTTTTTATAATGTCACATTTATGTTGCACAATTCAACTGAAAAAAAAAAATATATATATATATTTTTTATGACTGCATAGGTGTAGGCACAGATACTTGCAACCGTTGCTCCGGAGTTAGGAGCTTGTCTTGTAATCCAAGTGCCAAGATCTGATTGTCTCTGTTGTCGTGTTCTTGGGCAAGACACTTCACCCATTGCCTATTGGTGGTGGTCAGAGGGCACCAGTGTCCAGCCTCTGTCAATGCGCCCCAGGGCAGCTGTAGCTTTGACATAGCTTGCGAACACCAGTGTGTGTGAGAATGGGATAATAACTGAAAGTAGTATGAGGCACTTTGGGGTCCATAGGGACTAAATAAAGCGCTATAAAGTAAAGGTTATTTACCATTTTTTTATTTTATTTCAGCACTTTGCTATATGAGTGTCAGCACCTCCCACCTTAATTTATTGATATTTATATATTGATATATAATTTCAGATCGAGAGAACATCTCTTGTAGACAGATGAGCCCAGATTGTCTGATGTTTAGCTAAAGCATTCTTAGTGAGTTATGGTTCACTTAAAAAGGCAATATCAAACACAGATTGAGTCTTGCATTGTGCTAGAGTTGTTTAAATAACTATCAAATTGTTAATCTAATACTTAATTTAAAAAGAATATTAAATGTAATAATAATAACCCAAAGGCAGTTTGTATATGAGTATTGCTTTAGTAAAATTTTCTGAGGGAAATGTTAAACACATCTTTATCTCGACATGAGTGCAAACAGTGGAACTCATGATAATATCTGTGACAAAGCTGCTATCTGTTGCTATCAGGCAGTGCTTTCTGACTGTCTTCTTATCTTCTGACTCTCCTCGTCCCTTTCTCCTCCATCCCCTCATTTTTTCCACATTAATCTGTCTGTTTGTGGCTGCTGTCAGAGGACAAGGCAGTAAATGGGATTAGTGATGGTGGTTGAGGGAAGCCCTGGCCCGAGGCTCTTCGGGTATTCCAGCCCTCTTTTTGTGTTGTTCGGCTGAAGTGACGAAGTGATGCTGACATCCAGACGGTCAGGAACAGGAACAAAAGAAAGAACAAGCCTTCCTCTATCCGCTCGGCCACCACAGAACACAACTGGTCCATAATGGCCCAAGCAGAAGCTAATTCCATGACACTATTACAATGAAAAGGAATTGAAAAGCTGCTCTGAACTCAACGGATGTCTTCATTTACCCTCCCAACCAGCAATCTAGCATTTGCTCCTTCACGAATAAGTAAATACATAAATAACAGATGGCATGAATTATTCAAATCCTCCAAATGTTGGCGGGAGTGGAAACTAACCAGCTCTGACAAGAGACTCATGGGGAAAAGTAATAAAGGTTCAAATAACCTCGGCGGGTCTGCAATCACTTTGGTTTAATCCGAAGATGCTGAGTGTGTTTCTGGGAGCAGACATGTGTTTTTATGAGCCGTCGCTGCTGTTACAGTGCTTCTGCCGTCTCATATTAAAGGCATGCCATTCGATTTTTATCTTACTCCAAACGATTTTCATGACTTTAAAAGCTCACATTTTTTTCTCTCTACTGTTTAAGTTAATATCAAATTATAATTTGTGAAGGTAGAAAACAGCATACAAAAATATGCTATAAAGGATTTTTTTTCTTAGAGTCTACAGAAACAATCATGTTTCTGGACTTTTGCAGGGTAGTATTTTTTATTTGTATTTTTTTTTTTGTCTTCTTAAGAACACTATTAGTAGTCCCTACTGGTCTAGGTAAGAGGAAATTTCAAGAATAAAATACATAACTAAAAAATTAAATAAAAACAGAATCAGAGAGACTTAAATGCATGCTAAAATGGTGTATTTAAGAAAAAAAATACACTTGGTAAAATTCACATTCACATCAGTGGCTCTGCTTCCTCAAAGCTGAATTATATCCAGTTTAAACCAGTTTAAACATGGATGTTACACACTCCTGAAGGAACCTTTCTTAACATTAATTTTAGATTCTATTTAAAGAAAAATAATTAGCAATTCAAACTTCTAGTCCATCAGAATAATAAAAAAATAAAACCAAGGAGATTCATGACAAACTTAGAAAATTTTGAAAGGATATTTAAAACAAAACACTGGGTGATGCTGATGGTTAGCCCACTTTCCACAAGGCTGCAAGGCATCCATCTTGATACTCACAAGGATCCTACACTATCATGGGTAAACTCATGCCAGTCATGTTGCTACAAATTAAGGAAACAGTACTGTCCTTGTTTATAAACCGGCTCCTTAGAAAAGAAGAATACAATTCAGTTTATTTAGAATGTGCCAATAGCGTCTTTAACAAAAGCTAGAAGTCGATTGTGACCATTGATTGTGTATAAACCATAGACTGTATGTATATGTATATACTGAATTGTATAACAGGTGTTGTTTAGTTAGCAAGCCCTTCATTTCTCAGTTCATACCTTTTTCCACCTTCCACTCCAGGGTAAACCTTGTATTTTAATTGCAATACATCTCAATAGCATTTGTCAAAATTCATTATAAGTTTAAATACATTTTCAATAGCGTCTCATAGTGACACATTTTTCCTTCTTTTTTTTTTTACTAAACAATCTCCTCCATTTTATATTTGGTCATTTGTGAGATGCATTTACATTTCACAAACAACTTCTGTCTTCACATCGACATCCAAGCACTCTGTGTGTGTGTATTTTTTTTTTCAATTGGCTAACTCAGTTTGTTTTTCGAGCATTAGCACCCAATCGCACTTACGTGCCTGAATTGTGAGGTCAACTGTAAAGTAAGCTATTGACAACAAATATCATCACAGTGACCCTTAAAAAATATTTGTTTTATAAGCAAGGATATGCATATCGGTTCAATCCTATAATATAGATAGATTTAAAAAATAATGATAACATGCATTCCAGTACATTCCTAGTTATAAAACATAAAAGAAAACTTTTGTGTATTACGATGGTTTGTAAAAAGTTTTCTGTAAAATCTTTCTGTAAATCCAGCTGCTTGCTTTAAGTCACCAACTATCCAGCCATCATCCACACTACACTTTAATGTGGTGAGAAAAATACATTGTATAAGAGCTGAAAGTAAAAGATTAATCTAATTGTGTACCAACAAATCAATAAAGTTGTCTTGGGGTTTCCAAGGGATACAATATTTAGAGAATGGAAGACCTCATTTTGTTTTAAAACAATCCAGATTTTTCCTTGTACTTTTTCTGCCCCTGATCTGCTGCTGTGTGTGAGGTGGCACCCTTTGACTGAAGGTTGTATTAACACTGTCTGTCTAAATGAACACTGTAAACTGACTCATCTGAGTCAGCAGTGCTAGAAGTTAATCTGCCAACCTATAGTTAGTCAGCATTAGGAATTGTAAGATGTGAGATAATGGAGACCTTGTACTTGGGATTCCTAAATCAATGTGAAGATCCAAATCATTAACCAGAGTAATTCAGCTCTAGTAGCTCTAGTAGACACTCGTCAGGTTTGTCTCAGAATGCAGTACGTATCCAAACACAGACATAGGTAAGTTCAAGGTTGTTTATTGAGGATGCCGAGGATAAAGACAGCAGGAATGACGAGACAGAACTCATTAGAACAGGCTGACATGAAGGATCAGGAGGGAGACAGTAGGATAAGACACAGCATAGAAAGACATAAATGATCTGACAACGAGTGAGAGGAGGCGAAGGGTTTAAATGCACGTTAGGAATAAGGGGTGTGTGACAAATTGAAGACAGGTGCAGACAAAGATTAGTCAAGGAGTGTGCAGGACAGCGTGCTGATTGCTCTGACAACACTTGTGAAAAAATCTACTTTCCTTCACATCAAATTTGAAAAATGATACAACTTTAATCAATATTAAATCAATATGATTTCAATCCTAATCAGAACACTTCGCATCATTTTTGATTCTCAAATTTACTCTCTTCTCTTTCAGCTATACAATTTTCTTTTCTCACAAAGGAAATAAAGAACACTATGGATGATCCATCCATTCATTATCTATGCCGTCTCTATCCTTTGCAGGGTCTGTGGCTATCTAAGGTCTATCTAATTAAAAAAAAAATTAAACTATCAGTTATGTTTTGGTACCTTTGGACTTTGGGAATAAGTCCGGAACCCGTGCATGCACAGGGAGAACACACAAACTCAGTGCAGAAAGACCCCAGACTGGGATTCCAACCCAGGACCTTCTTGCTGCACACCAACAGTGCTACCAACTGCTTCACAATTACAGTCACAATCGAAATCTAGAAGGCAGAATAAAACAGTAATAAAAGTAAAACACAGTATTCAGATTTAACATAACGTAATGATGTTTAGCTTTCCATGCTAAGGCAGTCATAGGTAAGAGAATGGGTCTTTAGCTGACATTTAAAATACTATGCATGGTCTCAGCAGTAACCGGTAGCAAAAAGCTACTCCATAGTCTTGGTGTGGCCACAGCGAATGCTGGATCACTTCTGCAATTTTGCTTTAATGCTAGAAGACCGAAGAGAAACTGGCTCACTGACTGGAGTATTCTGAGAATGTAGGAATTTTAAGGAGATTAGATCTATAAAAGGGGCTTGCCGATGCTCTCTGGCTCCAACTTAAGGTGGTTGCAGTTTGTTAGAGGAGTGGGTGGGGAGAAATGTGAGGAATATAAGTCTAACTCAATATTATTAATTATATACAAACATTTGGCCTCTGATTGGCCAACGTCAATGTGACTCTAAAGGTGACTTCAAACAAATAACTAACTTATTTTACTGGCAGTGTTGCAAGAAAAATTCAGAAAAAACAGTTTATTCCTCACCTCTTTTTTTTTTAAGAAAAAAAAAATAAATGTTGATGTGTATCCCTACAAATAACAGAAGACGGAACATATTACGCCATGTTGTAGAATTGCTAATGGTTAGGTACTAGCGGTCTGCTCTCTCCAAGCACCAAAATCAAAACAACCTTCCTGACGGCTAAGGTCGGCAAAATGATGCATACTAAATTTCACTGTGACAGAATGCCTTTTTCTGACTTGCTCCTTTTTGGCGTCTGTATCCTTTCTGTGGCCAATGCAAGCAATAGCAGCAAATTTTGAAAACTTCATTTAATTAGACTTTTTATGCTGAAATACAACAAATAAACTGAAAATTAGAAAAGCAAAAGTGGAGGTATGGTATTGAAATTTCTGGTAACATTTTTATTTATTTTTTTAAATCAAACTGTAGGTTAGCATTCCTGCAACATTTGATCAGACCTACAGGCTGGAATTTTCCTGCTATTATTGTAGGGAAAATATGGGTAGACAAAGAGTGATTTCCTTCGCTTAACTTTTTTATGTTGCTGTCAGCAAAATATGTGACATGCAGTGACCTTCTTTAAGCACTAGACAGATGAGTGTGGGCCTCTGTTTTTCTGTCAGAAGTGAATAATAAGGAGCTGGGGAAGAAGAAGCTGAAGCAGCACATCACCAAGAACCCTTGGAAATCTGTCAATGAGTCGGGATCCTCTCTGACACTTTTTCTGTTTTTCAGGTGAGAGATGGACATCCTCAACTAGGATCTGAGCAACACCTTCCTTGTTAATCCATGAGGGTATTTAGCTTTATGTATCTGAAGAAAACCCAAAGATTAGACGTCAAGTTTTTTCTCCAAGCTTCTGTGACAGAGACAGTGAACATGTATGTAAAAAATAAAAACTTGGAGAGAAAAATGATTTCTTAATTTCCAGTCTAGACCTTGCTCCAATATGTTTCTGTGGTTGCAAAAATAGACTAATACTAAGCTAAACATTGTCAAACCAGAAGAGTCTATTTGAAATGTATAACGCTGTATCCACACCAAAAGAATCAAAAAGCACCACATGCCCCCAGCTGGATGGTAGAACATTCGCACCTTGAAGCGTGTACAAAGCGAACTAGACGCGCTTCAAATATGGTATTTTCATGCGCGAACTGGCCTTCAGCGGAGCTGGGGCTAGAGTGCAGCTGCCAGTGGATTATGGATTATGGTCTCCGATTTGACGGAGGACAGAGTGGATTGCGTGTTCGGCCTGTAGTTTATAATATTTGAGCAGCATGGGACATGGTGAGGGATCTGCTACCAGGAAACCAGGTGCGGAGGCTGTTTCAAGGCTGACTTCTATGCGGAGACTTGCTTTTAGAGCAACAACGGCTCTTTTAAGAGCCACCCACAAACCTCTTAAGAACATTCCTGTCTAAATAGTTTAACCTATTTATAATATTTTTTTTTTCCTGTCTCTGTATTGAAAACAACTTGTGTCATATAGCTCGGGGTCATTAGCCACGGTGTTTATCAGTATTTCCTCCATGTCCTACTGAGGCTCTGACTACATGACAGTCACAGAATCACTGAAACTCACTCTCCTGATTGGTTGACACGGCACGAATTGAACCTGGAGTTCAGAGATTTTCAACTGGAGGAGACTTTTTGACGCACTGTAAACGCCTCATTCGTACAAATCCTCAGCGCGAAATCTTTCTCGCGACGCAGTTTTGCTTCTGATTTGAAGCGGGACCCCCTGCCGCGCGCTTCAACACGCTCCTCCATTGACATAACATGTACACCTGACTCGCCGCTTGCTTAATTCGCTTTTGGTGTGTACGTACAGTAAGTTTCAGCTTCTGACATTATATATATATAGTGCCTATCTCCAGCGGTCAATGGATGAGAGGTAGGGTAAGCCCTGGAAATGAAAAAGCAGGAAAACTGAGAGAGTGTGCCTAATTAACAAATAAAGAGCTCAACTGGGACCAAAATAGTTAAAATTGAAAAAGCCTGACTATAATGTTAAAGAAATACATAAAAATACATACAAAACCAAGGATATGAATATTTGAGAAATAAAACATGAATAACCCACATGAAAAGTGATTAAGACAAAAAAAAAAAAAAACACTTATGTGACATTTTGAGTACAGTTTCAAAATGTGATGTGAATCTATATTGGGCTCTGTTCCACAAACTTATGTTCAATCATTTTGCTCCTTTAGTTCAGCTTGCACAGTTTCTGTGAAGTAAAGTTCACTATGAACGGAACTCTTCCTGTTATTTGGTGCCTTACATAATTGCACCAGAGGTACAATAGGGGAGCTATCTGACAGATTGCTGCATTTGTTCTTTTTTTTTTGTTTTGAAAAGGACGCTAGAAGAGAAAAATAACCTTTTCTTGAGCAAAGAGAAAGTCCAGTTTATTCGAACGTTTTTGAATGTGTTGGCATATCTTTCAGTGTGTACAGCAGCAAAAAGGAAACCAAAACTATTATTAAAAAATGACACATTATGGCCCACTATTCCTCAGTTGATGCACTCTAGGCCACAACTTTGTATTCTAAGTCATACAGCAACCATCAATTTCAATAATACTCAAATAAACCTTTTGTTCAGACTAGCAGAATTTTGACCCAACAGGGGAAGATTCATTTTAATTAGATTATTGGAATGCTAGAAATGTAAAACTGGAGTACCACAGATGTATCCTCTTTAAGAAAGTTCAAATCAATTCATCAGTTCAGTTTCAGGGTCCTTGATGGCCACACACAGGCCTCCTCATCCTTCTTTTCCAACTGATGGGTACCAAAATATCCTCATCTACAACAGCCAACATTGTTCCGACTAGAACTCCAAGAAGAGTAGCCCTTTTCATCTTTATTCCTTTCAGATATTCTTCCTCCAATAAGTGAGAGCTGCAGTTAGCAGCACTGTCAGTTGTCTAATGAAAGGCAGCATCTGCAGCGATCACTTGGACATCTGCCGCTGCTTTGAGGCGAGTCTTTGTCTGCTCTGTGTGTCCGTCCACTCCACAGACGATCGCCACAGGCTACGAGCCGGCCTCAGCTGTCAGACACGAGCTCTAAAAGGAGCGAGCTGTTTGGCGAGAATGTGTTCAGTAGAAATCGATAAACACTTGGGGGGGAGTTTTGTTGTTGGAGCAAAAAAAGTCCCACCAGATGATGCTGCTGCTGCTGGAGGGAACACAACTGTCTCTGGAAGAGGATGAGCTCTAATGGTGTTCGAACTTCCAATGAGGATTGCTTTATATTCAAGCATGATGCTGTTTGAACAAAACTTTCTACTACAATGCCCCCGAAACCAGACAGACTGCATGTGAAAAATTTTAAGATATTGGCCTTATGTTGGAGAAATCTGTTGGATTATAACAGAGGACTGTAAACAGCAAAATGAATCAGAATACGTGACTCAATGATCAAAGGCATCTGCAGATTTTATTTTCCACAATTTCATTGATAAATTACATATTTGACTATTATGTATTCTTGCAGTAATTTATATAAATGGTTTCATCAATTAATTTAATTTTGAGCACCTTAGTGTTCCACAGGTTCCACACTTCTCAGCAAATGGTGAAGTTGTTGGCAGCTTTAAAAAAAATAAAAATAATTAAGAGTAAAAATAAGTACAATTGTAAATATGTTTCTTCACTATTTTTTAAATAAAAATGTTAGCAAAGCATTGTAGAGGGAGTATCAATTAAGCAATTTCAAGCTGCATTTTTTTGGTATCATGAGTGACTTGGAAACTGTTTTAATGATACGCTCTTGTGTGTGTTGGGTTCTTGTGACATTCAAACTTTGTCATTTTTGATTCCAATCCCATAGCGTTTACAATATTGTGGTCTAAATTAAATAAATGTTAATTAAATTATAAAAGTAAATTTTACATACACTGTATTGTATAAGTTTAATAATGAACGGAATCAAGAACGCGATCTACAGCTTTCACTGGAGTGGTTCGCAGCTAAGTGTGAAGCGGTTGGGATGAGAATCAGCACCTCCAAATCCGAGACCATGGTCTTGTGCCGGAAAAGGGTAGAGTGCCTTCTCCAGGTCAGAGATGAGGTCCTTCCTCAAGTG
The DNA here is from genome assembly GCA_028564705.1 of Apricaphanius iberus. Taxonomy (NCBI): domain Eukaryota; kingdom Metazoa; phylum Chordata; class Actinopteri; order Cyprinodontiformes; family Aphaniidae; genus Apricaphanius; species Apricaphanius iberus. The sequence goes on from JAPXFQ010001946.1 coordinate 665,018, forward strand.
GAAGAGTTGAATAATGTTGGGGTCTTGTTCACAAATGAGGGAAAAATGGAGGGGGAGATCTATAGGCGGATTGGTAACTGGTAAGGCGACTGCAGTTTTGCTGGTGCTGTACTGGTCTGTGTCGAAAGGCAAAGCTCTCGATTTACGGGTCGATCCATGTTCCTACCCCCATATATGGTCACAAACTGTGGGTGGTTTCCTCCGCATAGTGTCTGGGCTCTCCCTTAGAGATAGGGTGAAAAGCTCAGTCATCTTGTGGGGGCTCTGAGTAGAGCCGCTGCTCCTTCACATCAAGAGGAGTCAATTTAGGCATGTTCCCACCACTCAGGCATGCCCCACCAGGAGGAGGCCCAGGGGAAGACCCAGGACATGCTGGAGGGACTATGTTTCTCAGCTGGCCTGGAAAAGACTTGGGCTCAAGTGGATGGTGAGAGGGAAGTCTGGATCTCTCTGCTGAAGCTGCTTCTCCCGCGACCCGAACTCGGATAAGCAGACGATAATGGATGAATGGAATCAAGAAGGATTTCATAAGAATAAAAAAATGACAGTGCAGCTCAAATAGCCCCCTCCTCTTCCAGAAGCTGGGTCTGACTCTCTGGTACTTGGCTGGGTTGTCTTACCTTAAGAACAGGAATTTATTTGTGTCAATAGGCAAGTTTTTCCATCAGAACAGACAGTATTTACATGTGGGGGAGGCCCCCAGGACTCGATCCTGGTGCATCATACATTAATATCTACATTCTCACACTAGCTCAGCTTATAACAGATAGAAAGATTATTTACCAGAACAATGCAGATGACACTAGTTTTACATTAAAATGCCAACAGGTGACTATGAACCCATTCTAACCCCTAAGTGAATGCATTGAGAAAATCAATGGATGAATGTGCCATGATTTTCTCTAGCTGAATAGAAACAAAACTGAAGTAATTAAAAAGGAACGACCAAGAGTCAGTCCACAGCTTCAGCTAACACAGGCTGATCAGGCCCAAAATCTAGGGGTAATAATGGACTCAGACGTAAACTTCCAAGGTCTCATACAGTTAATAACAAGGTCAACCTTCTGTCACCTGAAGACAATTTCTGGGATCAAATGTATAATTTTGCAATGGGAATTTAAAAATTTAAAAATACTCGTACTACTTTATAAATCACTGACTGTCTTCGCACAAAAGTATTGGATGTCCAACTCTAGGATACTAATCATCCCTAGAATCAGAACAAAACATCTAGAAGCAGATTTCAGGTTCTATGTTCCTTCATTATGGAACAAACTTCAAGACCACTGCAAAGCTTCTGAAACAGTGAGCAGTTTTAAAGGGACTATATCTTGCTATTTTACCGCTTTCAACTTCTGGGATAGACACATATATGATAAAATGTTACCATTGGTGTCATACAGTATTTGTTTGTCTTAAAATTTAACTTGTAACTGTAGTTAATGTTGGACCATGAAGTAAAACGGCTTGTTTCTCTATATTCCCGCCTTCTGCATCAACCCCCCTCCACCCCAGTGCTTTGCTCTGCCCCGCATATCTTGTGCAGAGCCGGCAGCAGCACAGACTGAGAAAAACAGTGCTCGGCTTTATCTCAAAAAGTATTCTGACAGTGAATTTGAAAAACATAAAGTATCACAATGAAACTATGTTATATTAAGGGCTTAGACGTTTGGTTTATTTTTATTTTTTTGTAAAAAGCGGCGTCAATAAAGCTTAATTCAGTTCCTAAATCTCAAGGCTTTAGACAGAGCCGAAAGCAACATAACTGATTCCAGCAAGCAAATATTTCCAGCCCAGTATATAAAAAAGCCGTGGGTGTTGTTTGCACCCGTTTACTGAACATTCTGAGATACTACAGATCAATTAATTAACCACACAATGCTGGTATAAGATCACATAAACTGCTTGATAAATGGCTAACACAACTTAGCATTAGCATGTAGCTACTTGCTCCTCTGTCCATCAGGTGTCTATGCTCTTTGATCAAGCTGCTGTTCTTTAGGAATGTAGAATAAAATCCAGCAACAAAAAAAGTGTTTTAATCTGCCAAAAACCGAAGCAGAAATGAACTGTGAGAAGGAGGAGGGTGTGTTTACAGGGGTAAGCCGCTCTGCCTGCAGGGGCGGTGCAGACACCTCAGGCACTCCCTTGTTTTCACTTTATGATGTCACTAGTTGAACAGTTTGAACACTCAGTCATTTTCTAGGAGAGGGAGGGGCAGCTGAGAGCAGAATTAAGGTAGATTACTTAGACATGTGTGAATTAAGCAAAAAAAAATCACTCTGGAGGAGTTTTTTATGAGAAAATTGCATTACCAGATGGTTTAAAACTCCAAAAACTTGATTTTGCATGATATAGACCCTTTAAATAGCCTATATCATGCTATTTCACAGCTTTCAACTTCTGGGATAGACATATATATAGTAAAATGTTACTGTTGGTCTTATACAGTATTAATTTGTCCTGACATTTAACTTGTATCCTGTAGTTAATGTTAGGTTTATAGAGAAACGATCCGTTTCACTTCGTTGTCTGCCTCCTGCACCCCCCGCTACGCTCTGCAATGCACAGCCGGGAGCAGATCAAACTGAAACAAACAGTACTAAGATTCATAACAAACAGAATTCTCACGAATAATTTGAAGAGCCCATAGTACCACAATGAAACTCTGTTATATTAAGGGCTAAGACGTTTGATTTATTTGATTTTTTTTGTTAAAAACTGAGTCAATAAAGCATATTTCCTTTGCTAAATCTCCAGGCTTTGGACAGAGCCCAGACCAACACAGCAGTGTCCACTAAGCAAATCTTTTCAGCTCAGTATATAAAAAAACCTTGGGTATTGTTGCACCCTTTTTCTGTACATTCTGAAATGCTACAGATCAATTAATTAATGATCAATGTTCTTTAGGAATGTAGAATAAAATCCTATAATCCATGCAGCCAAACACGTGTTTTCACAGAGAAAGTAAAAAGTCCAACAAAAAAGTGTTTTAAGCTGGCGAAAACCGAAGCAGCCATTAGCTGTGACAGGGACGAGGGTGCGTTTGAAATCTTACCAGGGGCAAGCCACTCTGCCTGCAGGAGCGGTGCAGACACCTCTAGCTCTCAACTTTCAACTAGTGATGTCACTAGTTGAACACTCAGTCAATTTCTAGGAGAGGGAGGGGCAGCTGCTCAGAGAGCAGAATTCAGGAGTACTCAGACATGCGTGAATTACGCTAAAAAGCACTCTGGTGGAGGTTTTTATTAGAACATTGCATCACCATATGGTTGAAAACTTAATTTTGCATGATATAGCCCCTTTAAATCAAAACAAAAAACTCCTTTGTTCGAAGGTGCCTTTGAGTAAGCAAGTAATAATTGCTGAAATTTCATCTCTTTTAACGTCCCATATATTGTATGTCTACAATATTATATTTTATTGTTCTCCCCAAATCATGTAAAGCACCTTGAATTTTCTCTGTTGTTTAAAGTGTGCTATATAAATAAACTCCCCTTGCCTTGTCTTTTTGCAATGCATATTGTTGAAAAGTATTACAAACAGCTTATTCTATTTTTTGTAAAAAACAATGTTTAATTATTAAACCAGGATGAGTAATCACTACTAAATAGTTTATGGTGAAGTAAAATCATACAGTGTACAAATACTTCTTTCACCTTGACATACGAGGTAAAAACATAAAAGGGTGTACAACTGTGCTTTCATGTGAGCAGTAGATCGTATTAAATTTCAGTCCTATGACGGATTTAATTCCATGAAGTAGAGAGTGAAAAAGTTTAGATAGTAGATTAACTTCTCTAAGATTGTTGATAAATTGGGACTTCAACCCTGCGGGGAGGTTTGAGCAAATGTTAAAACACATTAGGTTCCAAACTCTTAGAAAAGTTAATGAAGGCATGTTAAATGAGTGCACACATACGAAGAGTACTGACGTATTTGTCACACGAAGACTGAAAGGTAATAGTAATTGCAAATGTGAGAGAACCATTGAACACTTAAATAAATTATTCCCTCATAAACACCAAGCTCCATGTTTTAGAGGATGCATTAGGCAAGCCGTTCCTCACATTTGCACTCTGTGTGGTGATAGTTGCATTAATCAGCAGAGTTGCTGGCTGCCCACAGCCAGCAGAAGAATCAGAAGCCACTTGAATTCAACAGGCTGCATCCAGCTGTGCCTTTGCTGACTGAAACTCTTAGTTTATGGTCTTTTCTTCCAAAAGTGCTGCCTGGTTAAAAATCCTGACAGCCCGCTATAATCTTGAATCATGCTTGTTTATGCAAAACAAGTAAATGCTTCTCAGGAGGTAAACCAGTCTAACTGGAAACCAGAATCACAAACAGAACCATGTATTTTACTTCAGTTAAGATAAATAACAAAATACATTGAGATGCTGGATGGTAAAAAAAAAAAAAAAATCTCTGATGAGAGAGGTGAGGCCATTGGTTTCCTCTGAGTTTGGATTAATGAGGAGTTGTTGCACCAGTTACATCCAAAAACTAAAAAATACCATCCAATATGACTTATTTTCATATTTAGAAAATGTCTTAAAGTGCAGGTTGCAGGTTAGAGCCCCCATTAAACCAGTGTTTAGAAAAATACATTATAAACAGTTTCTAAATAAACATTTATTCATATATAAATTACTTTAACTTTTGGAGTCGTTTTTATGAGAATATTTAGCCTCTGCAAGACGGGAAATGACGTGGGATTAGTGTTGCCAATTTAGCATTTCTTTCTGAGAGTCCTCTTACCGCCGTTGTATTTGATAATTATTGTTTGCTCTAGTAATGTTATATATATATATATATATATATATATATATATATATATATATATATATATATATATATATATATATGAGTTTCCTTTATTTTCATGACTACATTGTAGATTCTCAATTAAGGGCATCAAAACTATGAATGAACACATGATGTATGGAATTAATTTATTAACTTAAACAAAAAGGGTGCAATACCTGAATACGTGCGTTATATTACAGATTCCTCAAAGTAGCCACCCTTTGCTCTGATTACTGCTTTGCATTCTCTTGAGCTTTAAGTGGTAGTCACCCAAAATGGTTTTCCAACAGTCTTGAAAGACTTCCCAGAGATGCTTAGTACTTTTTGGCCTTTTTGCCTTCACTCTGCGGTTCTGCTCACCCCAAATCATCTCGATTGGGTTCAGGTCCGGTGACTTTGGAGGCCAGGTTATTTCACACTTTTTTGTAAAAGTACTACATAATTCCATATGTGTTCATTTATAGTTTTGATGCCTTCAGTGTGTGAATTAATATATTAAAAAAATGTAAATACTCATGAAAATAAAGAAAACGCACTGAATGAGAAGTTGTGTCCAGACTTTTGGTCTGTACTTTAACTGTCAGGTTTATGGCCATTAGAGTGTTACTATTAGATTATATTGTGTGTGAATGACATTTTTTGTTTTTCAATAATAATGTCATGTTGAATGTGGTATCGCAAAATTAAGACATGCTTTTCAGAAGTGCTAAAAATAGATGCTCAAAAAGCAAGCGCAAACATTTTTATGCTTCGTAAATCACAGTGCACTTGGAATGCCTACTTATTTGCCTATTCTCCCAATATTTTCTGTCTTCTTAGAGAAATACCCAGATTGCATATTCATCAAGGGCAAAAGCGCTAAATGGATTGCGTGCGTCTTGCTGCAAGCTGGGACAATGTGCTCTGCGTCGTGTTGATAGTTCAGCCGGAGCCTGCTTTTGCGATGCAGTGTGGTTTGCGCAGGTTTTAACAAGCGAAAACCATCAATAAATCAGCCCCTTTTAAGTCTGATCTGGACTTGCACAGATATTGACTTGTACATGTACTGTTGTTATGTACATTTATGTACATGGCACACAACTTGCTCAAAATAAAAATAAATAAATAAATCTGAAAGTCTGAGTGCATTGCATTATAAATAAACGATAACAATATAATATGTGAATGTACAGTATGTGAATTTGAATCCACGTCTCTCTGTCTTGTTTAATTGGACAGAAAAAAAACTGTAATGCAACCTGAATCTGATTCTATGTGACTGGGTAACATTTGACAATGTTTCATGTGCATTTAAATGGCTGATATTGTAAATTGGTGCTGCACAAATAAACCTCATTGAATAGATGGAAATCAAAGAGGATGTTAAAAAATAAAAATGAAATTAAACAAACTTGACATAAAACTACATGAAACACAATAAGTCAGACATTCTGTCCTGGCATCGTATAGATTGAGACCTCAGTGCTCTTTTTCCACATATGCTCACATGTTGCTTTTGCTGACTTCTGCGCCGCGGGTGAAAACTAATGAATGCAACTCCAAGTGAATCGGGGCACATATTTACATCCCATGATGTTGGGTTCGCCGCCTGCTGCCGCTGGCAGCTGCTGATGGAGCTGATGATGATGAGGATGCTGGTAGTGGAGGTGGTGATGATGTAGCAGGAGTTTATGATCCGTGCAAATGGAAGAATCTGCATATTGTTGGATATGAGTTTGCCTAATGGATGCCTACACACTGAGGTGATGATGGTAATAATAAAACATGGAGAGCAAATAAACTGCAGTTTACACAGACACAAACCTCTGTGGTCCTTCTTGAAACATAGAAAAACTAGTGAAAGTTTGGGAAGGGGTACAAATGCAAGATATATTTAAATTAGATACAAAGACGGGATCAAGGGCAGCAAAATCCAGGAGCTATAACAATTTGAGTGAAGGTAAGGAAACAGGAAATTGTTAAGTTATTTAATTGATTTAGTGAAGTAAAATAAACCTGAAACGTGCAGTTCCACTAAAACAATTTTAGCAACCCAACATAGGCATGGATGCCACATGGATTCTGGATTTTTAAAGGGCCTATATCATGCAAAATCAAGTTTTTGGAGTTTTCAATCATCTGGTAATACAGTATATAAATTAAAAAACCCCCGCTTGGGTGGTTTTTGGCTTAATTCCCGCCTGTCAGATTAATCTTGCTGAAGCCTTCTCTCTGAGAAGCTGCCCCTCCCTGTCCTGGAAAACGACTGAGTGGTAACATAGTGACATATTCCACTAGGAAGTGCTAGAGGTGTCTGCACCGGAAAAAAGAAAAAGAAAAAAAAGGTGTCTGCACCGCCCCTGTAGAGAGAACGGCCTACCTCTGGTAGAGTTGCAAACACACTCTCCGCCTCCTCAAAGCTCATAGTTGGGTTTCACCAGCTGAAACAACTTTTTTGTTGTTGGAGTTTTTGGCAAGGCAAGGTAATTTTATTTGTATAGCACACTTTCAACACAGGGCAATTCAAGGTGCTTTGCATGATTAAGGCTGGTTCACAGCATAAATCAGTTTGATGATTAGAATACAAATGAGTAGTTACAATAAGAAAAGAATCAATAAAATACAACAATGTAGGGACAAGTGAGTAAAAAACACAGGTTTTGTTCATTAACTGATCTTGCTGAAGAAATGTTCACAGTTTTTAAGACAAGAAAGCATTTACAGTAATTAAGACAACAATTTGTGTGACAATTAAAAACAAGCAAGTACAAACAGTTACTCATAAGTGAGTCTAAATAGGCAAGTTTTAACTTTAGATTCAAAAGAGTTCAGTGTGTCTGCAGCTTTGCATTCTCCCGGTAGTTTGTACCAGATATGAGGAGCATAGAAAATGAAAGCTGCTTCCCAATGTTTGGTTCTGGTTCTAGGGATGATCAGTAAACTAGAGCTGGAGGATCTGATTGATCTGGATGGTTTGCACCGTTATAACAGATCTTTAATGTACTCTGGTGCTAACCCATTCAATGATTTATAAACTAATAAAAGCACTTTGAAATCTATTATCTGCGCTACAGGGAGCCAGTGTAAGGACTTTATAACTGGGGTGATGTGTTCTACTTTCTTGGTTCTAGTGAGAACATGAGCAGCAGTGCCCGGATCAGCTGCAGCTGTCTGATAGATATTTTAGGCAAACCTGTGAAGATACTGTTACAGTAATCAAGGCGGCTAGAGATAAATGCATGGATGAGTTTTTCTAGGTCTCCTTGTGTCATAATTCCTTTAATCCTAGAAATGTTCCTCAGGTGATTGAAAGCTGACCTTGTTTTTGCCTTAATGTGACCCTGGAGGTTCAGGTCTGAGTCCATTATTACACCTAGATTTCTGGCCTGGTTGGTAGTCTCTAGTTGGACCAACTGAAGCTGTGTACTGATATTTAATCTATCTTTTTTGGGTCTGAAGACAAGCACTTCGGTTTTGGTTTTCTTTGGTTGGAGGAAATTATGGGACATCCAGCTGTTAATTTGCTCAATGCGTTTATTAAGGATTTAGACGGGTTCAACATCACCTGGTGACATTCAGATATAAAGCTTAGTGTCATCAGTATAGTTGTGGTTATAATCTGGTTTAGTGGGAGCATGTAGATGCTAAATAAGAGGGGCCCTAGGATGGAGCCCTGGGGCACCCCACATGTGATTTGTGTGTTTTTTGATGAGAACTGGCTAATGGACACAAAGAAGTTACTGTCCTTAAGGTAGGATTTGAGCCAGTCGAGTACTGTACTAGAGAGTCACTCGCAGCTCTCTAGATTTTGTAGTAAAATATCATGGTCAATGGTGTCAAACGCTGCACTGAGGTCTAATAGAACCAGCACTGTGGTTTTACCACGGTGAGTATTTGTATGGATATCATTGAAAACTTTGACAGGGCTGTCTCTGTACTATGGTACCTACGAAAACCAGACTCATAAGTATCAAAGCGGTTCATTGCTAGGAAGCTATTTGATTGTTTGAACACAGCTTGTTCAATGATTTTACCGATTAATAGGAGATTAGAGATTGATCTGTAGTTTTGCATCAACATACTGTCTAGGTTCTTCTTCAGTATTGGTTTGATAACTTTTTTTAAAGCTTTGGGGAAAACACCTTATAGGAGGGATCCGTTAACTATTTTGATCAGATCTGCCCTGATGGCTGTGAGGACCTTTTTTAGAAATGTTATTGGTATGATATCTAAGCAGCAGGCGGCAGAGCTTAGTTTGTCAATAATTTCATCAAAGCTTGTTTCATTTATTGTTTGGAAGTGAGTCATTTTATCTGCATGGGTGTTAATTGGGCTGAATGTTGGTATTGGGGTTGGAACTGATGTACTGATTGATCTTCTGATGTTTAAGATCTTTTCAGTAAAGGGGCTGGCAAATTCATTACAGGCCCTGGTGGAGTTTAGTTCAAGGGGTACTGTCACTGGAGGTGTAGTTGGTCTCTCCACTGTAGCAAATAATGTTCTAGCATTATTGTTGTTTCTGTGAATAATCTCAGAAAAGAATGATTATCTTGCCTCCTTTAATGTTACTTGATACTTGTTCAGGGTCTCTTTACATATCTCATAATGAACCTGGAGTTGAGTTTCCGCCATTTTCTCTATGCGCGCCAGCACTCCCTTTTTTCATTACATATCAATGGATTGTTTCTCCAAGGAGACTTCTTTTTAGAGATGGTGTTAACCTTAAGAGGTGCAATCTTATCCCTCATGTATGATACTGTCTTTTACATTATCTGTGAACATGTCTGTTTCGCTGCATGGATCACAGGAGTTAATTCTACATTCTTAAAGAACAGCAGCTGGATCAAAAATGCCTGATGGATAGAGACTTAAGTAGCAGCATGCTAATGATAATGTGGGTTAGCCATTTATCTGCCTGCTTATGTGATCTTATAACAGCATTGTGTGGTTAATGATCTGAAGCATCTCAGAATGTTCAGTAAACAACTACAAACAACAACCACAGCTTTTTTATATACTGGGTTGAAAAGATTGTTTGCTAACCTCAGCTATGCTAGTTTCAGCTCTGTCTAAAGCCTGGATAGGCTCATCTGTAGCCTGGTAGATATAGCAGCTGAAATAGGCTTTATTTACTCTGTTTTTTACAAAAAATAAATTAATAAACCAAACGTCCAAGCCCTTAATATAACACAGTGTCATTGTGCTACTTGCTGCACTTAAATTTAAAGTCAGACTGCTGTTTGAGATAAGGCTCAGCGTTTTTTTCTCAGTCAGAGCAGTTATGCACTAAGTGGAGCGGGGGAGAGGAGGGGATAGGGGGTGGGGAGTCGGCAGGAGACGGGTTTATAGACATGTGGGAACGTGACATCACACACCCAAGCCCCTGCCCCCCAGCTTTTCCCTGGGGGGCAGAAAGACGCTCGCCCCCACTGACTACCGTTGTTGTTAACTGACAGTTTTCAACAGATCAGCGCTACATGGCAGTGAAGGAAAAATCTATCAGCATGGTTAACATGTGCAGCACTGTAGGCTGCAGAAATAGAAGAAAAAAGGAAAGTAATAATATTTAATATATCTCCAGCTGACGAAATACCCTCCCGTCTATGGCTGAGTTAGAGTGGACGATCTATCATCCAGTCTGATGAACTAATCTGCTCATTTCCCACACCAGAGGTATGTTAGTATTAATATATATGTACGCATTGTTTGCTTCTGCTGTGTAAAGTTGAGGCATGATGATCGAATAATGTACACTACCGTTCAAAAGTTTGGGGTCACCCAAACAATTTTGTGTTTTCCATGAAAAGTCACACTTATTCACCACCATACATTGTGAAATGAATAAAAAATAGAGTCAAGACATTGACAAGGTTAGAAATAATGATTTTTATTTGAAATAAGATTGTTTTTACATCAAACTTTGCTTTCATCAAAGAATCCTCCATTTGCAGCAATTACAGCATTGCAGACCTTTGGCATTCTAGCTGTTAATTTGTTGAGGTAATCTGGAGAAATTGCACCCCACGCTTCTAGAAGCAGCTCCCACAATTTGAATTGGTTGGATGGGCACTTCTTGCGTACCATACGGTCAAGCTGCTCCCACAACAGCTCAACGGGGTTCAAATCTGGTGACTGCGCTGGCCACTCCATTACCGATAGAATACCAGCTGCCTGCTTCTTCTCTAAATAGTTCTTGCACAATTTCGAGGTGTGTTTTGGGTCATTGTCCTGTTGTAGGATGAAATTGGCTCCAATCAAGCGCTGTCCACTGGGTATGGCATGGCGTTGCAAAATGGAGTGATAGCCTTCCTTATTCAGAATCCCTTTTACCCTGTACAAATCTCCCACCTTACCAGCACCAAAGCAACCCCAGACCATCACATTACCTCCACCATGCTTAACAGATGGCGTCAGGCATTCTTCCAGCATCTTTTCAGTTGTTCTGCGTCTCACAAACGTTCTTCTTTGTGATCCAAACACCTCAAACTTGGATTCATCCGTCCACAGCACTTTTTTCCAGTCTTCCTCTGTCCAATGTCTGTGTTCTTTTGCCCATCTTAATCTTTTTCTTTTATTGGCCAGTCTCAGATATGGCTTTTTCTTTGCCACTCTGCCCTGAAGCCCAGAATCCCGCAGCCGCCTCTTCACTGTAGATGTTGACACTGGTGTTTTGCGGGTACTATTTAATGAAGATGCCAGTTGGGGACCTGTGAGGCGTCTGTTTCTCAAACTAGAGACTCTAATGTACTTATCTTCTTGCTCAGTTGTGCAACGCGGCCTCCCACTTCTTTTTCTACTCTGGTTAGAGCCTGTTTGTGCTGTCCTCTGAAGGGAGTAGTACACACCATTGTAGGAAATCTTCAATTTCTTAGCAATTTCTCGCATGGAATAGCCTTCATTTCTAAGAACAAGAATAGACTGTCGAGTTTCAGACGAAAGTTCTCTTTTTCTGGCCATTTTGAGCGTTTAATTGACCCCACAAATGTGATGCTCCAGAAACTCAAAGGAAGGTCAGTTTTGTAGCTTCTGTACCGAGCTAAACTGTTTTCAGATGTGTGAACATGATTGCACAAGGGTTTTCTAATCATCAATTAGCCTTCTGAGCCAATGAGCAAACACATTGTACCATTAGCCTCCATTAGCCTCCCCTTTGATTGATCAAAGAAGCGTTCTCATTTTAACAAGTTCTTTATCTTCTCTTAACGAGAAAGTTTCTCGTTATAACGAGTTTGGTATCTTATTTTATTTTTTATTTTTTTTACGTGTCCTGTCTAGCAGTATGCTACTCAGAATTGGTGTCTGAGTACCAAGTACAAGCCCAACAGTTTTACTTTCCCAAGCAGAGTATTACAGCTTCGCTGTAGTAGGCCACTTGATGTATATGTATGAAAAATCTTTATTAGTGATTACTGTGGGTTCAATTTCCTGACGTCATGGACACTAAACCGAGACAAGAAGGGAGAAAGGAAGAAGGTGAAGAAAAGAAACCGGACCAGCAGAGGCGCGAACCGACGACACAAGACAGGGAGGCAAACAAAGAACACAAGAAAACATTCCAGTCCTCCACCTCTGCCGGGCGGCAGAGAAACAGTAATACAAAACAAAAACAACAAACTGTACAGAACCAAACCAATAGTTCGGATCTAGTAGAATAAACTAAGAATTACACATTCACTACACACAAGCATGGATTAACGAACATAATACAAATGTTTCTGGTAAGCTCCTGTGAACAACTAACTAATGATGACAACCTCAGCTTAAGATATGTCCGTCCACACCAATGTCCCCACACCTATGTGTGTGTGAGCATGCAGGTCTGAATACGGTTTCCCCCTGTAAGTGATTGATAGCTGGTGTGAGGAACCGTCAATCCGTCCTACAGGAATCGACACAGACATGGAGGAGGCAAGAGATGTATGCATCCAGGGTCCCACAGAGTACAGAGGCCACAGGCGGATCAGCGCAGGGTCGATCACCCACCAAGAGAGGAACAGATGGAAGTCCCAGGGGAACACCTACCAGCCGCAATGCTGGGGCCCGAGAGATCGCAGTGACGAGCCCATGGGCTCTGCCGGAAACCGGCTACGCTGGCCACGGGGACCAGGGGCACCCCGCCACCCCAGCGGGGCCCCAACCAGGGACCAGCCGACAAGGGCCCCCCGCCGCAGGCAAGGGGGATCCGCAGCCAACCGACGGACAACACACGCCGCCGCCACCCCGGACCAATACCCACCGCCAGCAACCCGGCCTGCCCCCACACACCCACACGCCAGGGAGCCACAGCAAGAGCCAAAGCGGATGTACACCCTCCCCAGGCCGCGCCCAGCCAGCACCTGGACATCCAGATCTTCCAGCTCCTGGGTCCAGATCCCGTCCCACGCAGGGCGCCAAGATCAGGGACCCAGCCAATGCCGGACAGCCCCCCCCCCCCCCAGATGAACCGACCAGCCAGCAGAAGTCCTGGAAGCGGCAGGAGGCCTGGGCGCCAGGCACGGTCCCCACCGATCCGCCGGATGGCACCAAACTACTCTACAACCCCGGCACCCCCGTAAGAGGTGCCCCAGTCAATGCAAGGAGGACGTCGGCCCGAAACAGCGACAGCCCGACACACCGGACCACCCAGGACCAAGCCGGGCCGCAACCGGGACCCCCGGCCCCAGGCATCGAGAGCCATCATCAACCAGCGGGCAGGAGCATCAATCACCGACGGGGAGTAACTGAGGGGAAGAAGACGCATCAGGCCAGAGGGAAGCCAAACACCCAACCTGACAGGTAGACATAGACAGACAGAGACACTCATAGGTACCCTCCCTCTCATGCGTACACATTCTTACAAATACAGGACATAAGAAAAAAGGACACTATACACTCATTCATACCCCCCATACATACACTATATTCCATACTCCCAGGGAAAGACGCCCCAATAGAGCACCCCGCCCCTGCACCCGGGAGACAGACCCATTTGGCCACCAGGATGGGGACAAGCAGACCGCCAAGGCCCCCACACCGGCAAGAGCAGCCCACCAGCCCACCACGGCCTGATGTTCTACCCGGGCTCCGACCCCTGATGGTCCAACGAACAGGGGTGTGGAAAGACCCCCCAGCCTCTCTCCCCCCGCTCAATGTGGTGTTGTGGCGTGTTGTTCTAATGTGTACTTAAAACAGAGGGGTGGGACATGGGAATACTGCCGTGTACCCCTATCTCCCCCCTGCGCCCTCAGTGTCTAGATGCATTTAAACAGTGGGTGCCGGCACGACAGGCGAGGCCCCCCACAACGGGCCCCCTATAAGGGGCGCCCCATAAGTGGTCCCACCGCCAGGTCCCTACATGTGCGTTCCATGTAAATGTTGCAGGTGTAAGTGTCTAAGTTGTTCAATAAAATCGGGACCCAGGCCGCCACCGGGTAGCGAAGACGGAAGCTCCATCCCGCATCCCAGTGACGTGCCCACGTCCCAAGGCCTTGTGAATGGTAGAATGAAGGAGCAGGTGGACAGAGGTAATGGGGATGGGGAGAAAATAACTGGGGTGACCATTGCCAACCCCAGGGAGCCAGCTCCCCTGCTGACTCCAATAGGCACCCCCGTTCGGCCCGATCCACCAGGGGTGGGAGGCCCCAGCACGTCAAGTCGGGGCCCACGGCAGCGGCACCCCCGAGCCCCATGGGGGCTCCGGCAATCCACCAGCCCCCACCCCAGGGGCACACCTAAATCCTTCCCAACATTCACACTGCTAACAAAACACATGTCACTAGACACCCAGGTTGAGTTTAGCCCCCCCTCCCCCTCCACGCCCTCCCCCCTCCCGTCCCAAGCGCACCCCGTTAAAAAGAACGCCTGTGCTAGATGGTAAAAAGCCTCCCCGCCAATAAGAGACGCCCCAGGCACCGCCAGCGTCCGAGGGCCCCCGCGCCGAGGCCGGAACCCGGCGCACCACCGACTCGGGTACCCCGGACACGTCGCGCCAGGCCCGTGAGCAGACCGAAGCCCCAGGCGGCCAACCCCCAGGCCGACATCCTCCAGCCTTGCTACTACCGCCCGATGGCCGGGAGGCAACAGAACCCAGCACCTCCACCCACCAGCCCACACCCCACCAACCGGTCAGTCACCGTGGAGGCCGACCAACACCGGCCAGAGGCCCCCACCTCAGCACCCCCCCGAGCGCTAAGACCAAGACCCAGGAGCCATGTCCAGTGTCAATATAGCCGATCGGGCCCGGAGACGCCGGCCACCCGCCGCGGCCTCTCGCCGACGCCCGGACGCGGCAAGGGGCCACCGGGGAGCAAGCGACAAGAACCAGCCCGGGGAGATGGAAAAGGCAGCAGCGCCCGCCAACCACCGGCCGACCACAGCCCCCCCCCAGCCGGCACCGACGGCAGCGGCCCCCCCCGGCCAAGCCCCAGCCAGGGCCCCAGCCGGGGGGCACGCCGCCCCAGAACCCCGAGCCCCAGGCCCAGCCCAGACCCCCCCAGAGCAGCACAGCACCAGGCCAGTAACCCGTGTCCGCCAGCACGACCCCTCTAAGGCGCCGCATGCAGCCACTAGGAGTCACCACACAAAGCCCCCAAAGTCCCACCCCAGGCGAGAGTCACGGCACCTACCGCCCCAACCGCAAGCGGAACCACCCCCAAGGACCCCCCTACAGTCACCACCAACCCTTAAGCTCCACATCGGCAACCGTGTCCCACAGAACAGAATCAAGGGCCCGACCCCACTAGGTGATGGAACTGATCAAGGGTGACCAGAAAGATTGATCAGATGTGGAGGCAGATGCCATTTCTAGACCAATGTAATCCAGAAGGAGATCTCTATATTTGGTATCTTATTATAATGAGATAATGTTTCTGAATTTATCTCCCAGCCCTGGCAGTTCAATGCTTCCATATTCAACCACTCTAAGTTAACAGCTGTTGGCCTTGACATTTCAAAAGCTATCATAGGACACTAAGCAACACATCCTAAATAATTAAACTGAATTTATGTTTGAGCCTCTGTGGATTGCAGAAAGAAAAACAACACAAAACAAGAAATGTAACCCTCTCCTCCCAGTTCTTGTATTTAAAGTTTATTGAAGTTGTTTTAGAATCATTACCTCTTCTGAGGAATGCTTGTAAAGCATAAAATTATTAGGACATTCATGCAGCACGATGGGTGGAACTAAACCTGTCAACTATAAATGTAACTGCAAGAAATGATCAATCTGGAATATGATGAAAATATGTTATTACTCTGGGTGGCTTTTTTTGCCAAATACTTGTTCCTTTAGAGCTTGTTGTTGTTTGTTTGTTATAAGTTCAATGCTAGCGGCTGTGGCGATCTCAGCAGGAATGTGAAGGCTGTCCAACAAGCAACATTCTTCTTTTTACTCTAGTTTAGCCAAAACATCAGTCATCCTGGGGTCTCTTCAGTCTAACATAATGTACCTAAACAAAAATAGTTTTTGTCTTCTTAAAAATGTATTTAAGCTTTTATACAAGTTAAAGGAAAAAGGACACATATAGTTCAAAGCAATCTTTTTCTGATTGTCAGACAATAAATCACATCAAATTTCTTCTGTGGTCAGTTAATTTACCAAAATTATTTTTTCTTTATATATTTAATATTCAATTAAATATTTTAATATTTTCTTTAAATTCAGATGTCTTCTTACAGTAAGAATACTATGACCTTGAATAATTTGTGAAAGCCCATATGAGAATGCCATGACTTTGTAAATGTAATTGTTCAAAATTTGATTTAAATGTAGGCACATCTTTGAATGTATTTAAAGGTAAATCCCCAAACGTACGGTTTCCATATCCAAAGAAGATACCAGAAACCAAATATCAGACGTCTATAAGTCTGATTATTTCCTAGATCTCTTAGGATATATTCATACTTGGAAGGTCTGTCGTTTGCTTGCTTTGGTCTGGACCAAATGTTTTATACATTTTTTTCCTCTTCTTTTGTTTTGGTTCCTATTCAAAGTGTGAGTTAAATAAAGCATGACCAGAATTTCCCAACAGAATGACACATGTGCTAAGATATTTCAGCCATTGGACCGGTAATTGTAAGCAGAGTAAAACCAGGAAGCCATGTGAAAATAGTGAAAAATATTTTCTGTATTTGACCGGTTTTAAAACTGTGACGGAGAAAATCTGAAGGTGACAGCAGGTTTGGAGTGCATCTGTGACTGCAGAAGTGGTATTGACATATTGCTGCAGGTCACAGATACAAAACATGCATCATTCATTGGCCCCCTTGTTCATTGAGTTTTGCCATATTCTGATCACTTCAATTGGATAAATATTCCCTATACATTCCCATACATGCAGCTTATTAATCTACACGTGTGATGGCATGATTTGGATTTTCTGTTGATTCGCCAACACCCAAAGATTGAACCTCTGATACCTACAGATTGTCACAGAAATGTTTGAGTGTTAAGACCGTTTGATGCAACATGAGGTATACAAAAAGATGGATTGTGTAGAATTAACATAACATACACTATGAAAAGAATATGAATAGACTGTACTAAGGTGACCATGGGGATATTCACAGCACATGTATGAAAATGCAATAAGTAAACAATTACTTCTCATAACGCACCATAAAGACAGGTGCCCGTCCAGATTAAGAAGGTAGGGTTTCTTTTGGTTTACTGGGTCAGATACAGTTGGGTTGCATTCACACATGTTTTGGTCTGCACCAGGGTTTGTTTGGATTTGCTCAGAGACCACCTCTTTAGCTGGGTCTCAGTTAATTTGCTAAGCACCAGCATTTGCTAGTTTGTATTCACATCATAGCAAAAGGTCCGGACCAAGGGAGGACCTTAAAGTCCCTCATTTATCTGTTCAATCAATCATCATATTCAGAAAGGAGATGGGTTCTTTGTTCTAAATTTGCATAGTTGCAAATAGACAGACAACACAAATATTAAATATCCCCACAGTAAAGAAAACAATGCCATAACAAATAAATATATAATAATACTTAAAACCACATTAGAATAAAGATATTAATGCAAAAAGGGCATTTTCATCAACTCCAAATAAAAGGGAAAGACCTGGAAAGTGCTGACGGAAGTTAGGTGGAGTGTTATAATTCACAGTTAAACATCTCTTGTACAAATACTTAAAAAAAGACACTTATTAGGTAAGTCAAATATAACATAGAAACCCAGAACAGTTAAATGCACAGATAAACACAAAACATAATACAGAGCTGAAGTGTAATGTGTGAGTAACTTACAGAAATTTGGATTTCCTATTTATACTGCCAATCTAACAAAAGCTATCTAAGTGGGTTGTTCTATGTTCCCAACACTTCTGTAGGACATCAATTGTTTTATATCTTTTCATTTGTGATGGCATTTCTCCCATTACATGGTATCTGGAAATCCGTTCTTCTTAAGCTCCTCCTTTTTGGACCTGATGATCTTCAGCTGTGGGATAGCAGTACCAGGAATACATTTAATCAGTGGCAGTGAGACAGGAGGCAGGAGTTCATACTGTAACCAGACAGTTGCTGGCTCGAGTCCTAGAGCTAGTCAAGACACCGTAAAGCTGCATTCCAGATTATTTGGGGGAATTAGTTTTTTTTTTTTTCAAACCAAGGTCCGAAGGCCCATCCCAAAACATCCCTTCTCCCACCACCTCCTGCGAGCTTTATGCTGCCTCCAACATAATTGACAGGCGACACAGAAGAAACTTGAATTCTATTGGATAAAAAAATTTGGCGCTCAGTCTGAATTGCATAGGGGTCTATGGGTGGAAGGAGGGACTTAAGAAAAATAACAAATGTTGTGGAGCACTAGCCTTTTATCATAGTACTGAACCCCAATTCCTTTTTAAGATATATCAAAAATGTAATACATAAATAAATTCTCCGGAATGAAGTTTTAACCATCTGGCCTACACCAGTGTGTTACCACCATATACTGTAAAAAAGAATAGACAGCGCCTCCTCACTCCTTCCCGTTTACCAGAATGACACACTTTCATGGGGGAATTCATGGCGGATTCACAGACTCCTCCTCCCCAGCTCTTACGAAGCATGTTCCTAAAAAGGGCATAGGGGCAGGACCTTCACTGTAGACTCTGCCCTCCCGGGGCGTGTATGGGCGTGTAGTTCGGTCGTAATCGCGCCCATTCTGCTCCCACGTCTCTAGCTCTGATGCTAAACTTGGCTCGGCCCCCTCATCAATTATGCAAGATTTCAAAAAAATTATCTTACGAAAACCAGCCCAGCTATATCTCAGGAAGAATATGCAGCCATAAAACATTTTTAAAAAATGTGCATCAGGCATTAAAGTTGTTTTTAACGTGCCTGAAGTCCAATGCTTTTCAATGGGGGCCTAGCGGCCAAATGGAGGTACTACAGCAATGGAGGAGCAATGGCGGCCTCCATGGTATGCGGTCAAAAAGCAGAGCGGCCAGTGGCCATTGGTTACCACTGTACACACTTTTGTCAAGCCACTCAGAAAGCAAATAAATGACTACTTACTGTTTGAAGAGAAATTTCTAAACCCAAAACAGAACCATCTCATACAAAAACGGCCTTTTTACATCCACGATGGTCGAGTTAATGTCCTCCTTTTAAATATAGTTAGGCAGCTTGCATAATAACGGTAGTTAGATAGATGTCAGACGTAACATTTGTTGTAGACTAACAGCACTTTTCTTCTGTCACTGTGTGCTCTAACAGTATACAGAACTTGCTACTGCAAACATCAACATGGCTGGCCCTTGTGTGTTTCCAAATTGCACAAACAAAATGACCAAGTCGACTAAGACCATCGTATAGCACAGAGTAAAAGTCCTGCTCAGAATACAACTGCCTGTCTACTCGCACTGGGAAACAGGAATAGAAAATATATTTATTAAACATGAAGAGTAGATAAACAAATACTGTATGTCTATTTCAACAGTATATCTACACTACTACTCTCTACTACTGCACACTCTCTCTGGCTGTGTGTGTGTGTGTGTCGGCTTGGGATACATTAAAAAACATCTAAACATTTTCTGTTCACAGAAACATGTTGTAATTATTTTACGAGGTTCCTACCTACCCATGAAGAAAAAAATAGCTCAGAACAAACAAAATCTAAGGAGAAGCGCCTGTCGACCACCGCAGAGAAAAACGTGTCTGGTGTGAACAGGTAGGCAGTAGATCGAGCTTGATTTTCCTGACCGTGGCTGGTGTAAACAAGGTGGAAATTATTTTCTGCAATGTTGCAGGTACCGTTTCAAGATGGAAAAAACACAATCAAAATGTCAGGGATCTGGTGGAAGTATCTTTACGAAGGAGGAGCGAAAAAATATTCATGTAATATTAAATATTTATTTAAGACTCCAAAAGAGAATCTTTCCACTTTGTTTGTGGAGAGAGCATGCCAGAAATTCCCCACAATTTTGCATTGAATGCGGAATAGTCTTGCTATCTCGGCATCCAGCATTTCCAGAGAGAGATTTGATATGTCTACCAGCAAATTGGCCACAGGTATTGCAGGACACAGAATGGGCAACAACAGCAAAGGTTGCAAAAGGAACATGTTTTATTGTTGTGCATATTCTTCTAGGTTGAATACATATTTGCCATCTTTGGGCAATCTGTATTTTAATGTCTGCCATTTGAAGAAGGGTTTCAACTGTTATCAATTGGATAAAGCTGTTATTTTCAACACCTGTTTATACACTCCAGCGCTTATTGTAATGAAATGTGAAACAGTGTAATGCTGAGGCTATGAATAGTTAATTGTTTTCAGCAATCTTCAAACCACACAAGTTTAGGGTTATGGTTCTCAGCACTTTTAAACACAAACTGATGCCCTGGGATATACACTGATCACAACTGCATGTAAACTTCTCCCGAAGGACTCCAAGTAGCTCCAAAATTATTTGGGTGGGTAGGCGAACACAATGGCTACAAATAAGGTCCACAGAAACAGTTCTTCTTTAATATTGTCTATATGGAAGCCATATCTAAATGCTGGCTATAACTGCCTTTCTCAAAATTGGAATTTTCCTGTGTGTTTAAATTTGACTTCAAGCATAGCCAACAGAAAGAAGGATGACATGTACAAAACAGGTGGTGGGCCAACACCACCATTGCTCACCAAGGCTGAAGAGATCACCCTCAGTCAAAACAGTGGGTGATGTATTGCTGAGGGAATCTCTATGGGAGCTTATCAGATCCGGAAACACCTATGGACACAAGTGTCTACATAAGAGGCAACTTATTAAAATAAATGGCATATGTTACATGTCATGGCCATCAACTCTTTTGTAGGTTACATTTTTCTGTAATTGGCTGCTGCTGCACTTAGATGTCCAACTATTCTAAGGTGACTCTGGGTCAGACAGATTGTGATGGGACATGCACTTTATTAAAAAACAACAGAAAGAACATTAGGAACGGCACATTTCTGATTAAACATAGGCTGACTAATCTACCAGTTACTGATGGTGTAATCTGCCTTGTGTAGCCATTTACTATAACAGACCTTCATGCTGTTGTAAATAGCTGCAATTAATATTCCACAAAGTTTTTATAATGGTTAGAATATTATATGATTAAGCTCCCCCCACATATGTACTTCCACATCAACAGGCTCTTCGAGAAACCAACACGCCATGTCTACCACTGCTTTCTGTCTGCAGGCTTCAACATAAGAGCAGGAGAAACTCAGAGTTAGTTTAAGCAAACAGTTTCCCTCATCTCAGGGTTACTTAACTCAGGATTTTCACTAAACCTGCTTTATAAAATAGGCCCCAGGAAACCTGTGTGAACCATAGGGTCTACATATGGGCTGTCCTCGTTAAATAAGGATCTGTGTATCTCGCACGTTTTCCTCCAAATCTAGAGTTTTCTGCTGTTGTTAGAACAGCCTACGTCTGGATACATCCTTCCAGACTTCTTAGACAAGTTTGCTAAAGAGAAAATGTCCACTTCTTCCTGGTTACAGAATATTTAAATGCCTACTTCGTGCACTGGATGGCCTATGGCTGCCTGACTGGGAGCTGTCACCTCAGTAAGGGTGGGTCCTCGACTTCCAGTTATTTCGCC
The DNA here is from genome assembly GCA_028564705.1 of Apricaphanius iberus. Classification (NCBI taxonomy): domain Eukaryota; kingdom Metazoa; phylum Chordata; class Actinopteri; order Cyprinodontiformes; family Aphaniidae; genus Apricaphanius; species Apricaphanius iberus. The sequence goes on from JAPXFQ010001946.1 coordinate 686,858, forward strand.
GAATTAGTTCATACCTGCAGATTTCTTTTTTACTTTTGAATTTATTTTGATGGGACAACAACTTCTTTGTGACTGGTGAAATTAATTGCTGCTCCTTGGAATTAACAATGGGTCCTGAGCTCGTGGAGTAGAAATGACTGATGCTAATGAGATTTAAAAATATATATTATTAAACAAAAGTAAAAACCTCTACCTATCTGATAACTGATAATGAGGATTAGTTCATGCACAGCAATAAGGATAAACACAGTTTCCCCCATCAGTCTTACAGCAGATTTTCAAAAGATCTGAAATCTGAAAGATTTTTAATTTTTTTATAATAAAACCCTGCAGATGACAAACATGTCAAATGAAAAAGTCTGGAAAAATCGTGCATTGTAGCATTGAAACAGGCTGCTTCTCAGGAAGACATTTGTTTACATGGAATAAAAGCAAGTTTACAATATCCCCAGAGGAAATTAAATATTACTGTACATCTGAAGTCAATCTATTCAGGTAAAATATTAACAGGTGCAAACACATTGATATGTCACAGCAACACCTTTACTGTGCAGTATGTCACTTTTGTGTAGCCCGATTGAAATGGGGTGAGCTTGTGATTCTCCTAGATAAATAGTAGCTTAAATTTTAGATATGTCTTTTTTCAATCAAACGTCCGGAGAAGCCGGTGCACCAGAGGATGAGGCTGCCATGAAGATGAATACACCGGGTGAGAGGAAAAGGTGAAAAAACATAAAGGAAAGCAATGAGAGGCTGTAATTACCCAGAGGGAAAGGTCAAGACGTTTGGGCTGCTTTTCGTAATTAGCTTTATTTCTGCGAGCAGAACAAACAGAGCAGTCTTTTGTGAAATTGTGTTAGAAAGGTTACCCAGACCTTTATAGTTGGATGATTAGCTATTCACTTGAAACCCTGAGTGCTGTCTGCCCGGCAAGCAGCTGAAACCTTGATGTCCTCTCAGAAAAATAAGTTGAACCATTTTAGATCAGCTGTGGAAAACTGAAAACAGGAAGACTGAACTGGCTTTAATTGAAACGGAGTCAAAATATTTGATGTATGCGTTGTGAAAGTAATTAAGCTGATAGACTGTGGGCTAGAACAATATTTTTTCAGGCATTTGCAGTTTGCCATCAGGAGACTTGCACTTTATTACTTTTAATTAGACTAAGAACAGTTTTATTTCCCCTTTAATGTAATACCTACAGGCATGGCTGTAAATATACAGATGGATTTTAGGATATGAAGCATTAATATTTGTGAAGCACTTATTAAAACAAATACATAATTTAGACTCAAGTCAAACAAGACTGACCTACTACAATAATAATGATTGAAAGTATATAAAATATGGATTTCTTCAGCAGATTGGCTTTCCTCAGTTAAAAAAACACTCGGACCAGAAAAACTAAAGACACCTCTCAGTATCTCTGGTCATGGAAAAATGTATCAGGTTTTTTTACTCCCGTGGAGCTGCTAAAGTGATAATAGGGATTTGATTTCTAATCCATTTGGATTATTGTGTCCCATTACGGGATCACTTTTACATGGCATCAGAACACGTAACTGTGCATGAGCCTGTATTTCAACCACAAACTCTAGTTTGTTTCCACTGCAGGATAGACTCATCCAGTCCCTCATCCAGTTTGCGAAATTCATGGACAGGATCAATATTAGTCTGGGGTGGAGGGTGGCTTCTATGAGCCTCGCCTCTTGTGCCAGTGCCCACTGGTTAACTGCATCTAGTCCTGTGGTGGGGGATGGGGGTGCCTTTCAACATTCCCATGTCCCACCCTTCTCTTTTAAATGCACATTAGAAAACCACGCAACACCACATTTGAGCTGGAGGACAGAGGCAGGGGTCTTCCCACACCCCTGTTAATTTGACAATCGGGGGTTGGGGTCCGGGAGGTAGATCAGGCCGTCTGATCATGGACCTGGGCTGGTGGGCTACACTAAAAGCAGATGGCCAAAGCCACCACTACCGTGGTGGCTTTGGCCATCTGCTTTTCCCCATCCTGGTGGGCAGGGGGTTCGTCTCCCGGCTTCAGGGGCAGGTTGATCTATTGGGGTGTCTGTGCCTGGACCTGGGAGTATAGAGTATATATGGAGTGTATGAATGAGTGCACGCAATCCTTTTTTTGGGTGTTCTGATTTGTCTATGAGAATGTGTGTGCGTAAGAGGGAGGGTACGTATGACTGTCACTGTATGTCTCTGTCTACTTCTCAGGCTGGGTCTTCGGCTGCCCTCTTGCATCTCAGGCCCCATATCCAGTTGGGCTCTCCCCCCCGTCACTCCCTGCCGGTGACTGATGCCCCTGACCGCTGGTGCATTGGTGTCTTTCGATGTCTGGGGCTGGGTACCTGGAGGCGGTCTGGCTCCGCCCCGGTGCATGCCCGGCTTATCCTTGGGGGGCCGATGTGTCGGGAGGCCGATGTTTTGGGCCATTGTCGTCCTTGGGTTGGTTGGGGCACCTCTTATGGGGGAGGCAGTTAAAAAAGTGGGTGGGTGCCTGCTGCCGGCTCTGCGGGTTCCGCTGCCTCGTCGGTTCATTGGAGGGGGCCGTCTGGCATTGGGCAGGTCCCTGGTCTCGTGTGGGCGGGGTCTGGACCCAGGAGTAGATCTGGGTGTCCGGGAACTGTAAGTGGCCTGGGGAGGGCATACTTCCTCTGTGGCCTTTATTGTGGCTCCTGGCGTGTGTGGTTGTTGGGGGGTTGTTGGTGGTTCGGATTGGCCCGGGGTGGCGGTAGCGTCTGTGGTCCGTCGGCCAGCTGCAGGTCCTCGCTGCCTTGGGGCGGCGCATGAGGCCCTTTTTGGACGATTCATGGTCGGGGCCTTGCTGGGGGCGGGGCACCCCTTGTCCCTGAGGCCTCCGGGTCCTAGGCCGGTCCGGCCTTGGCGTAGCTGGTTACTGGCGGAGCCTGTGGGCTCGTCCCTGCGATCTCCCGGGTCTCAGCATTGTAGGTGCCGGGTGTTCCTCTGTGGCTTCCATTTGTTCCTCTCTTTGGGGGCGGTCGGCCCTGTATTGGTCCGCCGGTGGTTCCTAGACTCTGAGCGGCTCTGGAAGTACACGTTTCCAACCTAGCTTCATGTCTGCGTCAACTCCTGTAGGATGGATCGACGGCTGTATACAACATCTATCAATTACTTGCATGGGCACACATTATTTACACCAGCATGCACACACACACATAGGTGTGGCGACATATTCTTGGGCTGAAGTTATCGTCAACAGATAGTTGGTACCAAGAGCTTACCAGCAAGGCGAGTTTATTTGTAGAGCACAACTCATACACAAGGCAATTCAAAGTTTTTCACAGTTGCATAAATTAAGAAAACAGATAAACAGAAACAAAACCATCAACTTAAAAAATAATTAATTACAAGAGTGCAGATGAAATACTTTCAAATGTCATATGCACGGGTAAAAGGAACTGTTTTCAGCCTGGATTAAAACATTGTTAGAGTTGAGGCTTGTCTCACATCCTCATGAAGACTGTTCCATATTTTATCTGCCTGAAACTGAAATGCAGTCTCACCGTGTTTATTGTTGACTCTGTGAACTACCAGGAGACCGCTCCCTGAACTTATGAGGGCCCGAGATGGTTCATATGTCTCTAACATGTCAGAGATGTACTTTGGTGCCTAACCATAAAAAGACTTGTACACAAGCAGAGCTGTTTCAAATTCTATTCTCTGAGCGACAGGAAGCCATTGCAGAGACCGGAGCACTGGACTAATATGGTCATATTTCCTGGTTCTTGTCAGGACTCGAGCAGCAGCATTATGGATGTACCGCAGCTGTCTAACAGCTGTTTAGAAAGGCCAGTGAGCAGGCCGTTACAGTAGTCTAACGTGCTGGAGACAAATGCATGGATAAGTCTCTCTAAGTCTGCGATATTGGTGTTGTTTGTTACCTGTGTCCACACTGAACGCGATAGGAGCAACTAAATTAACATAACAATGCTGCACAGCGGCTGCAAACTAGTTGAGGTACCTCTGTGTCCAGTACTAAGAGTTTTCACAGCCACTGTGGCTGTGGCAGCGTGGCGAAGTGTTGCGTCACGCCTTGGCCATACGTTTTGCTCTAATATTAAAAAAACGTATGCAATCCTAACCAGATTTGACATGATGGATATTAGTCCATCCCCGGAGAGTTGTGGGGGCTTGGCCTAATTACTCCACAGCGCCCCCTACAACCTTTAAAAAGACCAGCCCCAAGCCATACTTTATTTGTGGACAATGTCATTCAACACACATATGCAATGCCTCACAATCTTCAAAAAAAGTATCTTGGAGCCTGGTCCAAAACCCGGAAGGAAGCTGAATCAAACATGCCATTTTGCATTACAGTATATATATATATATATATATATATATATATATATATATATATATATATATAAAGTGGAGTACTATAGCAAAGCTGTAATACTCTGCTTGAGAAAGTAAACCTGTTGGACTTGTAATTAGTACTCAGACACCAATTCTGAGTAGCAAACTGCCAGATAGGACACATAAAAAAAAGAACAAACCCAATTGTCCAGGGCAGTACTGTAGAAAACAGCACCTGTCAACACCAGTCGCATAGCCAGAAATTGCTTTTGGGTGGACCCAGAAAAAAATGGATGGGCGATACCGGTATACGTTTTATTGAAATTAAGTTACTTCCCTTGTTCCACTGTTGCTTCAACATTGTCTGTATACATCAGGAACTGCTTAGAACTAAGCGTCTAGGAAAACATATTTAAGTGATCGTTTCTAGTTTCCCTGGCGATAGGGGACAGCACATGGCAAAATCTTGGCAAGAAAGTAGTATTTTTGTGTTTAAGTGACAACTGTACCAATGAATTGCCATAAAGGCGAAAAATCCCTTATGAGGTATTTTGGAATGAGTATACTACATCGCTGAATCATTATACCTCCAGTGAAACCATATATGCAGCAAAATGATATGGACATCACACTCTTTCATCACAGACAGCGAGCAAAGAGGTAAAGGTATAAAACAACCACATTAATGAATGGAGAAAGTTGTCATATTTTTGTAGGTTAGCATTATCATTTAGATGTTTCTAAAATGAATAGATGGTATTGTTAGACTGAATGACCTCAGTGGAAAAAAGTATTTCAGGGTACTGTTATACCATATTGCTGTGATGGGCGCGATTTAAAAAAAAAAAAAAAACATTACGGTGAATGTTGTTACCAGTCCAGTATAAACATAACCTCACGCTGTAGATAGCGAAATATTTAGATCCTTTCCACATGTATTCGGGTATCTCACAAAACTGAGATAGTTTATAATGGTTTGGCCTATCAGCCATACGTAAACTGAGATTTTCGGCATGTAAACAGCATTTATTCCCTCAGAGCTGTGTTGGCATCATCCATTGTTAAAGCGTGTTTTGTTTGTTTACTTTTACAAGGTGTATGCTGCATGCTGAAGATAGAGGATAGAAAGTTACTCTGAGTGGATAGGATTTGGGAGAACTACTGCCTCCTACTAGTTTGCCACAGCTATAACTGTGCTGAAAAATGCATTTATCCGGTTTTTGTGTAGATGAAGATTTTATTTTTAAAGAGCAGAGGAAAATCTTTGTTTGAAAAAAAAACTTGGCTACATGTGGTTATGGCCTTAGAAGATGTTAATTATGTTGCTACATCGGGGCAATGAACAGTTGGTCAGCTTTTTCCAAGGGACTATGGGAAATGTAGTAGCAAAGTGTTTCAAAGAAACCTACGTAAACAAACTTTTTTTTTTATTTATTTACTTTATTAATTGTGATATACAGTTATTTTTTATGCATGGAACTGTAATGTTATGGATTAATCAGGAATGCTGGGGTAGGGTACAAATATATATATTTTTTCAATAAAAGTATAAGTTTAAAATCTGCAATCTTAGGCCACGTCCACACTAAGCCGTATAATGCCTTAAACGTATAATTATTTAGTCTACACCCCCCTATCGTCCACACTAACCCGGCGTCGTTTAAGGTCTGTGGCCGGATAACTATTAGCCGGGTAAGAGAGCCGTGTAAATCTTAATTCAACGGCTAAACGAGCTAGTGTGGACAGCTTCCCCGGATTATGAAAGGAAGTGGCGTCAATGAATGCTGCATCAATAACAATACGACACTACAGACGAAGACAACATTGAAGAGTGATAAATCGATCTCGTCGTCTGTCCACACCAAAAACGATCTCTTCTTCTGAGCAGCTATTGTTCTCTTCGGTTAACAGGACAAGCAAGTATGTACTGTGCTGTAGAGCTTCTTGTATATATTATATAGGCACTGGCGTCACGTAGATTATATACGTGTTTCGCGCATGCCCAGTATTTGCACAGGTCGGTATGGGATTGCGCAATCATGGAACCTTAAACGGGGCGTAAATGCTCGTGTTGAGTGGATAACATTAGGCGTCTAACTCCCCGTATAACATTATCGGCTTAGTGTGGACGTAACCTTGGACTAAGTTACACAAAGCTATCTATCAGCTAACCTTAGCTTGTCTGGAGAGTTCATAAGGCCTGTTATTCTAAACAGCCAGTGACAACAAGTCTTTCAAAGATGGATTTGTCACCTTCAGTTTTATTTTATTTTATGATGACTTTAAGTGATGCTCCTCAAAAGTAATATGTAATATGTTTTAGTTTATTTTAATAAAGTCATTTATTTGGGTGGCCCCTGGTCCAAAGTGGAAGGGCCTAAGACCCCCAGGTCCACCCATAGTCAAGTACTTGGTCTACACAATGTAGAGCACTTACAGCCGAGTGTTTCTAAGTGTTCTGAAGTGCTGGTCACTTATCTCCTAATTTCTATATCTCTTATCAACTCCTGAAAGCTTTGCTTCCAAGATGATTTGTCTGAGTGGATTGTATTACAATTCCACAGTTACATTATTTGGAAGACTTAGTACCCACTTGTTATGTGTCAAAAAAACAATATTGATCTTGAAAATGTTTTCCCCCTGAACACAATTAATCTTGAAGGATTCAAAAGGGAGAAACTGTTTCTACTTTATCATCTATCCTGTACAGTAATAACCAATTGCGTATATTTTCTCTTAAAGTTTCTTTATTATTTAGATTACTGTATTAACAAAATGTACGAGGCCCACCATGCTTTATTCCTATGTTTTTAAACCCTGCTCCTCAAGGTACAGTGCCCTACATTTTTTAGATGTTTCCCTGATTAACAGGCTTTTGCTGAATTTAAATTTTCTGAAAGAGGCGTCTTGAAGCAGGGAAACATCTGTAACCAGCAGGTTAGTGTGCCTTGAAAACCAAGGCTGGGAAACACTGATTTGTATAACCAGTCTGTCCACGAGCCAAAGTAAATAATGTATAGCGAATAATCAGTTATGGATTCCTGTAAAAATATATTTTCATCCTAAGGACTTTTTTTGTCACCTATAGTGCATGTTTCAGATCATCAATCCAGTTTAAATATACAAATCATGCCTGACTCAATGTAAAAAAATAATTACACTGGAAAACTAATTACTGGGGTATGATATCCCTCTTATTTGCATGATGGTTATACTTGAGCTACATTGGAAGATGTCGCAGCAGACATGTCAAGTCACAGCATCTCAAATGATTTTACCCCAGACTTTTCTTACTCCAGTCTTAGTTTTTCCATTGAAATCAGAGTTTGCTGGTATACTTTAGATCATTGTCTTACTGCATAGTAAGTGTGGAAGACAACAATGTGCCTAATATTAATCTAAAAAAAGAAAAATTTGATCTGACAGCACCCTTTAGGATTTATGGTAAAGAGTGAAATTCATGGCTCATTCAATTACCACAAAAGCCTGGGTCCTAAAGCAGCTGCAGCCCAAAACTATTACATTACCACCACTGTGTTTGACTATTGGTATGATGTTCTTTAGCTGATATACTGTTAGTTTTACAAAAGATTTAACAAGATGGACACCTGACATAAAAGTTAATTCTTGTATTTAGCCTGCTGAATAATTGTGTTATCTTTGCTCAGTAGTGGTTGTCATATGACATTTTTCCCTTAATTGCGGTTTCATGAGCACTGACTTTAAAAGAGGAAAGGGAGGCCTGCAGTGATTTAGATGTTTTTTGATTCATTTATGAACTCCCATACGAGCCATTAAGGTGCTCTTAGATTGATTTTGGTCTTCTGGGAAGGTTAACCACTGTTCTGTTTTCTCCAGTTGTCAATAATGGCGCTAACTATGGTTCACTGGGACTCCAAAATTTGCTTTGTAACACTTTCCAGAATGGTGTTTTTTTGAGTGTACAACAAAAAATATGGACAAATTTTAACGGTTTTTGTTTCCTAATAACATCTAAACTGATACATCCTGAAATTAGTATTAAATTGAAAGCACACATTTTCTCCACTGTTTAATAAAAGAAAGACATGGTAAAAACTAAAAGCAATCCCTTCTCAGCTAAAATAACCCACTATTATTGTTTTCATTCTAATATTGGATGTCTTTGTGCAGTTCATAATGTGTTATTTGCAACAAAAAAACAACAACCAAAAAACCAAACAAAAAAACAGAAGCTGACGAATTAAAGCAAACTGATGAAATAATGAAACAGAAGTTTAGAGACTGCTGCTTTCTTTGCAGTCGGATGGTAAAGGAGTGTCAGGACCGGGTTGACAATGGTGCAGTCTCAACTGTGAAACGCACACAGTTATTCCTTCTTATTAATGAGCAGAGCCGCTGGCTGCTGTCAGGCCTCCATACACACCGTTGCAACCAGACAGCAAGATAATCATTTTTAACCTGCTGGCATAAGCATTATAAGTCTTGTCTAACCCCCTGTCTCCTCTTCCTCTTGTTGTACATCTGCTTCTCTCTGTCTCAGATCTGTGGTTCTCATTTGTCCAGAAGCTCAAGCAGAGCCTGGCAGAGCTATCACACATCGCCTGTGTGGAGAGGAAGAAGAAGGTTTCAATTGAAATATAGGAAATCAGCTCGTTTTTTTTCGTTACAGCGTTTCTGTTTTACTGCCACAGATTCCGGTCATCAAAGATTCCCATTTGATGGGACTAACAGTTACTTTTCGCTGAATCAGGACTTTGATATGAAAGCGATTTCTTTAATGTTCCAGTTTCACTCTTTGAAAGTAGGACTGACAGAGGCACGTTCATAGCTGCACTCCCATCATTAGGGGAGTACAGACTCCGATTTTTACAATCTGACAATATGATATGCCCGTGCTCCTCAAACCATGGAACAAGTACCACTGTTAGTATTCAAGCTGCCTTGGTGGTTCTAAAATTATATTCTGAATTATTTCTAAGTTAATTTGAACAGTCTACAAGGTAAATATTATTGCAGTATGTTAGAATTTAGATATACTAAGCCAAAACAACCCAAAAGTAACATAGCATCTTCGCTTAAAAAAAATCCTACTAAAAAGGTGACTAGTCTTCATAACTAAAATAACATATTTAATCACTTAAATTTCCCATTGGTGTGAAAAAACCCGACATAAGTTCAAATAACTTTTTCATTACAACTTTAGGAGGCCTTCCTGTTTTTCTTTGGGGGTTTTTAAGTTGTAATTTTGAAAATTCTAGTTTTAAAAAAAGTGTCAATAAAAGACCAAGTTCTTTTTAGTTTATTTTGTGACGAAATCTTTGATGCAGTCCAACTTCGGTTATAATAGTGTTAAATGTCAGGACAGTGTGGTGGTACTTTCAAAACATATAAAAGGTGAGAGACGAGGAAAAGATGTACAAATGAGTCTGTGTATTTTTTAAATATTATTATTATTATGCCTATTGCTGTTGGTCAGAGGGGCCGATGGCTCGATATGGGTTCCCCGCTTCAGTCAGTCTGCCCCAGGGTTGCACAATTGTGTGAAGGAATAATGGAATTGTAAAGTGCTTTGAGGACGGTCTTGAAAAGCGCTGTATAAATGCAATCCATTATTATTCGTTCACCCGGTGTGAATCAGGGGAAAAACAAGCTTTGCAGTGGTTGCTCAGTTTCTTTTCCTCACTTCTTCGGTGGTTCTGGCATGGGTCAAGTCTCAAAACCTCAGGTTTGTTTGTATCATTAGGTAGAGCGTAGGATAATGCCGTAAAGTGAAACTCAGTCAGTACATCCTGCAAAGCGGTCTGCGGATGAAAAGATCTATAGTACGGAATTCAGACAGATGACCCTCACATGTCGTGAGAGATTTTAAAAACAAAAGTCAAAAATGGTGTTGTGTAACCAAAACATTTCGAAAAAACGTGTGTTTATGGTGTAAAAGTTACTGAATGGGTCTTTAACAATAGATGGAAATTGATGCACTGTGTCTGAGGAAAATGTAAAAAGTGTGCCATGCATTTTGGCTCAGCACCATTTACTTTGATACCCATCATTCAGTCCAGAGCAACAAACTGTCTTCTTAAGTCTCCTAATTAACTGTCTCAGTATAAAACCAGCGGTTCTGTGAAGGCTTCAACTGGAAAACATTAGTGAACAATCAGATTGAGGAACACAGCATGGTTTAAAGCTTGGTCATAAAACTTTTTTCCGCAACTGTATGGAGTTGGGAAAACGATATAGCCGCAGACCTACCAGAACAAGACTGTGCCTAAACTGTCTGGCTCGGCAAGAAGAGAATTAATTAGAGAAGCAGCCAACAGGCTTCTCTTGAGGAGCTGCAGACATCCACATCTCAGGTAGGATAATCTGTCAGCAGGAGAGCTATTATTTATGCAATACACAAATCTGGCCTTCACAGGAGACTGACAAGAAGTTGAGGGAAAGCCATGGGAAGTCCTATTTGGATTTTGCAATAAGCCATGTATGGTGAACATGGGAATAGGTGCTTTAAACAGATTAAACCGAAATGGATCTTTTTGGGCCACAAGCTAAATTGCTGTGTTAAAGAAAAGGACATTCTACACTGCAACTTTAACACACCAGTTCCATGGTTAGTAATGATAGTGGCATGATTGTGCTGTGGGGATGAAGAATTCTTTCAGCAGAGACAAGACAGCTGGTCAGAATGGATGACAAGATGCATGAAGCTAAATGCAGGACAATCCTGAGGGGTTTAATCTTCCAGCAGGATTACCGTTTAAACGTACAGCATTTTTTTTTTACTAGGGGGAGGAAATCATAAATGCACAACAGCTTTATTTGATTTGTAAGAATATTTTAAAACATATGTATTTTTCATTTTCACTTTGTAGTTGTGCACTACTTTGTGTTGTTCTATCACATCGAATTCCAAAATGCATTGATTGTTGCTGCAATATGAAGCTAATGAACAGTGTTCCAGCGTACAGTATTATTAATCTGCGTGCTAAACTTGTTTACTTGTTTCATCCTAAGAATTCTGAATAAAGGGAGTCTTTAACCTTGTGTCTTTGTTCCTCTCACACAGAGAAAAAATGACGTGCAACAGTGGTGCGTTTACTCTGTCTATAACTCATACACAGCTACAGTACCTGTCGAAATGACTGCCGTTTAATGGATCTGGTTCCACAAAACACTATCTCCTGTTCCAATTATTCCATGCCAAATTAAACGACGAGGTTCTCAGAAAGCATTAAGGCACATTAATTAATCTGTCAGAAGGTGGAGGCAGACCGTCGAGCTGAGGTTGAGGATGGTCGGCTGCTGACGCCTTGATAATAAATAAAAAGAAACACCTCGCTGTTTTTAATGACCAGCAATTTCTAGTTTATTACTGACTATCGTCTGCCATTAATTTTTAATCAACTCCAGCTTCTTCATCACTTTGTGCCACATTGCTCCCTGTAATAATACATATGTATATTTTTTTACAGCCAGAACAAAGCACAATATTCCTTTATTTATTTATACGCTCTGGAAAACAATTTTTTTTAACAAACTGGTTGAGACATTTGTCAAGTTTTGTATGCAGCCACAGTAGCTTTTTATAAAACAAAAAAATATTTCTTGCCATATTCTTTCTCACTAACCTGTTCAAGGATTTGCTATATCTTACAGAAATGTTTAGCAGTGTAGTTTCATTCTTTAAATACTTTTATAAAGGGAATTATAAGCACACTTGTCTTAATGACTGTAAGGTGCCCATATCCTTGGCTTCTAAACACACCCAAATCAAGAAGTTGTTTTGACATTTCGTAAGAAATTTTGTGCTAATCTGCTGTGGTTGGTTTTCCCAGAAAATGAGGTCCATTGTTATCATATATCTCTACTTTGAACTCATCCGTCCAAAGAACATTGTTTCTGAGTGCTTGTGGCAATTATGATCCAACTTTGAAGCCGTCATTGTCATGGATTCAGGGATTTCTCTGACCCACATGGAGACTCAGACACAGAATTGAAAGGTTAATAAGTTTATTTGACATCAAGGATAAATCACCTGGGGAACAGCAACTCTGGGAAAAACCATAATCTGCAGGTGGAAAGGACAAGTTAGCAGCTGGCAGGTTGAGATGGATTTTTGGATCAGACTTTGAATAACTCATGGATGGCAGGAGAATATTGCTGCTTAAGGAGGATGTTAGGTTCTGCCAGGGAACGACTGTGCAGGTAGATGGATCCAGGGATACTGACGCATAGTGAGCTGAAAGTTGGAGAGCGGGGAGGCTGATCAGATCCACAATGCAGTTCGGTGCTTTGTTTCTTGTTGAGGAAGTTGAACACAGAACTCGAAGGAGGTCACCGGGAACTCAGGAAACAGGCTCGCAACTGGAAAGATCCGGCAAAGAACACAAGGATTGAGTGCACAAAGGGAGTCTCGGAGCTAAACAAGCTTAAACTCAGAAAGATCATGAGGATGGCTCTGTGTTACCAGGTCAGTCAACAAAGAAAATGTCAAATGAGCCAGACACCTTCTTAAGAAAACCTTAGGCAGGTCTGATGAACTTCAGGTGTTCCCAATCATTGCGCTCTCCAGTGAAGATCTTCTCTGGAAAATATGTCTCACTCGGCACAGCAAAAGACAGTCACTCACAGAATCTAACAGCCATGTTTTATTAGATAAAAAAATGTTTTATCCCTCTCAATCTTTTTCATTATGAACTTCAACTCTTTTTAAAAGTTTTTTTGGGCCAGAGTAGCCTTTATTTGAAAGGGAAGAGAAAAGGGGGAAGACCTGCAGCAAAGTTTGCCGCAGACAGGATTTGAACCAGGGACAGCTGTGCTGAAGCCTGAGGCCTCTGCATATGAGGTTCCCGCTCTAAACACTTCACCATGCAACACGCCATGAACTTAAACTTTTACTGCTAACTAAGACTTGAAGAGTCTAAGAGGTAGCTAAGTTGTTGTTGTTTTTTTGGCAGTTATCTTTGTGTTGGATAGTTTAACATTTAAACAATTAGCTGAAATACCCACACTTGGAAAAACTGGGAAGCTGTGGCCACTTGAGAATAATTCAGACTGTAGAGCGACTTTAAATAGTTTACTGACCAACTAATTGGAAACGAATGCCCCTTATCCCCTAGGGTTGGAATCGGACCAGGTCTGGTCAGCCCGTATTCAGTGTGTTTTCACTATCATTGTTTGGGCTGAGCCGAGCCACCTTTTTCTGGCTACCTATGGCTTGGTGGTAGCAGGTTGTGGCGACCCAACACGCCAACCTGTGGAACTTATTGGTCTGGTAATAAATGTTCTGGTCTGGTATTGGACAAGTCTGGTTGTGAAGGACCACAACAGATGTACTGTGGCGGACAGCAAGCAATAGAAGTGCTTTGCAGAAATCAACGTAATTTATGCTGAAAAGCAATGGGAGATAGATGATCTAACATCGCTATCTGTAACGTTAGAAAACGGTGAGTGATGACTGATTTTTACTGAAAGTTCCCAAAGCAAACTGAGTGCTGCCAGATGAGGAGAATGAGTGGGCTTGTTACAAAATTATTTTTCACACTTAACTATGCGGGTATGGTAGTAGACTCAATTTCACTTAGGGGTTGAACATCCCTTTAAATTATGTTTTACATTGTAAGAATTTAAGAGAGATTGAAAGACCTTTACCAGAAACCAGGGAAAGCGGAACAGAATAAAGCAATCTTAGGGTGTATTCAGACCTGCACTGTTTAGTCCACTTTAAACGGACCAGAGTTCGTTTGGAACGCTGGTCCGGACCTTTTATGCAGGTGTGACTACACACAATGAATCCTGCTGCAGATCAGAGAACCGGACCGAGACCAACTTTTTTAGGTGGTCTCGGTCCGGTTCCAAACAGACAGAGGTTTGCTTCGCTTCAGGTCTGAATACAAACAGTCTCGATTCAAACCAACTCCCCAATACATGCGCCTTTTTGTCAAATTATTCATATTATTTAACCCAAATGTTTGACTCACAGCGCCACAATATCCTGTATGCTGTAGTGAATGTTGTTAATTCCTCATCTTCTATCATCCGTTTAATCATGCTGCTGCCAACATATCGGGGGTCAGAGCGTGCATAACGTATCGTTTCCTTCTTTTTACTGCAGGCATTCAATTTTCTAAATTTTCAAACAGAGCATCGCGAAACTTGCACTGCATCAGCTGCTCTGACACACAACTGATGGGAGATCAGGACACCGACAGGACAGTTTTGTCAGAATAAACAGCTGAGCAGTAGATAAACAGGGCAGGACATTAGCTTCAGTCTGAAGACTCCTGCAGTTACCTCTCATCGCTCAGTCATTGTTTCAACCTTGCCTCTGATTTAACAACACATCATTTGAACAAACCGCATCACCACACATCTTGAAAACTCTGATCCAGTCCGCCTGCTCCGTCTCTCCGACTTCATTCTGCTGCAGCTCTCACTGCCGGATATTAGCCCCGGTGCAAACTCCTCTTGCAGCTCTGCTACAGTTCTTCTTGGGTCTCATCCGCGGCTCAGCTCCATAGCTCCGCCCAGTGCACGCTCACCTCCCAGCCTTAACAACGCCTTGTCATCTTGCTCCGGCCCTCCTCCGCGTCTGGAATGCCAAAACATCTCTTCGCCCTCGCATCCATTCCTGCGGCTCTGATAAGCATATGATTTCACAGCTGTTTACCTCCTTTTCCGAGTCTTTGCTAGTTCCGCCGCTGTCCAATAGCAGCATCGATCGTCACACATGTGGATGTGTTTACAAAATATAGTCGCACTTGCAAAAATGAACAGTCTGGATACAAACTGCACCAAAGTAAAAAAAAAATAGTTTGCCTTTGGTCCGGACCAAACAACCGGACTAAAGGACTTTTCTGGTCTGAATAAACCCTTAGGGTGCATTCACACCAGCCTTGTTTAGTCCACTTGAAATTATATCTAGGTCGTTTGCCCGGAAAGTCCGGTTTGTTTGGGCAGGTGTGAATGGGCAATCAAACTCTGATTTGGACCTAACAAACAAACTCTAGTCCGCCTAAAAACGATGGTCTCGGTTTGATTGAAACAAACTCTGCTTCCGTTCGATTGCATGTGTGAAGGGTAAACGGACCGGGGCAGCACCAAAAGCAGGAAGCAGACTATTGTAACGGGCATCCTGGGTAAATAAAATCTAAACAAACACTAATACTGGAGAAGTCAATGCTGAATCTTGCACATACCTTGCTCAGTGTCTGTATAAGGAGGCCATCTGTGCTGGAAGTTGTATTCAGGCAGTACTAATCATAGCAAAATGCTCATATACACCCATTTCAGCAGTTTTGTATAAAAAACAACATTCTCCATTGTCCTCCGCCTCATTCCATGTTCATCCTGAGTTGCTGCCACATTATTTATCTGGGACATTTGCCAAAGACAACAGATCATTCCTAAAACCACTGCAATCTGCTGCTATTGTGGGTTTGTTTACATTCAGCTGTACTGGAAGTTCCCCCGAGGCAGGAGGAAGCACAGCTCTACAACAGCGCCACCACAGGCGTAGAGGTGAAATTGTTGCTAAAAGCTCTGGGCCCTCATTTATCAAACGTTTATAGAAACGGTCCTATATTTTATCATACGAAGGAAATTTAGAATGTTTGTGCGAATAGCAAAAAGTCTGATTTATGAAACGTGTGGTGGCCACTCGTACGCATGCTCCTCCGCAACCATTGGTTGATAAATCCCACTTGTGTGTACTCAGGTCCTTGTGCCTGTTCATAGTCATTTGCAAATAGAAACGCCCCCAATTAACCATATTTTGTAACAGCATATTGTCTGTCACATGCATTGAGTCCTTGCGTTCTTCCTTAAAATAATGGTCAAGAGAGCGAAAAAAGGAATTTCAGTGACAAAAGAGGTGGAGGTGTAGCATAGGTGGGGCAATTCTCCCAGCACGCAACCGTTATATTTCTGCTGCGGAGCATAAATAAAAATATGGCGAATAATTCAATTAGCTAATATTAACTTCTGTGTAAATCCTTAAAATCTTAGAACATATTAAATAACTTAATAATAAACACTGCCGTTTGGTTCTATCAGCTCAGGGGAAATCAATAAAAAAAAAGATAACTCCATCTGGGACAAAGGTGACAGAGGTACTAAATGCGGTTGGGACAGTGGAGATGCAAAAAATGGTTCGATATTAAACTGAATACAATAAAACATCTCTCAGTACACAGCTGGACTGGATCTAATACAAAGCATGCTCCGATCATCATATTTGATTCGTTTGTGGCCATGCCTAATTGGAGACACAGCTTGTGCTGCCATCAGTACGCAAGGAAAAAAGGACAATCTGATTCACTGATAAGCAAGACCATTTAGTTGTCAGTTTGCAAACTTTTTAATTAAAGGTGTGACAAAATCCCATTACGCTGAAGCGCTTGGTGTAATAAATAAACAAATAACGGGAGGGGGGTCTGCGGCCGCAGAGCACAGATTGCGAGTGACAGGATCGCCATGCATGATCAACCACAACATTAAATTATGTATTTCTTGGCAAATTTCAAACATTTCCTGAAAGTTTGTTGCTAATCCGTGCATAACTTTTACCTTGTTTTGTGGAGGCAATGAACGGCCGAGAGAAAAATTCTGTCAAAGTTAAACTGTTTCAGTATTGCAGTTCCTCCGTTCTAACTGTAGATGCAATGTTTACTAACATTGTTTTATTTCTGTTTATGATTAAAAAGAAACAATATTTAACACAACTTAAAAAGTCAACAGTGTAATAACTTTTTCCTTTGTGTAAAAGTATTATCAAGATGCTGTTTTACAGCTCCTCCTAATATTAATCACCTCACACAATGAAGGCTAGAAAAAAATGTAAGGGTGGTTTGCATAGTATAGTTCATGCATAGAAATCAGTTTTGCTGATTAAGGCTTTTCAAAATACATTTTAGAAATTGGCTACACAATTAGGTTAGGTGCATCATTACTTATATTCCTTCCCAGATTGATGGACAGTAATAATTGCTTTTCTTGGGTAATACCCAATATCTTTGCACAATGGAATTGTGGTAAGACGCATGGTTCTCTAAGAAATCCGCTGATATAAAGGTAGCTATCACTGGTAAATGATCATTGAATCAAGTAGCAGCGCCTGGCTCCTACTTTGCCTCTGAAATCCAATGCTTTTTCACAAACTGCTTTACCGTTTTATATAATCTTTTATTGACTTAATAATGAGTGAGGAATCTGCTGTGTTGTTCCACACCCAAGGCTATATTTAAAAAAAAAAAGATTAAAAAAAATGTCTTAATACATAAGGCCAAATAATTAAAAGAGAGAGTAGTTTCTATTTACAATGACTATGATAAAAGGCAGCAAAACTACGTGTTTTAGAGTTAACCAGCAATGTAGGTAGTGGTCGAAAATCTAAACAAAAACACACTCATTCTATAAGCTCTCTGGATAAATACATGAATCCAAAAATTATCTTCAAAAATCACTTGATCAACGTGACAAAGTTGCCTCTGTGACATCTGGCAAATGTATCCGGCTCTTTCTCTAGTCTTTTCATTTCAGGATATCAGCCTTGGTCTCAAAACCCACAAATCCACTCAAACACACACTCAGTCACACAAAGACAAAAGCCATTAGAGGTGCATTACTGTAAAAGGCTTTTACGAACATGGCAAATTTCATTTAAGAGCTACATTCAGTCCTCAATGTTTCTATCTGATCATTTATATGCCGGAAGGTCTTAGTGGATGAAGCACAGTGAAGAAAGAACAGACGGATGGATGAATGAATTCTGGAGGGACGATGGATAAAAAGTTCAGCATCCATAAAAAAAGAAAAAAAAAATATATATATATATATATAAAGAAAATAGTTCGGAATGCTGAATTTTGACCGCTGTATAGCTGGAGAGAAACAGACAGTTACTCTCCAGGTGGTCTGAGTCTGGTCTGGCTCTGTGATTGGTCCCTTGGGTCTGTCAATCAAGCTTGTGAAGCCAGGTGTGACCACCCTTTCTGCTTTGTGATTGACAGCAGGTTCTGCCAATTAGAGCCCAAACACACACTGAAACACACACTCTCCCACAAAAAAATACTCTCTTCTCTGCTTCTATAGCTTATCTGTGCTCCCGTCTCCTCTCTGGTTGTAAATGTCGCATCCTGAGAGCTCTTCCTGTCACCGGGAGGCTCCGTAGCAACTCAAACACACTGAATTTCCACTCACCTTCATAATTCAACAATTTAAACAAGGACTAGGTTGTTAGTAGAGCCTAATCTGTTACTTTCAACCAGACAGGGAAATGGCTTTATCAAACTGCTTTCTTTGAAAACTAGCTGATTTTTGTCAGGTAATCCCTCAAGAAAACTATAATTTTAAAATGAAATATTTCAGAAAAAGGAAGTTGTTAAAAATAGAAAAATGTAACAAAAAACATATTAAGAACCTGATTTTTCCAGTAATGGATATGAAACTATTTTGTGGACTTGCATAAGCTTTTAACGTAAGTACTAGTGTTGGACACAAGTACATATTGTGAATAGAATTAATATTAACATTTTCATGCTGTTGTCAAAATGTAGAACTTAATTTAAGTGCAGTTAACTCTGGTTATATCAAACAGTGTTCTTTCTGGGCATCATCAGCTGCTGGACAGTGAAACGTTCTTACCAAACTTCAGACATTTATCCAGAAAATAGTCTTGATATTTTCCTTCTAGTGCGGTAAAAAGCAAGTGCCAGCTGATGTCCTCTGTTTCTGTCAAACAACAAATTTTAATATCAATGATAACCTGAAGAATATAAACTGTTTGGCAAGGCTGGCAGCCAACATCTTTCTGTCTGGACGACACAGCAGCCAGTCTGCTGTGAATAGATCGGAAACACAGTGCAGTAATAAAGGTTTTGGGGACTAACACCTCCACCCATAAGCCAGAGCAGTAACTGGTTTTCATGGAGACAGAACACAGACTGCCCGAAGGAGATTATTGCAGACTGGGTAGTTATTACTTTTTTTTCTTCTTTTTTTTTTGGCAACTGGTCTTGCTGTGTAGTTGATTCAACATGTGAAAAGTATTGCTAACCACAGCACTGCTTTGCGACCTGACATTTAATGAAATTTCCACATCTAGATCTTTGGTTAATCAATATTCCTGGCTGCTAATACAGCATGAAGACAAAATAACACTCCAACCAAATCAGAAAAAAAAGGTTATTGAAAAGTAGAAGTCAGGGGATGAATACAAAAAATGTCTAAGATCCTGAATGTCCCATGGAGTTAAACCCATCATCCTCATCATCATCATCACTGGAATAAACATGGCCCATTTGTAACTCTGCCTTGATCAGTCCATCATCACTAACTGAGTGACTGCAAAAATAAATTTAGAGAGAGTAGTCACCAGGATATGACTTTGCTTAAGGAGTTGCAAGCTTCAGCAGCTGAGATGGGAGAGACTCTGACTGCAGCAAATGTTGCCCAGGTTCTTCCCAGTCACCAAACGCTGCACATCACCAGAAACACACTATCCTGTCGGGAGGAGGTTCTGGAATGCATGTTAAGACAGAGGGTGAAATGATTGCCGCAACATATATGGAATCCTGGAGGACAATGTCTTTATCCTCTGCGAGAATACTATGCCTTTGGTAAATAAATGTATGGACTGGCAAGACAATACCCTGAAAAATCCAGCTAAAACTACACAGAAATGGTTTAAAGTAGGACTGGACGGATACAGATAGTGGTATCTGGTATTGGGGGCAATATTGTTCTAATGTACTTAGATCTTTATCAGTTAGTTAACTAATCAACTGATACTTGAAATGTGGAAACTCGCAATGATTTCACAGAAAATGTTTTATTAGTTTTGCTGTCATTTTTTAACATTTTATTTGTATCTAATTCACGACTGTAGCAAGCAGCAAAGAAAAAAAAACTATCCAAATCATTGGATTGTTTGTGTGGCAGAAACATCAGTATTGGTACTCTGTATCAGCAAGTACTCAGATCCAAGTATCCTTTTGAAGAAAGTGATATTGTTGCATCCCTAGTATAAAAATAATAAGAAGGATGTTCCGGAGTGGCTGAGTTAAAGCCCAGACCTAAATTCGATAGAGAATTTGTGGCTGGACCTTAACAGAGCTGTTCACAGCTGATTCCCATCCCAGCTGGTAAAGCTTGAACAGTTTTACAAGGAAAAATGGCTTTAATGTGCAGTGTCCAAAAAAGCCTGACTGAGACCTATCCACAACCACTCTGTGCTCTGATTGCAGCCACAGGTGGATCTACCTAATACCTACTTGAAGGGGGTGAATAATTGTGCAGTCACTAAAAATGCGTTCACACCAAATGTGTCAAAATATACTGTACGCCCCTAGCTGGACGCTTGAACATTTGCACCTCGAAGTGTGTCCAAAGCAAATTGGTCATGCTCCGAATATGGGAGGACCCTGACAAGGGCAGCTCTGTAGCAGTCAGCTTGCCTCCTCCCTCCCTCCTTCTCCTGACCCTCCGGGAGCTCCCAGTGGGCTCTGGTCTCCAAGCTGACCGCTTCAAGTTTTGCCTGGCCTCAGGCGGAGCTCGGACCACTCCAGCAGGGGATCTGGAACTAATGACCCAGTGGAGCGCCGGTGGAGGGATCCATAACCTGGGAGCAGGGCGCCATCTCCATTGAGCCCAGCATGTGGAGCGCAGCTGTTGGTGGACTCTAGTCTCCGAGCTCACCGCATTATCTGTTCGGCCTGTTCTCTGGCAGACTTGGGACTGCTCTGGCAGGGGATCGGAGTGCAAAAGACCCAGTCGAGTGCTGGCAGAGCTATCCATAAACACCAGCCCCTCACCATGTCAGCAGGCCCAGTTTGACGAGCTGTTGTCCTGAGTATGTCCAAGCATCGCCTGCCAAAACACCAACTACTATGCTGAACGGCTGTACATCTGTCTGTAGTTAGTAAAAGTGTTTAATATAATATGTGAGTGGCACAGGACTTACTGTGTTAGAACCATTGTCAGGCCTGGCTTGTATTGCAGCCAACACTTCTTTTAGAGAGGCTTTCTGAGTGAATGCACAAAATAGACTACATGAAATGTCGCAAGTATTTTCGGACACGCTTCAAACGCCTCTTTCACGCTAATTGGTTGTACAATTCAGGCAGAAAAGTGTTGTCGTGGCATGACGCAAAACGCCCATTAACTTTACTTCTAAACATGACACCCACGACGCTTCAAACGCGTTCGGTGTGACCCCAATGCAGAAGAAGTTAACGTCTGTTGATTCATTTGTAGCCATCTGTTTTTTTGTTTGCTCTTGATCCATATATCATGGCCATGGCTGAGAGGTGGAACATAGGTTGACCAGTAAGTCAAGTAAGTTTCTTCTTAAAAAAGAGATAGGAAGATGACGCCCACCTCTAACACTCCATTGGCTCATGGCTCATAAATACAGAACACAGAAAATTATAGGGCTCTGATCTCTTTGGTGTCCTGCAACATTCAGTCTTCTGTGTTGTCCATTTCTCTCCTACAGCTGCTTCACTTCTGTCAAACCAATCATTGCTAATTAATGAAGCATTAGAGAGAAACCAGAGCATTCCTCCATATGTTTAGTTATGTCCTTGTATTCTGCTGGGAATCATTAATAGTTACAACAATATTTGCTCCCAGGACCTGTTTAAACCCCTTCTTTGGTCATTAATATTGCTTCTTGCGGCATATAAGAAGAAAACAATATGCCTTTGTATGTGGAAGTAGATGAAATAACTGGAATAAACCACAATTTACCTTGTTGCAGTTTTAAAATAAAACTGCCTAAAGGCTTTTGTCTTTTCCACTAAGTGATTGTGAATCATCACAGGTTCGTTACTTTCAAAGATCCTTCCCGACATCTACTGACAGCAGGTTGTCAGCCTGAATGCGTGGTGGCCGTGTAGAAGCCTGAATTAAGCTTTTCTCAACTCATTTATGCATCCGTTTCATGTTGGTTTTATCTCCATGTCTGCCCACATAATTTAACTGTAGCTTCTTTTCTGAGTTCTGAACTGCTTTTAACAGTTCACCCCCCACCTAAAAAAAGAAAAGAAAAACAAAAAATGAGTGTCACAGTGACACATAAAGACATTCACTTATAAATCCCACTGTGATGAAACCTATTAGGAGTCCAAAAGTAAATTTTCTTCTTGGGACTGTACATCTGTGATACAAAGACTGTAATAGGATGACAAAAATGACTTTTACATCACTTTTACATGCTCAGATTTATACTTTAATCATCTTCTGATGGGCTCACAGTATAACACAAATAATATAAAGCATTTTATATCAAACTGAATTTTCCCCAGTAGTGAATGCAAAAAAATGAGAACCAGCTTTTGATAAAAGCTTACAATAAATAGTTTAATCTCCAGCTGTGTTTTTTTAATGATTTGTGACTAAAGCTATAGTTCTTGTTAAAAGGTTTGATGCTTTGCTGCTGGTTGATTTGATTCCTTTCCTCTTTTTTAAATTTTTTACAAATTTTTTACCAATACATTTACAAAGCTTATCTAGATCTAGGAGTGGTGCTGATCTAAAAGTTATTGGATGCTAGTGTACCAAGTGGTAAACTACACCCAGAACAGAGGAAGGCGGTTTACCCTAGGAACTATAAAATTCATACAGAAACTCACAAGCTCTTAATATGCCACGGGCCAGAGGAGCTGAAACACTGAGAGAGAGAAAACTTAG
Source organism: Apricaphanius iberus (assembly GCA_028564705.1). Classification (NCBI taxonomy): domain Eukaryota; kingdom Metazoa; phylum Chordata; class Actinopteri; order Cyprinodontiformes; family Aphaniidae; genus Apricaphanius; species Apricaphanius iberus. The sequence goes on from JAPXFQ010001946.1 coordinate 709,859, forward strand.
AGGAGTCTGCAGTGCAGACTGTCAGTGCAACTGATAGCACGGTACCCGAAAAAAAAAAAAAAAAAAGTGGTCGGACCTCAAAGTGAAGGAAAAAAAAAAAAATTGCCTCCCACCGCCAGAGTGGGTCTGCTACTGGAGGGTGTATGTGTACACCCGAGCTGACACCAAATTTGAGCATTTTTTAAGGAGACAGACTAATATGACGTGTCTTTTCAGCTCTTAGGTGGCAAGGATTAGGAGGCTGAGGAAGATGAGGTTGCCCAGCGTCCTCTCTAGAACCAAAAAAGTAGAGCACATCACCCCAATTCTAAAATCCTTACACTTGGGTCCCTGTAGCTCAGAGAATATATACTTCAAAATACTTCTAGTAGTTTAGAAATCATTGAGGGGGTTAGTACCAAAGTGCTTACACACCGAACGCAATAGACGTGACCAAAGAGTCCGGTTTAAATGTAAAGTCAATGAAGGAGCGTGATTAAGTGCGACTTGGGATCCCGTGACAGGTCAGAAGCAGATTTGCGTCCAAAAAAGATTTTCTGCCTGATTTACACGACCAAGTAGTGCGGCTGATGCATTTCAGGTGCGACCCAAAATATGCGCTGCATTTTACGTCTGTCGCAGAAGTCAGAGAAATCTCAACTACACCTTCATGTTGCACCATACCAACCTTCAGCTGAGGGGTGTCAGTGATGCAGGACATGTAAACTGATAAACACCGTGGCTAATCATCCCGAGCTACATGACACTAGCGGTTTTCTATACAGAAATTTAAAAAAAATAAACATTATAAAGAGGTTAAACTATTTAGACAGGAAGAGGTGCGTGGGTGGCTCTTAAAAGAGCCGTTGTGGTCCCAAAACAGCTTCCTCATCCGCACACCCAGATCTGGTAATGTCTCCACCAAAGCACATCATATACACTTTTATTAACAGCAGACATATGGACAGTGGCTCAGCTGGTGTGGTGGCAGGGCAAAGCTTGGACCTTCGTGGCACAAAATGGGCGAGGAGCCAGGGTGTTTACTGATCCTTCCGCTGCTGCTCGACTGGGTCTACCCCTGCAGCAGCAGTCACGACATTTAATGTGGTCAGCTCATACACCAGAGTCCACTAGGAGCTCCCGGAGGGTCAGGATAAGAAGCAGGAGGCCAGCGGAGCGGTCCCGGCCTGGATACTTCCACATTTCCGCTTCAAGGTGCAAATGTGCAAGCAACCAGCTGGGGGCGTGTCACGCTTTTTGGTCGCGTCCCATTATCTCGAAAAAAAACTTCAAGACAACTGTAAAGCTGCTGAACATTGAGCTGTTTTAAATCAAGCCTAAAACCCATCTGTTTAGAGTTGTTTTCGAGTAATGTTTTAACATGTCATATGTTTTGTTTGCACTTTATGCTTAATTTTTGCTTTTACTCTGTCCACTAATCACCCAAAGCACTTCAAATAACCTTGTTGTTCAAAGTGGGCTATACAATAAAAGTGCTTTGCATTTTCCTGCCTGCCATTGGAAAAAAACCCTGCAGCATTACTTAACCACACCTGTGATGCAATTGTATCACCAGTTAAGCAACACTGCCTCAAATATGTTGACCAATTTTGCAGTTTTCATATCCTATGAATGTCACATTGCCACAGATCAATATTAAAATTATTTAAACCTGTTAACCCTATTCTGTCTACACCGATTAAGATTTACTCACCTCTGCATGCTGGATGTTTGAAATGTGAAGTTTTTTTTTTGTTTTGTTTTTTTGGGTAATTTTTATTAGGATTTTCTCATAGTAATATAAAAGGACAAGATACAATAACACAACAAACCTTACCTAGCTCAGGCAATACAAGATTCTGAGGCACATACAAGGCAGTTGAGGTAAACCCCAAACCCTCCAGAAATCAAAACAAATCACAGTAAGTCCAATAATCAAGCAAATTAATTCAGCTTGGAAAAGTCCCACAACAAGGAGGATGACAGTAAAGGTCTGACAGATTTCAGATATTGGTCCCAGGTTTTGGGGAAAGAGTCCAAGGAAGAGTTGAGCATACAAGTTATATATTCATTGGGAATACTGTCCATAACAATTTTATGCCTGGATTTCTTAGTTGGGATTGCTGGCCTGCCCTAGAGTACCAGAAGTTGGAACACTCTCTCTTGCTTGCCTTTAATAACCAGATTGTACATTACTCCCAGTATAAAAAATAAAGGGTCCAGAGTAAAAGCTGAATTAAAAATAACTGAAACATCAGACAAAAACTTTTTAATCTTCACACATAACCAAAGACAATGCATAAATTCACCATCCACCACATTAAACTTCAAGCACAACGGGGAAGAGTTCACATTCATTTTACATTTCAAAGAGGATGTGATGTATGCATGATGAACTATTTCTAGCTGACTCTAATTAGCCAGGTTACAGACAGACATCTTCAAGATACAGCCCCAAATCTCCTGCCAGTCTGGACCAGTTAGAAGTGGTCTAGGTCTGTTTTTCAAGCCTGTTTAGCAGCAAGGAAGCAAGGGGCTGAGCTGGAGTTAAGAACCCTGTAAAATGAGCTTATGGACCTCCCACACTGAAGGGAAAACAAAGCATCCTTTACTGCATACCTCTGCAGGCCAGATCGAAGTAGAGTCACACCTGAGCCAGTCTGCGATTGCTCTAAAATGAATAGCAAGTTGGTAAGGTTGCAGACTGGGTAAATCAACACCTCCATCTCAACGGGACATCTGCAGTGTGGTCGTTTTTAATTTGGGCCTTCTTTTGATCCATATAAAAGCACTTAACAAACCCTCCAAAACCTTAATAACCTTGTTAGATAACATGATGGGGATCGTTTGCAGAGGATATAACCGTCTGGGCACAATATTCATTTTGATCAAGGCAAGTCTGCCAATGAAATGGGGACGGAGCCCTGGGCTCCAGATGAGCCTTAATTGAATTGAGAAGAGGGACAAAGTTGAGCTTGAACAGCTGATGGTAAGAGGGAGATACCTGTATCCCCAAATAAATAAAAGCAGTAGGAGACCCACCCAATGAGAAGGGAACAGTTGTAACTGGAACTGTGAACAATGATCCCAGGGGCATGGCTTTGACTTGGCAAAGTGAATCTTATAGCCTGAAAATGCACCGAAAGATTAAATTACTTCAACAAGATGGGTGAGGGAGGTTTTAGGTCGCGATAAAAGCACCAGCACATCATTTGTGTATATAGACATTTTGTGTATCTTCTCTCTAACATGAATACCAGAAATTAAAACATCCTGTCTTATGGGCTGGGCCAGCGGTTCTATAGCTATATCAAAGAGTAGAAGACTAAGAGATTCACCCTGCCTATTTCAAATTCCTCTTAGATAAAAAATAGATTACAACCATTCAACGTGATCCATCAGTTTTTCTGCGTCAAGAGAGTACAAGGGATTGTTCATCAGCATTTTGTTAAAGATGAATAACATTAAGAAGTCTCTTTGTGATATCAGATGATTTACGGCCTTTGACAAAACCTGTTTAGTCCTCTTTAATTATGTAGTGAAACACTTTCTGGAGCCGCTGGGCTAGTATCTTAGAGAGGAACTTCAAGCCAGAGTTCAGCAAAGCAATGATATGAGTTATATTTATCCAGGGGCTTACCTTTTTTTAAGAATTACAGCGATATCGGTCCCTCTGAGGGACTGGGGAAGGATACAATTTATTAAAGAACAATTGAGCATTGCTAAAAGTGGATCCAGAAGGACTGTCTGAAACTGTTTGTAAAACTTGCAGCTAAATCCATCAGTATCTGGAGCTTTCCCCGATGGCGTGGCATTCAAGGCAAACAGGGCTTCTTTAGGCACATTGTGCTGGAGCTAAACAGTCCTAGTGAAGAGCACCTATTCATAGACCCAGCATCCAAGCTGTTCGGCTGAGCTGAAGATCAGTCAGAACCTACCATGACCCAGATGCAGTCACCAGAAATGACCAGGGACTCAACCAGGTAAGGCCACGTGCCAGGGGTAGATAATCTCCTCCTTGAGCAGTTCTTCGTCACCTAGAGTGTCGCTAAAAGAACATGGCGTAGAATGTCCAGTAGAATGACACCGTTGCACAGTTTAGCTTGAAACCCCCATCTTCAGAGCTTACTAAGCATGCCGCTTCCATGACTCTCTGCTTATCCCTGAAAGAGTGAAAACAAATGAGCAGTGAACAGGGACCTTTGTTTGGATCTAGTTTCGGAGCGAATGTGCAATTAGCCCTTTCCAATTTTTTGCACCCAGCCTTGGTGATCATCTTGAGGATGCAAGATAGCCAAGTCTCAATAAAGTCCACCAGTGAGCAGATTCAGTGTCTTCCAGTAGGCCAACAAGCCGAACCTTAGGTCATCTGCTGTAATTTTCTGCTGCATCCAATCTTTCCGTGAGACCACTGACTTCATTTTCCAGCTCGATAATCCTCAGCAGTAGCAGTGTCCCCCACAGCTAGCTGAAATCTGTTTAATTCAATTAAAAACTATTTGACAACTTGGGGGTCAGATGACTTTAAAATATGTCACATCAAAAATAAGTAAGTCAAGTGTGAATATTCCGAATGACCATCAAAAGTGATACTTCAAAGACACAGCTGATGTCACACAAAATCTTTTGTAATGCTTCATGTTTACACTCACAGGAAACAGTCAGTACATTTACATGCACATCTAAATTTAGCTTTTGACAGTTTTTGGGCTCATGGCTTAGCCAGATTGAGGGCCATATCTAAGTTTATTTCAATTTATAAGAGAAATTAGAACTAGGGCTATTGAATGAAGTACGTTCGACTCCATGACACTAGGTGGCAACATGCACCCGTTGTGTTAGCTTTCTTCTGGTTAGCACAGGGCAGCACACATGCAGTAAACATAGGCTGGCGGTAGTGAAGCAGATGTAGTAAAAGCAGGATATGCACAATCACAATGCCCATCTCTTCATCAGTCAAAAAATGCACTGATTGTCCGCTTTTGTTTATCTTGACCACCATATTCTTCTTCTCCTATTGTGTTGTTTTTTTATTTGCGCTACCACGTTTCATCAATTACCATTGGGGGATACAGGCATGTGCTGGGGGTTGGTGGCAAGAGAAATTTGATTTCCAATCACATTATCAGGGTGCCTTTGGTTCGATTACTCCAACTCCAGTTTTGTTTGATTTCAGTATTACTAAGGTGTATACATGCATTTCAAATGTCATATGTCAGTTGGACATAGGTGATAATTTGCTTTTTGTAGCAGTATGTAAATACAGAGTGTGACAGCAGGTTGACAGAGTAAAGAAGGATAAAGGATGCTCACTATTGTCCCTAATGTAACTTTCAGAACCATAGCTGCGAAACAAAAATTAAAATAAGCAAAATAATTTGCTACACTGTTTGCAGCTAAACTAAGTTGTGCTATTGGAGAATAATAATTGGAGCATGGTAATTTCATTTAAGGCAAAATCCTCAATTAGACAAGAAGAAGACAATTAATTTAGATTTAAGTAAAATTGCAGCAAAATCATTAAATAAAAATCTGTGAAAGTTTACATGGAAAAAAGTCATGTTTGTACCAGTTATTTTCTTATATAGGGTTAAGTATTATTTTCTGCTAAAAGTAATTGTATTGTTTATCTCTTTCTTTGTGATTTTATATATTTTTGTGTTGGATCGGTGTTTTTTGTTCCCAAAAGTTGGTAACACTAATGCTATGTGGTTACCGGTATTTCTATTTCCACTGAAGGTTGTGTTTCTGAGAATCCCAAAGATGCCCAAGATTATGTCCAAGCTGCATAAGTACACTATTAAGCCGTAATTGTTCCAAAGCAACAATCAAATTGTAAATGGGGAAACTTTTAAGGTATCTTCCAGTGAATTTTCTTACTTCAAATAATTTAAAGATTTCAATCTAATTTCATTTGCATATTACCTAAATATTTTTTTGGTTCCTATCCTTGATTACATTTTGTAAGTGTAATTAGGTGTAAATTAGGATTATAGACTACTTACAAACATTGCATGTCACTTGGATGCCATTTTTTTATGTAGATTATACATTATACATAATTAAACTCCCTATTCACTTCAGTCTGAATGCAGGAATGGCAACAGATGTGGCATAGTCCAAGAGCTCAATGGTCTCATTAACGGCCGTTTTTGCATCAGTCACACCTTGGCTAAAGGCCAGTTTATGTTTTGACAGAGACATATTGATGCAACAGCATTATCCGTCGACGCAAGGTCTCTCCGTCACCTACGCACGGACACACAGAGCAGAGCCCTATTCTTTTACGATCCTTCTCTGTCGACGGAGAGTGTATGCCCTGTGATTAGTCAGTTCAGTAACAGCCAGAGATCGCTTCACCAGAAGGGGGCTCTATATACACTATAATCAGTACTTAATACAGCGTTTGGCCACTAAATGCTTTATATTGAAAGAATAATTTATCTAATCTGTTCTTTTGGTGATTTTGAATACAAGAAGTTGTGGGAAAACAAAAAAAAAAAATGCTGCTGTGTTTGTTTCCAGGTTTTTTTAGAGTGTTCTATAAGTTTCACTTCTAGTAAAAAGCTTTACTGCTTAATCAAAACGTACTTTCTGTCGTCCATTACTCCTTGAGGGGGAATTGCGTTCACAAGCCTAGAAAAAAAAACAATGTTGTGATACTGGCAGAGACGCTATGGAAAGTTAGCACCTCCTGCTTTCGTGGTCGAGCAACGCTGAAAAAAACAATGAAGAGCGGAGAAAAAATCCCCGGAGAACCATAAACGAAAACCGTCTCAGTCAATACGTCTGCATCTGAGTGCAAATTTTGGTCGGAAAAGCATAAACTAGGTTTAAGGCCCTTCCTCTACCAACCCCAATCAGTCAAAATGAAAGACATCTTGTAGATTCTGGGGTAGAGTTAAATGCAGTGCATTCCCACGAAGAGCATAACAAACAGTCTCCATATTCTCATTAAGCAAGTGGCACAAACGTCACTGTGGCAAAATATGCATGAGAGCAATAGTCTACAAGTTTTACTATTCCTTGTTAAAAGGGGCAATTGTTGTTGAAGACAAAATTCAAACAAATAGAGGTGGAAGTGTAGCAAAACAAGTTTAATAGTACAAAAAATTGAAAGAAATTGAAAAGCCCAAATTCCAAAAATCCTGAAATGTGAGCTGAAAATAATCAAACCAAAAGCAAATAATGAACAAGGTTGAGCAGGATGAACAGATGAACCAGCAAAGGACAATTAAACTAGAGAGTTTGTTGGCTAGGTTAAGTGGATAATGACATTAAATGCAGGTGTGTTAATCAAAGAATTAGGACCAGCTGTGGAGAAGAGCAAACAGGCAGACTAAGGGAAAATTAATAAAAGCATAAAGAAAGCTGAACTACAAACCAAGAGGAAAAGACACTGATCCAAGTGAAATAAAACACAACACAAGAATAAACTAGGAAACTAAACACAAAGGAGTGAACTAATATTCCAAAACTCTGATGGAAATAAATAACTTTATATATTGTTATCTTTTCTAACAATAAATTAACCCAGAAACTATTAGAGACACAAAACAAAACCAGGACACAAAAAACTGTGGATCATGACATTACAGGCCACATAATCCAACCAGGCTGCTGCCTCATTTCTCTGAACCACTGACAATCTAAGGATTGATCACCATCCAAAACCTCATCAGGAATCCATCATCATAATTTATCTTCTTGCTCCCAGTAATTTTTTTGTTTGAACAGCAAACTGCATATTTTTGGGGTTTTTTTTAAATCATGGTTAAACACCACAGTCCAAAAAAAGCAATTGATGTAACTTTAAGTGACCCTTTGGTGTGAGAATATGCGCGTGACTGTGTCTTCATGTTACCCTGCATTGGACCAGTGACCTTTCCAGGGTTCTATTTTTTTCATATATACATGGATTGTTTCATGACATTTGTGACTATCCATAGAGATGAATCTTAAATTAAGCTCTTGGTCTGTAGCTTTGCTCCCATTACTGGATAACAGGAAGAAAAATGGGTGAGACAGGTGTTCCCTGCGGAGTGCACGATGAGTGCATTTATTCCCTACACAGAGTCATGCAGTGAATATTAAAACCTTTAATGGATCTAATCACAATAATGGACATTACAGCTTGTTATCTAACAGTACTTAGAGCACAATTAAGGTTTTCAGATCTGACTGACAGAATTTCCAATTAAAACTAATTTCAAAGTTTTTATCTGAATTTGCTTCCACTTGATCTTAGATTTCAGTGTTTCTTTTTCTTTGTGCTTTAAATAGCTTTAAAAGGTTCCTATAGATTACATCTAAAAAAATTAAACCTCTGAACAGATCTACCAACACACTTTTTCATCCTTCAGATTTCAATAAATTTATATATTTTAAAATATTATAAAAGAAAAACAAAATTTCATTATCAATGACCCTTCAAATGAACAGATACTCCTTTCAGTGTTTGTTTGACCTAAATCATTATATAGGTTCTGCATGTTTTGTCGTTTATCTGTAGTGAGAGTAGTTTCTATCTTTTGTGAGTATTTGAATCAGACATACACCTTCCACAATGGATGTATTAGTCATTTTGTATATATGAATAGGATAAATGTGTGTGATAGTTGCCATAAAGAGGGCAAGGTTTGTGAGTGGGACAAAAGTGAGTGAGGGATTTTGGGGATGAGAGTGTAAAAAATGATGAGGAATATGAGTTCGAAGAAAATAGATACAGAAATAGGTTGTAAATAAAAAAGATGAGACCGATGGAAATGGTCTCTGTACAGTCCATCAGAGTGAAGAGGGGGATAAAAAAGGGTCATGATGAGGATTAGTTGGATGAAATAGGGACGTAAATACAGATAAGAATAAGTCAGAAAAAAGGAAGATCTCTATTTCACTCTAAGATCTGAAGTTTTTTTTAAAAAGTCTGATTTTATCCTAAAATAATTGTGGTAATTATTTTTGAATACATCTCTAATTGTACAAGAATATTAAGCTCCTAAAATGCAAACCTGACAAAAACAAATACTTTTCCTGCCATTTTTGGTATTATGGACCCAGATGCAAAGAGATGTTTTGATCTAAAAAAACTCCTCTTAATGAAGTCTCATGTGACTCACAGGTTTCCAGTAGAACTGACGATAGGAAAGCCGATAGAAAAACAGATGGTTGAATAGACAAGGATCTGACAAAGGACAGGGAATACACAGGAGTATAAATACACAAGGAAGGGAATCAGAGAAGTTTAGAAAAATATGGATTGGCTGGGGACAATTAAGAGAAGTCACACTGTAAAATTTCCATTTAATTTGGAAAATTCTTCAAGTAATCTAACACTGATTTAGGAAAGGTCATTTTGTTTGGTTGCTTATTTTAGATGTTGTTTGAAATGAAACTGGTTCTTTCAGCTATAAAATTGAATCTGGTGCAGCGGTAATATATGAAGGTGGAAAGCAGGAAGGTGGGAGCTTAGCTTTGATTTCCTCTCTTTTCAAGCTCAGCTGCCTGTCACCTTTCTTCTGCTTTAAAGCCATGCAGGACAGGAGTTTGGCAACTTTCAGCACAAGGTGGAAAGAAAAAAAAGACAAAAACATAATCAAGCAGAAGAAGGAGAGCAGAAAAGATGAGGGAGAGTTTGTAGCGGATCAAAGCCACCTGGGACGACGAGATAGAATTTAACTCAGAAGCCAGCAAATGATGTACACAGCTAACGTCTGCCAGGAGAGAGACATGGAGACAAACTTGCATCAAGGGACAACCTGCTGATGGGGATTAGAGCGAGGAGTTGATCCTTTCACTAACTTCCTTTCAGCCCTGAAATGAAAATGCAAAGAAAGAACGCCTCTGATGCTTAAAGTTTTTGAGCCTGGAGAGCTGGACGATATGTAACAGATAACTTGACTGTACAAAAAAAGGAATAGTCACAGATCTTATTACATCACATTTAAAAAAAAAAAAAAACTGTGAGCGTTTTGAAGCATGAAGTCAGACCAGACTTGTAGGAGAGGAAGCTCACTTTTTAATGATTTTGATCCCAAAAAATTAAATCATAACCCCCAATACTTTGATTATTTTGGCCTTTTTAAGTTAGACCACAAGTAAAGTAGTTTGTTCCCAATGACTTTTTGACTTGTTAAAATGATGGATATCTGGATGGGTAAACTGAAGTTAATACGGCCAAACACTTACAACTGAAGATATTTTGTGGATCCAAGACAGTCCTAAGTAAAAGGATAAATATTCAGATTTTAATCACTTTAATGGCAAAAAGGCAAATATATTTGATTTGATTCTCAAATGAAATCAAATTTTTCTTATTTTTTTTAATTAATAAATCTTAAAGAGTGAATGAAAATTATTGAGCCCCGCAGGGGACATGGTGGAGAAAATCTTTTAAGGAAAAAATAAAAATAAAAAATAAATGGATTTTGCGAGATCTTGGGATACTTTTGCGTTTTCTTTAGAAGGTTTTGCGTTATCTCGAGAAATGTTTGCATTATCTTGAGAAACTTTTTCAATATCTTCGAAAAGCCATTCCTGCATTTACAGTGTTACCGACTCAGTTTGCTGCAGCCTTGCGCCCTGCTACGATGGGAGATGCTCACCTACGGGAGAGCTTAATAGAGTTTAATTTTGAGATTGGCCTCAAATATCGGGACATAAAGTCAGTGCTTAGCTCTAGTCATGGTTTTTTCATATAAGTGAAAGACATCTGAAAAGGATTTTGAACACAAAAGGACTGTCGCGTCGTAAACAGTATTCTGAACTAGTAGATCCGATTGAGTTCATTAGCCACCAGTTGCAGTACTCTGGACAGCTCCATGGCTGTCATTGGATGTATGCAAAATGCAGAGAAAATTGACTATGTGTGAGAAAAGAGGACGCATGGCTGGTGTTGAAGGAGTTGGATTTTCTCAAGATAACGCAAAACTTTCTCAAGATAACGCAAAACTTACTTGAGACGACACAAACATTTGTCAAAATCTCGCAAAATCCATTTATTTTATTTTTTTCTCACCTTAAAATATTTTCTTCTCCATGTGCCCTGCGGGGCTAAGTATTAAAGAGACTATAAATAAGTTTAACCACGAAAAAATATAAACATTTAAAATTTCTGATTTTTGTCATTGCAGTACCAACATTTGTAGTAAACAAAAGTAACGGAAGTATTCTCCTTTGCAATTTAGACTGCAGTTCCCTAACAAGTTATATTTCAAATTTATATTTTGACAGAAAAAAACAACAAATCTTTGTATTTTGCACATTATCTATTTGCTATGTGCTGTTTTTTTTTATTATGCTCTCTGCAATTGAGCTCATCCCAGATGTTTCTGAGATGGAGTTCAGGAACAGATGGGACTACAAAACTATAAGTCTATATCCTATAAGCCGCTACTTTTTTCAAACGCTTTGGACCCTGCGTCATATAATAAAATTTGGCTAATTTAATAATTATTTTAATGGATAACAAACCCCGGACATGAGATAGACACAAGGGGAAAGATTATGAGTTGAAGAAGACCCTAGTTTTGATTTTGAACTGCTTGTTGCACAACATGCACATACCCTTATCGTGAAAAACATACAAATATATGCAAATTGAAGCTTTAAAGTTAAACGCAATCGAGCTGGCCGTCAAATAAGGAAATAGAGCTACTGTAATAAGCTTGGCATCAATCAATCGATGGTAAGATGATGGCTTTAGAGGGCAAAAGGAAGAGGAAGATAGCAACCAAGACTTCTCTGGCTAGAGTATGTTTTATTTTCTAACCAGGTATATTACTGTTGTTGGTGCTGTTCTTCCCAGTTCTTCAGTTCTTTTTTTTTTTTTTTTTAAAGCACCTCTTAACCTGCAAAAGTACACAGAGACTTCCGCTAGGGCCAACCCCTTAATTTTTTGTTGTTGTTGTTATAATGCTAAACGACAGGTAAACAAACAGACAGACAGCCAGACAGACAGCAGGTTTGAAAACATTGCCACTTCCTGGAGGCAGAGTCTGGATTATGATAGCAGAGGCCCCTGGGTTCAAAATATTTAAAGTGCTCCCCTAAAGCAAAAATTGTAATTATCATTTAAACAGGATTTTCACCGCATTCCAGTAAAATTATACTTCTCATTTGAAGGCACCTAACATGTCCTGCTTGAATTCACCTCCAGCAGGCCAGGATTACAGTTCAGTTTGTTCCATAACATAATCACAAAAACTCCCATAACTGTTCATTTTACTTCCCTGTCTCACTCCTCTGTCTCGCAGGGCTCCTTCAATTCTTTGCTTCTCAGCTCTCCAATGCCGCCCTTCTGCGTGTCTGGCTGTCCCCCTATGTTCCTTTCTCTTTTATTGTTAATAAAATTGCAATCAGTTTAGGTAAACTTGACTCATCCTTTAAAGCATTTGCCCATAAATGGAAAATAATATCGTTTTCATTTTTGATAATAATAATAATAATAATAATAATAATAATAACAATAATAATAATAACAATAATAATAATAATAATGTGTTTAATAAACCTGTATCTGTCTCGCAGAACTCACCTATCCCTCCCTTTCTGTTTCTCATTACTAAAACCATGAGAACATGGCTCTTGTCTAGAAATGCACAAAACGTTACTCATTTTTGACATATTTATATTGGTCTGATAAGTAACACTTGGCCACTATTAAAAATGCTGTTTCATTCCATTGTTGAAAAAGATTTGTGAAATATTCATATTCAAATTATAAATATAGGTTATCTGCCAACCCTGCTTACCTGTGGTTGGTGAACTTGTGATCGAATCTGAAGAGTTTTCTCCCATTGGGAGATAAAGCACAGCAGATTGTTAGGTTTGCAAGCATTTTACCACCAAACCCTGCCACATGATGCAGCTTGATATCTGGTCACTCGATTATGAAAAGCAGCCCCTCCATCATCGGTGCTGAGTTACACACCGGATAAACCCAACCTGACCTGCTGCTGTCACAGTTAGTCTCAGCCTGTGTTGTGTAGCTAATAACAGCCTCCTACTAACAGGTTGGTTAATTGGGTAACCATCATCCACAATGTCTCCTTTTTCCTGATTTTCCTCCATAAGATTTACAAATAATTTGTCATCAGATGACATACTTCTTAATAAACATGTCTTCATCTCATCTAGATAGTCTGCATATTATGGTAACTGAAAGGGTTACCTCATTGAGTCTTTCAACAAGATTATGTCTTACATACATCTGGCTTACTTAAATGGCAAGTTGTCTTACCCTTCCCATGCTGAAGGGCGATAAAGAACTGGCCTTTGAATGTGGTGATAATTGCTTCTTAGGTAAACAGAAAGCATGACTTACTAATTTAAAAACGTGAAGTACAAATTTAAAAAAAGGGTTCAGTTAGATGGATTTTTGAAGAATTGTTAGGGGTGTTACTGATGATGTCTCTCATCTTGAACTCCTTTTCCTCACTCAATGAATGTATTATATTTAAAGGCTGGCTTTTTCAAAGATTTTCAATGTGAGATTATCCAACTAAAATAGTGATTTGTGTTAAGGCTTTTCACACATCTTTAGCAGGTGTGCCAAGAACTGTGAAGGGTGTTGTATCTTTATAAATCTATTAATTTAAATACTAAAACATTTTTTAGATATTTTTAAATATTGTTTGTGTACTTGCAGCTAATATAATATATAATATCAAATCTACATGTGCTCTCTTATGAATAAGCTTTTTAAAAGTCAGCATTGTTTGGCTTACAGGATCTGCTTTACAAGGCCAGCTTGACAACATTAGAGTATGTCATGTTTGAATTTGTTGGTGATTGTTTAATAGTTATTCATCCCACGGTTGTCTGTAAAAGTGGCATCATATTAATCAGAGTCCAGCTCATTTTTGTGCACCAGTTTGCACAACTCTGCTTGGATTTATGAAGGTGCTGTATAACATAACCAAAGACAGTAAAAGCAGACACACTCTGTATAATTGCTTTCTTGAGAAGGTGACAGTGCTGAGCAAATGGCATTACTGTGGCTTTACGCCGCCTTTAACATATTTTGATCATTAAAACTCCTGCTGTAGTATTTTATGTAGCACTCGGCCGCAGTGGTGTCTTTTCTGACAGATGCTAATTGAAACTGGCCAATTATGTGCTGAGGAAGGCTGGCAATTTGTAAAGCAGACGGCAGCTGATTTAAGGCAAGGATCAGCGGGCCTTTTCCTGTTTTCCACTGGGGCTTTAATGAATATTCACTCCTCAAACAGCCTGTCTGTATGCGAGGTGCGGACGCAAACTCTGAAAGGAAATCAAATGGTTTAGGAGGCAACAGGAGCCAATGCACTCACACAGAGTGATGGCTAATTAATTAATACACTAAGTCCATCAACAGAGAGGGGTATTTGTTGGGTATATAAAAAAAAAATAGGCTAAAAGCGGTGTCGAATGGCCCATCGCAGTTTAGCGCCACTCCGACATGCACTGCGACCACATGACTCACACACCACGACCTCAACGCTTTTACTGAGACTGCTGATACAGTCTGCATGACAAAGTGTGAAAAAAACATAGCTTTAGACCAAAATGGCTGACTTTCTTTGGGAAAAAACCCTGGCTTCAACAGTTGTTTTATACTGTATGTGTAGAGAAGTTCATAACCCTTGGATAAAGTATGGCTTGGGGTTGATGTTTTTAATAATTCTAGGGGTGCACTTTATAGGAATTAGGCTACGTCCACTGCAAATTTGTTAAAATATCTTTTAGGAGTTTGACTACTAACTGTCCTGTGTAATACGGTGCAGATCAAATTCCTTTAGTGGAAATGAGAGGAAAATGTTTGGCCACGGCGTGATGCCAGACTACCACATCCCCGCTCTCTTTTGAAAACTCTCAGTACTGGACAACAACATACCCAAACTTGTTTCCTGTCATTGGACATAGTTTGGTGTTGACTACACCAAGGGTAAAAAATATTGACCTTTCAAAGCAAAACATTAGACTTCCTATTCTTAAGGGGCGGGGCTTAGGTGATGTCAGCATTTGACCCATGAGTTTTGTAAGGTATACAATAGTGAGCAATCATCCATCTTTTTGCATTAAATTAAAAGTTCAAGCCCAGGCCTCGCCCCTTTAATGTGCATGAAAAATCAGGATTTTGAAAACTGAAGATCCTGCATGCATATTAAGCAAACTCACCAATTTCAAAGCCAATGTATCAAAACTAGTAGCAGAAGTCGATCAAATGCAGAGGCAAAAATGGATAAAAATGGCAGGCTTAATTCAAAACGGCAGATTTCCTGCTTGTTTAGGACTATGACATCATAAGACTTGCATTAGCTACAGAAAAAAATTAGAAGAAAACAAGTGAGTGCCTTCTACATCACACCTAAAATGATCAGTTATGGTCTTACCTACCTTGTCTAGTGACAACCCATAGGAAAGTTGATTTTGCAACCTGGAGAGAGCGGCGCACGTCGCTACTAGCAGAAGCTAGAAGACATAGCTAAGTGTTAGCAATGAAGCCAACTTTTAGCAACGCAACTGCATGGTAGAATAGGGTCGGTCCTCTACACCACTTATCTATTAAGGGTTGCAGGTGGGCTTGTCCCTATCTCCATCGGTCAACTGGTGAGATGCAGGATACACCCTCGACAGGTCGCCAGTCAATCGCAGAGCAAAACAAAGACTGACAGATAAACAACCATGCACACACATACTCACACCTAAGAATAAAATGAGTACCTGGGGGGAACTCATGCAGAAAGACCCTAGGCAGGGATTCAAACCCAGAACCTTCTAAATGCAAGGCAACAGTGCTACCAACTGTGTAGCACCTCAGAACTATCTTTATCTCCTGAGCTCCGAAACAAGTCATCAAGAAAGTATTGTCTAAAACCTCAGCTATTTGGTTCACAAAGGAGCAGAGTTTGTTTCGGTGCATCATCAGCTTTGACTGGACTGGTAAACTCTGATGCAGACCAAACAAGCAAACTGGTTGATCTGACAACATGGGCTACAACAAAGTTATACTAAGATCTTATATTATTTCACCCAAAAAACAGATGCTAACAGTTGTGTTTATTGAAACATTGTGTCAGTGAGCTTTTGTGTCTTATATATATATATATATATATGTATTCAACTCATTTTTACTTCATTTTCTGTTCCTGCTGTTACAATATCTTGCGCTGACTCAGCGTTCTCACCTATTTTCTTCAGAAAACAGTCTTCTTCCTGTTCCACATTTCACCATCACACTATGAAACAATTTTCTCCTCTGTATTGTTCCACGAAAGGCCTTGCTCTCCTTGGAGTTTTGTGTCTGCATCTCGCTGAAGCTTGGGAACAGATGAGTCATTAGTCTTTCTGTAGGTTTTTTCTGCCACAGACTGAATTGCGTCTTTGTTCCTATAAATCTAATAAAGAGCCTGATTGCTTTTGCTAATCATCTTGCGTCTTCCTGCTGCTGCTTATTGCTTCCATTAATTTCTGAGATAACTGGTCCTCTGCTGGAGCACAGAGCCTCAGATAGCAGGCTCCATAAACTAAATGTGGGGACTCCCAGGGTATTTTTTAGGAAAATATTGGTTCCCTGTTTTGGAGAAAAGGTTGACGTGTCTCCTCTGTAATTTAACAATACATAAGCCTCCTTGTGATGCTTACATATCAGAAACATATTACAATATCCTGCTGTTCCTAGATTTGAAGCCTGATATATCATACACTTCAGAGAGAAAAAAGAAAACCATAAAAACATTGTTTTTTTAATGTCAAACAGCCAATCAGAGTAAACATTTTATTTTGTTTTAGTTTGATAATTATTTAAACCTTTTTGTATTTCTGAACTGTTAGAATAAAAATACTGTATATTTTTAATTAATAATAATGTCAGAAGTATACATAAGTGATGCTAAGTTTCTGTCTTTAAAGAAAGAGGAAAGTCCTTTTTTTTGGTGAAAAATGTGTGAATTAACCCCAGGAAATGACTAAAGACCTTGATAAGATGCAGGTTGAAAATGGCAAGACAGTGTCACCATCCAGGGTAAATCCAATTCTGTACCACCATGAGCTAAAAGATAGTATGGTAAAATGCAATTACTTCAAAACCCACATAAAAAAACAAAACAAAAAACAGACTACACTTGCAACTGCACAGAGACAAAAATATTAATTTATGGAGACAAGTCAGACAGAAATGGAACTGTTCGGCCATTATGCTACAGGGTATATTTGGAGGAAAACGGGGGAAGCATCATGCTGTGAAGCAGTTTTACAGCCGAATGAACAGTGTACTTCACAAAAATAGATTGAATTATGAGAAAAGAAAATTATGAGGACATATTGAAGTAACATTTGAAGACATCAGCCAGGAAATAGAGGCTTGGGCACAATTCAGTCTTCCAAATGGACAATGACCCAAAGCTGACCTCTTAATTAGGGATGCACCGGTACCGGTATCTGGTATCAGCCTCGATACCACATTTTATAAAGTACTCATACTCTTTAAAGTCCCCTGATACCGGGGACCGAAATCACGGTCTGAAAAATGTATATGTTTGATCGGCGTGTAAGGGGTTGATCACAGGCGGTGAGTGCCCGCCCCCAGCTCAGAGCGGGGAGAAGGCGAAGCGAAACATGTCAGCCGTGTGGAACTATTTCAAAGTGAATGAAGATGACAAAACAAAGGCAGACTGCAAATTGTGCTCAGCGAAATTGTCCAGAGGAGGCTCAAAAGGTAGCGCATTTAACACAAGTAATTTAATTAAGCACCTAAAATCCCAAGACGACAACGAGTACAAAGAGTTTTCCCACGCTTCTAATCCAACACAACCCACGCTGCAGCAAACTCTTGCAAGGCGAGAGAAAATGTCCAGAGACAATCCACGTGCTACATTGCATTGAGTGACCAGCCACTCTTAGAGGTAGAAAATGTGGGATTCCTGCCTCTCCTCCATGTTCTGGAGCCCAGACATCATGTCCCAAGCCGCCGCTACATGACTGACATGGAGCTACCTAAACTACATGACGGCGTGAAAAAACATATCCACAGCCTACTGCAAGCCTCCTCTGTTTTTATTTTCACCACAGAGATTTGGACAAGCAGTGTTAGCCCCATGTCGCTAATTAGCCTAACCTTCCAGTGGATAGACAAGAGTTTCACACCGCAACGAGCCATATTACATGTGAAACAGTTCCCCGGCTCACAAACCAGCCAGGCTATTGAGAGTGAGGAGTCACGTGCCTGTTTGGGCGGGGTCTGAGTTGGCCAGCCATGATGGGTGTAGACTCTATCGGTTGCCAGGGGCAACGCCTTCAGAACTTAACAGTATTGCCACGACAAACATTCCGGAGCTCTTTGATTTTTGCGCGCTTATTATTTTGGCGGGACAGATCTTCGAATACAAGGAAAGTTAGAAAGTAGAGCAATGGAGAAAGTCACTCAAAAAAAAATTGACCTTACAGGGAGAACCTTATACCTACTGCAAAACAGCGGTATTTGGAGAAGCTCTCAAACATCAAACCCCCATACGAGCTCTTGCAGCGAATTGGCACAGAGACCTGGACCATTTGCCTCTGTGCATGTATATAGCTATTGTAAATTACCTTGTTTTTGGTGTGAGTTACTACTCAATACAGGAGTTCAAAAGCCACAAGTCTTTGGAAAGCTACAAGGCTTTATGCTGTGGCTGGTGCAGGACTTGGCCATCTACAAGCCACCAGGTGGCGAAAACAGCGTTGTACTGGCAAAGGTAATTTTTCTTAGCATGCGTTTTAGTGTGACAAAGTAATTTACTGCGACTGCTTCGTAAACACTAGATTGTGACAAGATGACCAAACCACTGTACTTCATCTCCACCATACCTGACAGAAGGTAAAGTCTGTGTGCGATAGGTATTCAATGATAAAATATTTTTTTCAGGTATAAAGATTGCTTCTTCTCCAACAACACTGCTCCGGAGGCCAAGCTGCACCTGAAGCAGGAGCGGAAGATGATGTCCAGAGCTGAGGCAGAGGGGAGTCGGGCAGAAGCTGCAGAACCTCCTGCTAAACTGTTCCTCAAGGCCTAGGCCAGCACTAGCAGCAGTCTGGACACTGTATTTGAAGAAATCACTAAGGAGTAGCCCCAGGAAGCACAGCGGCTGCCATTGAGCTCGACACATACTTTGGAGAGGCATCAAGCCCTCATGAAGACAGTCCTCAGAAGTACTGGGGTGTCACCAAAATCAGGCTCCCCAGTTTGGCTAAAATGGCCCATAAATACCTCTCTGCCCCATGTAGCCGTGTTGAAAGTGAAAGGCTTTTTAGCTCAGTGTCACACATTATAAATGAAAACAGAAAAAGGCTGACTGCTGATAATGCAGAAAAGCTACTTTTCTTAAAAAAACAACAACCTGCCACTAACTTTTTCTAAATAGGGTCCATTAAGTGAGTCGTCTTAGACTTGATATTAATACCTACCACAGTTGCACTCTGACTGCCACAGTTCTATGTTGGTGGATGTTGTTAGTTTACTCAAATATTGTGCACTACATAGCAAAGATGTTTATCAATGTCCTTTGTGTTGTTTGTTTACAACAAACTGAAAACAATACTTGAGTTGCACTGTCATTGTTTAATTTTTTTTTTATAATTATTTATTCTGTAATATGTTGCATACAACATGCTTCTCATTTTAAATAAATGTTCTTGATTCCAAACAAATCCCTTGTTTGTTTTTTTTTTTTAAATTATATGACTAATGCTGTTACCTGTACATTTAAATCATGTTTTTATTATATTTCCGGCTCTCAGCGAGGACGGACGCTTTTTTCTCTCCCTCCTCTTCCTGTGTCTTATCCCACAGCTCTCTGTGACCTGTGCCTCTATCTAGAGTATCTTTTTGCAATTTTCTCTGAACCAAAACTGAATAAGCAAAAGATGGAAATGGTCAGCTGGTCTCTGAATGCTATTAATAAAATCTACTCAACTCTACAAAGCACCGGTAAGGGGCAACCGGGGTGTCCTGCGGAGACTTATCCGGCGGGCTACGTGCTGGACGCTTGGACAAAGTTTCAGCCGTTGTGTCTGTCAACACTTTCGCAAGAGGACACGGAAGATATCTATCTTTTCGGAATCATGGTGATCAGGTTTCTGCTGATTGGAACGGGCAGTTACTGGATCTACCGCAAAATGGAGCAACAAAGATCTGAAACATGGTCGAGATTGGAGACTGTTCTGGAAGCGATTGGACGGGTGAAGGAACAGTTGGATGCGTCGATTCGTGCTGACGGGACTCAGAACCAGATGCTTGGGGAGCTGAGACGCAGACAGGACGCTGCAAGAAGCGATCTGGCGGGCACACTGGGAATAATCCGCAAATTGTCATCGGACTTGGAGAAACCTTCGGTGCGGATTGGGGCAACTGGGAATTAATTGGATTTGGAACGTTAATCTGAACTACAATTTGGTAGAATTAGATTCTAAAAGAAATCGCTGACAGACTGACGGGGTAGAGAGGAAATTTGCTATCTCCCTGCTATCCAAATAATTATTGTTTTGGGTCCAATGAAGATCTTCAACTTGGTCCACAATCAAATGCCCGTGAGAGAAATGAAAACAGAGTATCCTACCCCCCGTTCACCTGCATCTACTGACGCACACACTAACATACACACACACCGTCTCGCTGTATCGTAATGCTCTCTCCTGCACCAGGAAGCTGGATAACAGAGCACATCGGTTTTCGCAGCGCGGTAACCTGTGGACTGGAGCTCATACCTGCCTATCTCTTCTGATGTGTCATTGTTAATGTCTGAATATATTCTTACATTTTTAGGTGTGGTGTTTTCTATTACCTGTTTGTTGACTCTTGGCTAAGAATCAAAAAGCATGTGAACGATTTTTTGGACCTCCTCCCCTGAAATGTATCTGCTGTTATCTTTTTATCAAGGGAGCGCCATCCTTTTGGCTGCAAGCCCTGCAGTGACCTGGATCTCTTTGTGTTGTTGTCTGTTTGTCATGATCTGGGACAGGTTGTACTGTAAACTGAATTTCCCCTTGGGGACAATAAAGTCAATTCAATTAAGTACTCGGTATCAGCGAGTACTGAAATGCAAGTACTCGTACTTGTTTTCCACAAAAATTGGTATTGGTGCATCTCTACTCTAAATTGTTAAAAAATGGCTAAAGGACATGAAAGTGTCATGTTTGGGTTATATTTACTGACCCACAAGCAGCAAAGCACTAGAGAGAACAGCTCTAAAAGTTATAAAGTTTTTATTCAAACAATGGAATTGTGATGATGATGAAGTTCGTGGGAAGAACAGCTGGAAGTGAAGACCAGATGAGCCCAGATCTTGGAGCTGATTTAAACACTTGAATGAACACAATGAAAGTAAGGCTTACTTGGTGAATGGTGTTTGGAACCCCAAGGGGGAAGAGGTAAGAACAAGCCTAGATTTCAGCAGGACTTTATTTGGGCTGCAGCTAAGGGACCCTGCACTGTGGGGGGCCCTACACTGTGGCCAAGAATGCCATTTTGAAATGTAAATGAATAGTGTGAGAACCCTTATCACAATCAAAGAGGATATTGACAGTGTCATTGAAAAGTTTGCTCATTTTTTTACCCAACATCTGTCTTGATGTTTAATTATTTTTAGTCCAGTATGACGCATCTTACCCAGGCTTTCCACTGGACGTGTCAGCAGCATGTTACAGGAGCAGCACGTTTTACTTGCGTATTCTGCTGCTTGGCCCTTTCCACGGGGGCATCAGCAGCACTTCGCAGCGGGGAAGCAGCTGTCACAGAGAAAGCCCGAAATCATGCGAGCCCAGCAAAATCACGCGTGGTTTCGTCAGTAAACGCAACAACAAGCAGGAAAAAAATCTACAACATGGCTCCAAAAGGTCTGTGTTTTATGGTCTGTCCGTTTTCCATTCGCCTATAAGTTTATGTTATGTCAGGGAATGTACAAAATCCCTCGAAGTTCAAAAGAATAAAGTTAGTGGCGATCCGAGGTAGTGTAGACCAACCCCCAACCTACTGACTTCTCATGGGGTCACACAGGTAGTAAAGTAAAGCTACCGGAAAAAAGCACGTCGTTTTATTTTGAAAATTTCCGGATGCCGAGTCGTCTGACTTCCTTTTTTCCCCTATCCAAAATGTCGAGATTTACACGTTTCACAGGCGTAGTGCATAGAAAATAGGACTGCCGCGTATATTTAGAAAAGTGCTGCACCATGACGCTCCTGTGACGGGGCAAACTAATGCTGCTTTTGCCTCCGATGCAAAGGATTATATTGATTACAGCAGTGGCTAACAGCCGCATATGACGTGCTGCTGCTGTAACATGCTGCTGACGCGTCTGGTGCGAAGGAGGGGTTATGCCTTGGGGAAAAGCATCAGTGATTGGTTTATCCTAATGGTGGACAGCAGAATGTATGACAGTGGAGCCCTGAAAAAGAAGACATAGAAAGAAAAAGACAAAAGTCACACAAAGGCAATGAAAAAGATGCCCAAGCACACAGGCTTTTTAAGCCTTTCAATAGCGATGGAGCAAAGCCATCTTCCCTCTTACCTTGTCAGAATTTTAGCCGTGCTTACACTGAAGATATGATCCCAACAGAAAATGGAACTGTGGCTGAATTTGTGGCTAATCCAGGAACACAAGCAATGGATATGCGATTGTCTTCGCTGCAATCATCTTCTGCACGATTGTCTTTAGCACTTTGTAGACAGATAAAATACAGTACTCATCCTGCTCTCTGGGGATAGAAATTAAGTTCTGGGTTTTGTTACTGGATGAGCAGAGACCGGATAGATTTTAGAAAGTCAATAGGGATTTCCAAGTATCGAATGGGTGTACAAACACCAGAAGTGGCTGTTCTCCCGATCGCACTTTTACCACAAGCTCAGATATTACGGGTACATTCAACAACAGTGGCTGCTTTACTCTACTTCCTAGAGCTGTGTTTTGCTTTGCATTTCAGTTCATGAGCGAGTTTGATTCCTTTCTGAATTCTCACTAAAAAAAAATATAGAAATGCAGGTGAAGGAGCATCAGTCCTATCTTCAAAAATATGTGAGATGTTTATTCAGTTGATAGGTAATCAATCTTTGTCCGATATTGTTAGTGAAGTAAAAATGACCAGACACTGTTGACTATACCAGATATGGCACATGTTGATCAGTTTAACTCGTAAATTGCCTGGACTTGTGTAGCGCTTTATTTAGTCCCTATAGACCCAAAAGTGCTTTACACTACATTCAGTCATTCAAACATTCACACACTGGTGATGGCAAGCTTCACTGCAGCCACAACTGCCCTGGGGCACACTGACAGAGGCGAGGCTGCCAGACACTGACACCACCAGGCGCTCTGTCCGCCACCAGTAGGTTAAGTGTCTTGCCCAAGGACACAACGACCAAGACAGCTGGAGCTGGGGCTTGAAATGGCAATCCTCTGATCTCGAGAGAAACACCTAACTGATTTGTCACCTGAAGGACATAATCATGAACAGTTTCTGAAGTTTATACCAAATGAAAGGAAGCTTTACTGTATGCAAGTGGGTAGTCAGGGTTTGGAAAAGATAAAAAAAATAATATTGCATACTGCAGGCAGCAATGGTATGATAATGGTGATAACTACAATTCTTCAGTAGTATTTTCTTTTTTTTTTGGGGGGGGGGGGTTATTTTTTCTAGACAACTCTCAACTAATGTGTTTTGTTGATTATATCTGAAATGGAAAGGAGGTGTGCTGCATATGATAACATCAACAACACCTTTGGTTTCCTTAACAACTTTCCTGATGCTACTTTTTCAGAGCTAAGAAACAAAGCATCTCATCTTCAAAAGAAATGTTCAGCTGACCAGCAGTAGGATTTTTTGCAAGAGCTTGTCCAGTTTAGAAATCTTATTTTTGGTAAAAGCATCACATCTGCTCCACTGCTTTTGCAGTTAATTAGAGAAAAACACCTACAGGACATTTTAATAGACGTGGCCATTGCTCTCAGACATCAGCGGAATTCTTTGTCACGAAGTGGTGAGCCATCTTTTCTAAGCTCAGAATGATAGGATCAGATCCACAATGGGTCAGAAAAGGCTGAATCATTTTACTTTCATGTCCGTTAAGAGTAATCTAATGAGAAAGCTTGACTTTAGCAATCTTGTGAAGACCTTTGCAGTGGAAAATAATGCTTACAAGAGTTATCTATATAACTATTTGAGTCAGCACCGAAAATTGTTTTGCATTATCTTTTGGGTGATTCCTTTTAGCATGCAATAAATTCATATACTCACCCAGGGAATTTTGGTGTGACTTGAAGTCCTTCAGGATATATTACATGCATTCATGATCAATGTATATTTTTAAAATGGGAGTTATAGGGGAACCCAATGTGCAGCCTCTAAATAAGGGTTTATCTGCCAGAAAACTCCATCATTTTACGAATGTTTTGTTATAAATCGCTAGCACTATTCCCCTATGAGTTCAGGGTTTTTCAGAGGTGCTCTGTTGTTGTCTTCCGTGGTGTTTTACAAACTTTTCTTCCAACTGCAAGAAAACCAGTGATTTCAATGACTTCACTGACATGCCCCATTGCATAGCAGTTAGTCCACTTGGCAATTTGTTTTTACAATTAGTAAACATAAACGGGAACCATGTTGATTTTCGTGGTACCAAGTTCTGTCTAACACACTGCTGTCGTAGAGCACAGAGTGAAGGTCCTGTTAAGAATACAACTGCGATGGCGCATGACAGTGACATCATTTAAATTGCCAATTGGTTTAAGTTGGAAAAAACGTCTGTAAAACACTCCAGTAGACAACCACAAAGCACCTCTGAGACGCTCCAAACTCAGGGGAATACTGCTAAAGATTTATCACAAAAAAATGGTAAAAAGAAAGAGTTGTGTTGCACATATTGGCTTATTTAGAGGCTGCACTTCCGGTGCCCTAACAACCCACATCATATGGATATATCCTGATTGCGAGTGGATCTAATTATCTCCCGAAGAACTTCAAGCAGTGTTTCCTGTACTGTAACGCTCCTCCCCGGCTGAAATTCCAGCGCTACGGATAAAAAATTTAAACCAGCCATCCTGTAGGCTACGTACTGTATTTTGCGAATCAAGTACGCAATTTAACAACTACGTACGCTGATACGACTCAATCCACTAAAGTAAGAAAAAAAGCTGCAGACATTCGAGTTCTGCGCTAAATGTATGGTCATCATGTCTGACCACACGATGCAGCAGCGTGCTGAACCAGTTACAGCCAGTCATTGTAGAAAAGCAAAGAATAAATAATCCCTAATAAATAATATAAGGGATTCCCTGATTTAAAAATTTGGGCGGATACTGATATCAGATATTACCACTGCTGGATATGTACATGCAAAAACAGATTTTGTGCGATACATAGATATAGATTTAGCAGAAGGGTGTAACTGCTTTTCTTCTTAATTTTTTTTTCATCAAATGTGAATAAATGTTTAAAAGAAAATTGATCTCCCTTTTAGAATTTAGAAATTAGTTTGATTCATTGAGACCCTAGGCTGAAAGCCTGGTTGGGTTAGAGCTTTTTTTGGCTGTGCTCCATTGTCACACACGATGAGGCAGTTGGTTATTATGTAATGCCTAATTTATGTGCATTAGAGTTGAAAAGGAGGAGGCGTGGGTGCAGAGCAGGATTGAAAAGGAGACAGAGAAGGAGGAAATTCAAACCATCTCTTCCATCAATCATAATGGGAAACGGGAGATCTCTAGCTAACAAAATGGATGAACTCCAAGCCCTGACAAGGTCTCCGCCTGAGTGTCGTCAATGCAGTGTTATGTGCTTCACTGAGACATGGCTACAGGATCATATCCCCGACTCCAACGTCTCTCTGATTGGCTTTCTGACTGAACGAGCAGACAGAGATCTGAAGAGAATTGGAAAAAGAAAAGGAGGTGGAGTAGCAGTGCTTGTCAACAATAGATGATGTCATCCAGGACATGTTACTGTGAAGGTTAGTCTCTGCAGCCCAGATATTGAACTCTTGGTAGTTAATTTAAGTCCATATTATTTACCAAGAGAGTTCACCAGTGTCATTTTGGCAGTTGTTTATATTCCACCTTCAGCCGTTGCCGACCATGCATGTGATGTCATCAGTTCTGTTGTTGCTAAGCTACAGACCCAGCAACCCAATGCATTTGTGGCAATATCTGGTGATTTTAATCATGCCTCGCTCTCTTCTACACTTCCAACATTTCAACAGTTTGTCAGCTGCTCCACAAGAGAAAAAAAGACCTTGGATTTGTTTTATGCAAATGTACAGGATGCTTATATGTCCAAACCAAGACCTCCGCTAGGACAATCAGATCACAATCTTGTATTTCTCTGCTCAGAATATAAACCACTTGTTCAAAGGCAACCTCCGACAAAGAGAACTGTTAAAAAATGGTCAAATAAAGCTGAAGAAGCCCTGCAGGGTTGCTTTGAGTCCACAGACTGGATGACTCTTTGCCAGCCACATGGAGAGGGCATAAATGCCATGACTGGGTGTGTGACTGAATACATAAATTCTGTTTGGACAACATTGTCCCCTCCAGAACAGTGACTAGCTTCCCTAATAACAAACCATGGATCACCAGTGAGCTGAAGGAACTGCTGAAAAAAAAGAAAAAGAGCCTTCAGGGAGGGAGATAGGGAGTTATTAAGAAGTACACAGAAGCAACTAAAAGTCAAGATCAGAGACAGCCAGGAGGCTTACAGGAAGAACCTGGGAAACAAACTACAGAGGAACAATATAAGAGATGTCTGGTCTGGAATGAAAAAGATCACAGACTTTAAGCACAGGAAGGACTGGATAGATGGAAGTGTGGATAGTGCCAATGAACTGAACACATTCTTCAATAGGTTTAGTTCAGGAACAAGCTCAGCATCCTCGTCTCCTGTTTCCATCCAGAGAGACATCCAACTCTCCTCTGACCCACACCTGTCCTGTCACACCTCAGATGTTTTATCTTCCACCTCAGTCATGAACTCTTCTTCTTCCACAACCTTGTCTTCGACCAGGTCAGGAGATTCCGTTACCCCCTTTACCTCACCTTCCCACGTATCTTTTTCTAAAAGTCAGGTGAAAAGGCAGTTGGAGAAACTGAACCGGAACAAGGCTGCAGGTCCAGATGGTGTAAGCCCCAGAGTTCTGAAGACCTGTGCAGAGCAGCTCTGTGGGATTCTGCAGCACCTATTCAACCTTAGCCTGAACCAAGAGAAGGTTCCAGTGTTGTGTAAGACATCCTGCCTTGTTCCAGTACCAAAGAAAACTCACCCATCAGTCATCAATGACTACAGACCTGTTGCCCTGACATCCCACATCATGAAGGTCCTGGAGAGACTCTTGTTGGCCCACCTGAGTAAGTAAACTAGAACCTATCAGGACCCCCTTCAGTTTGCTTATCGCCATGGTGTTGGTTTTGAAGATGCCATCATCAACCTGCTTCAACCAACCCACTGTCATCTGGACAAAGCAGGCAGCACTGTGAGAATCATGGTCTTTGATTTATCCAGTGCATTTAACACAATTCAGCCTGATTTACTTTGTCAGAAACTCCTGAAAACACAGGTGGATGCCTCAACAATCAGCTGGATCAATGACTACCTGACAAACAGACCACAGTTTGTGAGACTGAAGGATTGTATGTCAAACCAGCTGGTCAGCAGCACAGGAGCACCACAAGGGACTGTACTCTCACCATTCCTTTACACTCTGTACACCTCAGACTTCCAGTATAAGACTGAGACCTGTCATCTGCAGAAATACTCAGACGACTCTGCAATTGTCGGGTGTATCAGAGATGGTGAAGAAGCTGAATACAGAGAGCTGGTGAGAAGCTTTGTGGCATGGTGTGGAGACAATCATCTTACCTTGAATGTGAACAAAACAAAGGAGATGATAGTAGATTTCAGAAGAAACAGAGACAAGTCAAAGACTGTCTCCATCATGGACAGAAGTGGAGGTGGTTGAGAAGTACAAATACCTCGGAGTTCACCTGGACAATAGACTGGACTGGAGAATCAACAGTGAAGCCGTCTACAAAAAGGGACAGAGCAGACTGTACATTCTGAGGAAGCTGAGGTCCTTCAAGATGCTGCAAATCTTCTACAAGTCTGTGGTGGAGAGTGTCATCTTCGTCCATCATCTGTTGTGGCAACAGCATCAGAGCCAGGGACATAAAACGGCTCAATAATCTGATACAGAAGGGTGGTTCTGTTATGGGGACGACTGTGGAACAACTGGAGATAATGATGCAAAGAAGGATTCTTCATAAAATTAAAAAGATCATGGACAACCCTGAGCATCCTCTCCATGAGACAGTCCTACAGCAACGGATTATCTTCAGTCAGAGGCTTCTTCAGTTTCGCTGCAACACAGACCGCTACAGGAAATCCTTTATCCCCACAGCCATCATGGTCTACAACAATTCCTTGAAAAATTAATTGATGAGCTACAGCAAAAATTTATTTCCCTCTGGGATCAATAAAGTA
This sequence comes from Apricaphanius iberus, assembly GCA_028564705.1. NCBI lineage: Eukaryota > Metazoa > Chordata > Actinopteri > Cyprinodontiformes > Aphaniidae > Apricaphanius > Apricaphanius iberus. The sequence continues at coordinate 738,308 of JAPXFQ010001946.1, forward strand.
TTTTTCAATTTGAATTTAATTTAAGTATAGGTTCAAGCAATTTTAAGTGATTTTAAGACATTGAAAACACTTCAGTCAAATTAAATAATTTTAAAGGTTTGAAGGTTCTGCACATTGATCAAGAAAAAGATTTAATAAGGGTCAAGACCTTAGGGTTGTGTTACATATACAAAATTAACAAAAAGTGACAACATTATTATCATTTTTTTTTAAAACCAGACTTTAGACAAATGCTCATCCTATCACGGTTTAAGAATTTCTGCAGCTTATTTGGATTGAGATACGGAGCTGCAGAACTTTCTTCATTATTTTCAGTTTTTTCTCTATGTTTGCATTCAGCTGCTGAATGTAGAGGAAATGTTTGCTCATTATCTGATCTGGATGAGTGGAATCATGAGCCCTCCTCTAACTTGACAGCCCTGTATCCTGGCCTCATCCAGCAGCAGGACATCCTGAATCTTCCCTCCACCTGCTAATTAAACGCAGTGTCATTGCATGCGGCTGTCTGTGGGCCCTTCTTTATTTCTGTTCGACACAGTTTTTAATGAGAGGAGAGATTTTTTCGGTTCGACCCCTTTCGTTTCCTTTGATGCCACTTTTGGGAAAGTATCCACATCCTTTTGATATCTTGACTGATAAGGGTATTGATCCATCAGGAACAACACACTGCCACCCTCTACGGAGGACTGCCGGCAGTAGAAAAGTGCTCTGCCGAACATAATTAAACTCATGAGTTTGTGGTCTCATACACAGGAAATTATGGAGTCTTTCAGAGCTGGAGGGTACGTCCACACACACACACACACACACACACACAGGAATATATTTGTGCTCCATTAAAAAGCCCATTAATCTCTGGTGTATTGATTTTTTTTCTTGTGCTAATGGACAGTATTGTCTTGCAGCTCTCTAAGTGACACATCAACAAATAAAGAGCGTAGCCCTCAAACACTTTTGTTTGAGGCTTAATTGGTCACACTGAGGCTTCACCTGTTTAGCACAACCCATCAAAGTATGGCTCTTCTGAAAATGAAACAAGACCTTATGGGCAGGTAAAAACAAGCCATCCCTGCTCCACAGAAGGATGCACCTCAGCAAATCATTCAATAAAAAGAAACGTCAAGCTGTGAAAAATGATCCAGATGGAATTCTAATGTAACTTCTTTGCCAAATTCCATTGATTTCTTGTGTAACTTTGTTGGTGTTCCAAGTAAAAACTAGGATTTCACCATCAATGTTTTAATGAAAGCTCATTCTCTCAGCCATTGTCTCACTTAAGTGACATTAACAGATAATTAAACAAGGTACACAATTGGGACTAAACTAAAAAAATCACATCTCGCCCTGTTTAGGCTGGAGACCATGGACAGGCAGCTTATGAAATACCACAAATGAACAACAGTGGGAGTGTCTTGTCTGTGTGCAACAAGTCGTTTGATGATGCAGAAATTTTGGATTCTGTCACTGCACCCATCTTAAAGGCAACATTAGTATATTTTCACTGCTGGAGACAGATTTTTTGTGGTTTATTGTTAGCAACAGATGCAGTAGTTCTGGTAGATATGGTAGTTATTTCATTGTTATGTTTAACAGTAGCTTTCAACACCATTGATCAACAGGTTTTGATTGATTGGGTGGAACATCTGGTGAAGCCCTAAAGTGGATGTGGTCTTGCCTTGCAGACAGGTCTTTCTGTATCAGTGGGGACCCTCACTCATCTGAGTTTTATCCCTTGAGGTGAGTGTACCTCAGGGGTTGGTGTTGGGCCCATTGCTGTTTTCCATTTATGTGCTTTCGTTGGATCTATGTACCTATACATACAAGGTATGGGAGTAGAAGTAGGACAATTACTGATACTGTATTGCTGGCATTAAACGGTGGATTGCAGCTAACTTTCTTGGCTTTAATGAAAACAAAATGGAGGTAATTGTGTTTTCTCCTAATGCTCGGAAGGAACATGGTCTTGACCTCCCATCCGTTGCCCTGTGTGAGCAGTCTGCAGTTACAGTTTTGGGAATGAGACTTGATGCTGCCTTGAAATTGACTCTACAAATAAATGCTGTGACCATGTAATGCCTTTTTCAGCTCTGACGCTTGGTTAGGATTAGGCTATTTCTTCCAAAGTCAAACCTGGAGATTGTGATACATGACTTTGTGTTGTCCAGGCTAAATTATTACTGCTCCTTATATGCTGGGCTGTGTGAGGCTCCAGTGGCAAGGCTGCAATTGATTAAAAATGCAGCAGTCAGATTTATCCGTGGTGCAAATAAGTATGAGCATGAAATCCAGATCATGTCTCATTGAATAGGCTGCCAGTACAATAGCTGATCTTCATCAAAATAATTTTTCTTGCTTTCAAGTACCTGCCAGGTACAGGTAAAATCTTATCTTCCCTGTTTCTTTGTAAAGTATTTCCCCTTAAAGTCTCGTCACTCTTCGGACCAGTGTGTGTTGCTAGTTCTGACAACCAGATTCAAGTCCCAGGGGGGCCGTGCATTTGCTGTGCTAGCTACGAGACTTTGGATTACACTGCCACCAGCTATTAGAGAAGCTACCCACTTACAGAGTTTTAAAGTCAAGCTGTTCTTGCATTACTGTGCCTTATGATCTGCCTAGCTGGCTTTTTTTGTTGTTTGTATTATGTATTTTTAATTGGTTTCTATGTTTTTCTGATTGTATTTTGACTGGTGGCAAAAAGTACTTAAAAAAAATTATAAATGAATGACTGAACACCTTTAAAAAAAAACAGCTTTTAACCTATTCCAGAAAAAATGTAGTAAGGTCTCATTATCTGCAATTTTAGGATTGACATACAGATCTTGAAGTTAAGCTAAAGGCATTCACAGCTCTCCTCTCAGTTATTCATGAATTTTGACTTTGTGACCTCAAGCTCCTCTCCCACACTGAACTTATTTTCCTGAACCCTATACTTACTTACACCATTTCTTGTGGATCTGGCCACTTCTTATATGGTAGGAGACATGACCAACCTCTTGTTAATGAGCTGCTGAATATAGGAGGAAGGTCCTCTTCATGAAAATGAGCTGCAATTTTCAGCAATACAACTAAACTGTCATATGTTGAGGCATTTTCTTGACCCACAGGCTGAATCACTCACAGGACGCAGGATATGAATTGCAAAGAGATTTATTTACGATATATGCAAGTAAGTAAAATATGGTAAAGGAGGGATTTATACTCTGTGGAAGAGAACAGGGTGGTTTGGCTGGGCAGGGAGAATTGATAAAGAATGATTTAGCAATGGTTAAAAAGAGGATGACTTTCAAGTTTGGGATGGATAGTGGGCTGGCAGATGATGACTTAGGTTTGAACTGAGTTCCGAAGAGTATCCGACACAAAGACTTTTGTTGCGAGAGTCCAGTGTCAGAGTGGTAGCTTCATCCTGGAAACACAGAACATGCAACGTTAGCTAGAACAAACCAGGGGTCTCGTTAAACAAATAATATCTCTCTTTGACCCCTGTATTTGTCTAGGTGGTTAAAATCTAAAGGCCGTCAGTCATTTTGACAATTCACACCCCTGGTCACTTGGTGAAGATGCAAAAACATTTTCAACATCACAGATTCCATTTAAAGCATCTTAGCATCATCTCAGACCTGGACACTGAGATGAGTCCATTCCTCGTTCAGAAAGTCTTGCCGACTTCTGATTACCTTTATTTGAGAAATGTTCCCTGATTTTAAAACTTTAGCTGAACACGCACTTGTAATTCCAGTCTTCAGTGTGACAGATTCAGGCTCCAGAACAACAATCCCTGTCCCAAAACCTGATAATAGCCTCTGCAGGAATCTTGCAACATTTGATTAAACCTCGTTGACGGTTTTCTGCATAGCTTGGTTGCAACAAGGTTTTTTGTTCAGCCACTGCCTTTCTATTTGTTATAATCCTGTTGTGTGAGTATGGTTGAGTGATTCCCCCCTCTTGAACAGAGGATTTCTGCTGGAGGGATAGACTGGTCTGCCACAGACTCCACACCTGTCTGCAGTCTTCTTTATCACTCTGTGGAGGCTATAAGGAGCTGCATGACGACAATTTGGCACTTGATGATCATTTTTTTATGAGAGAATCAAACAATAAATCAAAAAAGTGTTTATTTTTAGCTTTGTTCGCCTCCAGAGGTTGCCTCAGATGCGGTCATTTTGTCTGATGGGTTAAAAAAAAATCCCATCATATGCTAGGTTTACCTGTCGATCTTAAAACAACCATGGGAACCATGAATATGACATCAAAGGAGCTCTACAATCATGACCCAGCATTCCATAACTTGGCGACACGCCCCTTGCCCCGGCTGCGCAATTCTGACCAATGGCGGAGCTATCCGCTCCTTCCCTGTTTGAATCCGCTGAGCGGTGGATGATCTGCTGCAGCAATTGGCTAGAATGCCAATCCCTTAAAACTGCCGCTGCTGCCCGCAGCCTGATTGGAGACAAATACGGGGAAAGGGGGGCGATGCGCACACTCAGCATAAAAGCGATGGATAAGCATCCATCGTCCTCTTCCAAGCTCGCCTGATGGTGTCGGCAGTTCTCCGAACTGTAAGAAGAGACTCCTTTTCTTAACACGTGTTCTGGATTTTTTCCTTGCTCCCTGCAACCAAGTTTTCCCAATAGTTTGGCTGTCCCAAAACTATATTTTTTTTTTGATGCGCTGAACCCCTCTCTTTTTGTTTTTTTTCTCCGCGCGGCTGACGAGCCAAGCATCTCGCTTCCCGACTTTTTCTTCCACACCTGGAAGCTTCCTCTTTAAAGTAAGACTGTTTAAATTTACCTTCGACCTGGGTTGATAAATTAGGAAGTTTTTTCTTTATAATTATATGCATGCAAAATCATTAATGTGAAGAGCTGCATCTACCTCAAGCGCTCTGAGATTCCTCCGTGCCGTGTTTTACTTACGGTTAAATGTGTGTGTTTTTGTATTTCGATTGTGTGTTTCCTGTATGTTTTGTCTTTTATTAGTGAGCAGAACTGTTGGTCTGTAGACGTTTTGGTTCTTCTGCGGTAGTTTACAGTGAAGTGTTGTTGTCATAGGCAACAGCATCCTCGGAGTGCCTGCCAGGAACGCGCAGCACGCAAAGGACATTTTGAAACCCATTTTCTTCCATTTCCCAACCAGAGCCTGTATTAGCAGAAGCTAACCCACTGATAAGAGCCACGAGGTTTCTTTGTAAGGAAGGAACCGCAGGCCTCTTGCTCCAAGTTAAACAATAAGTCATAAAACAGGGTCATAAAACATCCCCCCTGTCCTTATCCAATGAGCTGCGCGTTCGCGTCATACACCGCCTCCTCACGTACACGCCAGGGGCTGCGTACGACATCGGTAGGAGGCGCCCCGTGACGGCCCTAAGGGATGTCATCGCTGGTCGCCATATTGCTCAGGCATCGGTAGTCTTAACAGAACCGTTTAGTATAAGTAGTGTTTTATTTTAGTTGTGTTTTTAGAATAAATTGGTTAAATTGATTCAAATCTCTGGTTTCTTTTATTCTGAGTGTGTGTGTGAATTACTGCAAGAATTAATTTCCTTCAGATAGGATCTTTCTGGTGTAATCCCTAGTCATTAATCATTATAAGTGAGATTATTGATTAATAATCCCCTTATTAATAAATATATGTTTTTGCCATTTTTTTGGGATAAAAAAAATGGATGGTGCCCTGTTAATAATCTGAAGGGAGAATTAAATTAATAATTTACAATTATTGGTTAATATTCTCAGCATCACCAGATAGATCATAAGAATTATCAATTAATTAATTACTTTTAATTGATAAATCCACAACAACACAAAGTAGGCATATGCATTTCATGGTATTTTCCTTTTTCCCCCTTTATTACTCCCCATCCATTCTCCATCATTGCTAATATATTCTTATATTGTTATTAAGTTCCCTCATTCTTTAGTGCCCATGCTGAAGTTTTATTTATAAATTAGCAGTAGCTGCTGGGGTTTGAACTACCAGCCACGTTAAGGCCTGATCCAAAGACGATACTCACCTCTTGCCATGACTCCTCTGCAAAGAAAATAAAAACAACCAAACACAGTAAACTCGCTGCTTTATCAGCCTTATGGCATAACATTTTTTTTTTTTTTTGAGAAATTACAACAGGGAGTGAACCGTAATCTTTGGGACTGCTTTCCAATTTTCTCCAGTAGCCCTTCTCCTCCTCTGCTCCGAGCGTACCGTTAGTCTGTGTAGCTGTCGGCATTGATATATCGTTGCAGCTGCCGACTGGCCGGCTGGCCGGTCGGGGGATTTCCCTGAATGATTCCTCACGCCGACCAAACGGCAGCTAATCTTAGCGGGAGTGCAGCGGGGCTCCTCATCAGGCAGACAGCGGCTGTAAACAACGCAGATTGATTACTGCCTTGAGTGTATTTCACCCGGCCTCCGCAGGACTCACACTCGTTTTACTGTCACGCTGCACGTACGCTGGCACGTCATCAAGATTTCTTCTCCCATCCTGGGAACTGCAGTGTTGAGAGCATCCCTCTATCGAAGTCGGATTCAGATTCTCTTTGCTCAGCCAAAATGTAAGTGCTATTAAAATAACTCCAAAAAACCTACATTAATTTAATGTTTGGATATGTTGTCATGAGGAAAAGAACCTCTAATGTGATGTGCTGCATTCCAGGGTGTTAATGCAAGAATCTGGATAGAAGTGACACTAATTCATGACCAGGCGTCGCCTTGATGCACTTTAGGAGCTCAGTGGGATGATGTTTGCATCCCCCGGAGGCGGCATGTTAATCCGGCCTTCCTGCAGAGCTGCATCCCAGCTCCAACAGTACATCAGAGGCCACAAGAGTGACCGGCACTCTGATCCCGGAGCGTTTTATCACAAATCTATCGGCTCGCTCTTCATACTGCAGCAGATTAGATAAGAGCAGATCCACTTTATTCCAGCCTGCAGGGAAATTCATCTCCAGCGCGAGAAGGGCCGCCGCAGCAAACAGGACGTGACAGAAAGACATAAAGCACGCAAACACATCATAAACACAGCTTGAAATATAAAACTCATCACTGCTGGTTTGTTGTCTTCTTGCAAAACACCACACACATCAAAGGAGTCTCTTCAATCTTCTGCACATGACAAAAAAAAATCTTTCACCTAAAGGTCTGTAGCGTTTTGTTTTTCATTCTGTCACTGCTTTTTGTCCAGAATGACGCCTCAGATTTCTGGTTCTCCGCCTTCACTGATTTGTCTTTTTCAACCCTTTTTTATTTAAGTCCTACTCTCTGACGACTCTTTTGTGTAATTTCTTTGACTCTTCCTTCTTTTCACTGTCCATGCTTTTATATTGTCTTCGACATTTTTCTTTCAGTACATTTCAGTCCTTTTCACCTTTTGTTTCTTCTTCGCCCACTCTTCACTTTTTTCCTTCATTTTACCTCTCAGTTACTTGTCTCTACGTTTTTGACAAAACAATTCCTTTTGTTCTGTCATGTATTTTTTGGCATTTTTGAATGCACATTTGTTCCACAGAAATATTTTTGAAAAAGGATGGACAACGTGTTTCAAGATCTATTTTGAAAGTTTTTCACCGTGAAGTAGCACAACCACTTGTAATGGTTTTATGAAAATATGTGTAAACATGGGATAAAATGCATAAAAAATAATTATCCATTTCATAAGAACAAAGGCAGTAACTATACATTATGTTCTTTTACAAAAATGATTGCTGGTGGATCTTTTTTTTATATTATACTTTCACCAATTTTCACTGCCAGTTTTTAATATTACTGAGTTTTCTGTCACTGTTTTATACCTTGCTGTAATTTGCATGCATTTTTTTAATCATTATGTTGTCCACAAACTGTTTTTAAAGTGTTTATTATATATATATATATATATATATATAATATATTTGATTTTGTTTATGCTATCATTGTCATTAGTATCTATTTTGTGATAGAGGTTTAGGGTTGCATTACTTAGCAGAAATTCAAGGCAGCAGTTAGTGGCTACAATTCACTTACTCTGATATCTTCCATTAAGTATGCAAAATAAATAAATAAATAATTTGCGGACGCACCCAAATAGCACAATGCACAACAAAATGGTCAAACATGTAGAATGTAAAAAATAAATAAATCCAAATTCTATTTTAAATAAATTCAGTTAGTTTGAAAAAAAAATCCAACTTTAGGTAGTAAAATGGGTTGTTTTGTTTATTAAAAATATGATTTGACATACTCAGGTCTGCAGAGCTAATCATCTGTTCTAACATTCCCTCCAACTAGGACTTTTACGGGTCTAGTTTACAGAAAAGGGCAGCTAAAGTCTATGCAGACCCCAGGCTTCCTAAAAAAAAAGGTTGAAGTAAAAACAAACATTTGCGGTATAATAGCATGCCTCTTTTATGATAAAAAATGTTATTTCCTTATGTTTCTTTTTATTATTATTAATATTTGTTTTGAATTAGATTCTAAACATGAAGAATATACTTTTCTGTAACTGAAACTGCCCTTGACAAAGACCCCATGGATGGGTCTTTGTAAATGGATCATGAGTAAAATAAATAAATAAATATAGAAGGACCTTATGCTAGTTGTTTGCTATGTTGGAGGACCTATGATGCTGTGAGTCAGTTTTTCTTCCAACGTAACTGGGAGTCTTGTTGAAGTGTGTGACATCTTGAACTCTTTCAAATTATGCAACTTTTTCAATAAAAATCAGGTGGCCTCTGCCAGAAAAGTGAATATGGGTTGTCATAGATGTATTCAATATGGTATCATTTTCTTCTGGTCTTTTAATCTTTATTAAATATGGCATCAAGTTCTTGCCAAAAACCCGGAGAAGCATATTAAGCAATATATTAATCAAGAAGGAACATAGCTCAGATTTTGTGCAGTTCCACTTAATTTTACTTTTCTTCTCCTATTAGGCTTAATCTAGTCCTGGCTGTCATCATATTTTAACTGAATATCTGACCAGTCAGAAGAGTTACCACCCCCCACTGACAAATTCACCCACTAAACAGAGAGTGAGTGCAATTATCTGCAGAGAGTGTACAGATGGGAGTAGGAGGTGTGTTTTACCTCTTGCCTTGCTGCATCATGGGCACACAAATAAATGAAAATGCAGGAGCAATTAGAGCTATGCACTCTCTCAATTAATATATGTACTATTGTGGTTGCTTAATACACTCCTCCTGGTTTTTGTCAGGAATGTGATGCCATACTAAAGCATCTGTAAAAATGTTAATTGTTAATGTTTCCTTTACATCTAAAATACCTTTCAGATGGAACAGAGTTTGCAATGATGTAAACCTTAGAAAATTTGCTGATTTTCGGGTAAATTAACCAGTTACTCAAAGGATCTAAACAGATGGGTTTTTAACTTCGATTTAAAGGAACTCAGTGTTTAAACAGTTTGGAAGTGGTTTGAAATTTTGTTCCAGATAAGGGGAGCATAGAAAATTAATGCTGTCTGGTTTTAGGGAAGATTAGTAGACTATAGTTGGAAAACCTGATCGGTCTAGGGGGTTTGTAGTAGTGACAACAGATCTTTGGTGCTAAGCCATTCAGTAATTTATAGACTATTAAAAGTACTTTTTAAGTCTTTTCTCTAAAATAAAGGGAGCTAATGTAAGGACTTTAGAGCTAGGGTGTTGTGATTTACTTTCTTAGTGCTAGTGAGAACACAAGCAGCAACATTCTGGACTGGCTTTAGCTGTCTGATTGACTTTTTAGGCAAACCTGTGAGGACACTGTTGTAGTAATCAATCCAACTGTTCAGTGTTTTTCCTCAGTGGCAGCTGCCACTGTCTAATTTTTTGCCGCCACCAGCTCACGATGGGGTTGTAAATAAATAAATACTTTCAGGGCTGTCTGTTGGGTCTATGTGCGCTGTGGTCGGGATTTAACTGCAGTTACCCCAAACAAACGCAGCAACAGTGGTGGCGCTGTTTCGAAATAAGCGCATTACCCTGCATTATGTCACGTGTTGCCAACTTAGTTACTTTGTCGCTATTTATAATGACTTTTCAGGTCCTATTTTTTCCAAAAAGCACAAGAAATCTTGTGACTTTTCTGACCACCTTTAGTTACCTTCTGTGAAACTTTGTCATCGTTACTCGCTGGAGATTAGAGACCCAACTTCCTCTGGAACCGCATTGTCCTACAGCGCATGCAGCTTAACTCATTTCACCCAGAGCCATAGAGAGAGAAGATGCTGATTTCATCCATTTACAAAAAAATGTTTTTTATTTTTAAATTTAGCGGAAAAGTTACAAAGTGATCTCCAGGTATATAAGAAAATACAAGTACAAATGTATATTTGATTTGTACTTGTATTATTAAATGAATCTGTACTTGTATTTTTCAAAACATGTGTACAAGTTACAAATAAGCAGATACAAGTCACAATACATAAGTCCCAACTCTATTTCCATACAAAGTCACATTTCACTGTAGCATGTTCCCCTGTTTAAATACGGTATAATTGAACTAAAACAAACAAATCCTAAGCTAGACATAATTTCTTCCTTTCTTTTTTGTTCTGTTTTTCTCAATATACCAACTTTTCTTTGAATGTCATAAACCCACCTGCAAGTTCTTTTTTCCCATAATTTCTGCCATCTTTCCTGACCTTATGAGGCTCCCTGTTTCTGTTCTATGGGTTATTTTATTTTGACATGTCTGAAATCACTGGTTTTGCAAACTGTTTTTTTTGCAAACTGTTATTTGTATTGAATGTATACTGGCACATTATTGGTGATGTCATTTCATTAGTATGACGTGATGACTTCATTAACATGTTAATTTGCATGTGGCGTCATCTGGCGACATCTAGCTCCTTTCTGGGTCAAATTCAACTACTTTCTGTCATTGAACAGAATACCCTAGATCTAAAAAATGCAGAGCCAGTGGTTTCTAACCACTCTGTGCTATAAATACATTTGGTTATTGAACAATGTGTCATTTGTTGAGCAATTACGACTTTGAATTCAAGTCACTGGCTACTAACGGAAATACATTTGGGCCAAATGAAAAAAAATAAATAAAAATATGAAGCAGGCCCTCTTGTTCACGAGGGGTTACCACCACTGACCTTTTTGACCAATGGAAGACCTGTGATAAATAAACACTTGACTGTGTTTTTGAGGTCCTGTTTCAACATTATTCCTTTAACCCTAGAAATGTTCTCCTGGTGATAGAAGGCTGACCTTGTTATTGCCTTTATGTCAAGCTGGAGTTACAGGTTTGAGTCAATTAATACACCTAGAATTACGGCCTGGTCAGGAGTTTCAAGCTGTATTAACTGAAACTATTTGCTGACTGATTGTTCCTCTTTAGGTCCAGAAATTATTACTTCTGTTTTGTTTATAATTAGCAGGAGAAAATTATGGCACGTCCATCCACCAATTTGCTAAATGCATTCACTCAGGGTTTCAATTGTTTCAAAATCATCTGATGACATTGTAATGTAAAACTGAGTATCGTCTGCATAGTTATGTTAACTAATTTTATTTGATGTTATACTCTGGATTAGCATGAGCGTGTGGATATTACATAGGAGGGGGCCCAGGTTGGAGCCTTGTGGAACCGCACATGTCTGTCTGCTCTGACTATTTTGACTTTGTGACCTCAAGCTCCTCTCCCACACTGAACTTATTTTCCTGAACCCTATACTTACTTACACCATTTCTTGTGGATCTGGCCACTTCTTATATGGTAGGAGACATGACCAACCTCTTGTTAATGAGCTGCTGAATATAGGAGGAAGGTCCTCTTCATGAAAATGAGCTGCAATTTTCAGCAATACAACTAAACTGTTGTCAACACTATCTGACAATTCCCTGTCAGATAGTGTTGAGGTCTAAAAGTACAAGTACTGTGTTCCTACCATAGTGTCTATTTATGTGGATGTTATTGACAGTTTTGATGAGGGCAGTCTCCGTGCTGTGGTGAGCAAAGAAACCAGACTGAAAAATAATATCAAACACTGGTCATTGTCAGGAAGCTATTTAACTGTTGAAACAAAGCTCTTTCCTTCATTCTGCAAATGAATGGAAGATGAAAGATTGGCCTGTAGTTGTGCATTAACATGTTGTCCAGGTTGCTTTTTCTTTAGCAGTGGGTTAATAACTGCTGATTTTGTCTGGGTAAGGAATACCTGATAGGAGGAATGAGTTAACTGTTTGAATCAGATCAGACCCAATAACAGGGAATACTTTCTTAAGCAAAACTATAGGTAAGATAATGTGACAGCAAGAAGATGAGCTTAATTGGGTTATGATTTCATCAAGGTTTGTTTGGTTTATTTTATGGAATTTAGACATTTCTGCATTGGAATTTAGCCACAAGGACATTTTTATTGGGTTTGGTACTGATGTACAGATTGACCTTCTAATTGTTAGAATCTTTCAGTTTAAATCTGGCATATTTATTGCAAGCCCTGGTGGACTTTAGTTCAGAGACTACTGTCACTGGAGGATTAATTTGTCTCTCAACCTTAGCAAATAACCTCCATGGATTAGAAATGTTTTTGTTAATTTTTTAAGAAAACATTGATTCTCTTATCTTTCAAAGTCAATTGATTCCTATTCAGTCTGTCTTTGTATATCCCATAGTGAACCTGGAGTCGGGTTTTCTGCCATTTTTGCAATGCACCAAAAGATCACTAGTCCATAGGCTTCTTTCTACCTAAGACTACTTTTACTTTAGTCAGAGCAATGAAATCAATGATTTGAGAGATGTGATCTACCAGTTGTTTGATGGATTTGAGTTGGAGGAAGAGACACCCGCGAGTGGTGGCTAGGGGGAGTCAGTGCCACCCTGAACAAAAATGCTGGCCACTACACCAATTTTTGTACTTTTTATGTATACCAACATTTGTGCGCTATTAAAATAGTGCAGCATGTTTTTTTATTTAAGTTTTATTTAAGTGTCAACATTTTTAATCAGGCACGCTGCGGGCACCTAACATGTTGGGTCCTTAACACGGGTTCTTGGCGGACACAGAGGCGGGAGTATCAGTTGACTACTGTGCCACTGTTGACAGCAAAATGGATACAATCGGCTCTGCAAAGGAATTGTCAGTAAAAGATTTGCTCTGTGTGAGGTATCGCTATTAGCGATTGCTGTGGTTGGATTGTGCGTAAACGAGGCCATAACTGAAAGTTAGTGACTTGATGCAATCTGCTGGGCACTATATGGGCTCAATATAATGGCAAAAATATTTTTGCAGCACATAATTTCAGATTCAGCTTCATAAATCAAGTTTTGCAAAGTTGTAGAAAATATTTGCCTGAAAATTTCAAGCTTGCAAATGTGAAGAAAGAGGTTTGCATAATTGTAAATAAAGGTTTTTATTTGAAAGAATAATATAAGTTATTTTGCAAACATCCTTTTTTGGGATGTTAAGCATACTGTATGAGAGACTCTTAAGTTGCTGAATTTTGGCAGTCTTTCCACACTTCTCTGATTGGATAGTGAAAGATCACACTGTTCAGTCAGAGAGCAGGCCACTTATTTTAAAAATGCTCCAGACTTGTAAAGGTGAGTAGATTCCTTATGGACAAAGTAAACAGCACGTCTGTGACTCAGGTGGGTTATTTTTATTGATTCTGTGGGAGTTAAAGTTCATACTGAATGTCTTGAGTTAGTTGAAGCACTCACTTGATTTACTGTCACCCCTAAACAGCAGTTTATTCTGCCTTAAGTTCTATGAAAAATAGCATTTTTTGTTAATATTGGACTTGTGATAAAACGTGCAATACTTCATCTCTCGTGAAATGTAAACAAAAATGGCGATTCCAGTCAGCTTTTAATGGTTTAAGGATCACTCTGCTGTCCTTGGCAAATTTGCTAGACAAACAGATTAATGCATGGGCTCAGCATGAGCAGAGAACAAGGCAGGGGACAACAAAGACTATTTACTTCCCACTAGTAGTGCTGTAAAAAAAAAAAAGAAAAGAAATTCAGGCAGATATTTTCTATAAGACTGAAAAAATGTATTTGTGAAGTTAAACTGTGACATTGTGTGCAAACATCCATGTACAGCTGCAAAATATTTATGGAATATTGAGCCAATAAGATTCCTTGAATAGAAACGTTTAGACTGATTTGAATCTGTGTATGTGTCATGCCTCACTCCACACTCAGCTTCCCTCACTCACTCATCATCATCATCACCCTCATCTGTGCCTTCAATCACGCACACCAGATCCTCCTTACCTCACCTCTTTATAACCTGCCACTTCCCTTCAGTCACGGCCGGATCATTACAGGACTTCAGACCTTCCACTGTGTGTTTCTCCTGTTATGTTCGTTCTCGCCATCCTTCACCCTAAATAAAGGAATCTGCACCTTGCTTCTGCGTCTGGGTATATACCTCACACCGCAAATCCCTGACAGAATGATCCGGCCCAGAAAGATGGACCCAGCAGAAGCCTCCGACCCCGAGATCTTGGAGTCCCTCTGGTGTAGGCTGGAGAAGGTCTCCGGCTTCGCCAGCCCGTCCGCTCGCCTCACCGCGCTGGAGGACTATATCCTAGACCTCCTTCCTCGGTTCCGCTCCAGCCTCAACCCGCTCGATGCGGAGGAGTTGGAGGAGGCAGCCGACGACGCCTTCCTTGCTGCAGAGGAGGAGCTGCCTCCTGCAGGGACACAGCGCGCCTCTACCAACGTCGGCTCGGTCTCCTGGTTCCATGCGCCTCCGATCCTCTCACCGGCTGTCTTCGCCCCTTTCCCGACCGCTTCGCCGAGGGCTCCGGTCAATCGCCCAGCTGCTGCTCCCACACCACCGTCTTCGGCTGCGGCAGGACGGGGTCCCCTCTACGTTAGCGAGGATGAACTGTTCGAGTTTTTTCATGGGGACAGACTCGAGTACCTCTGCTCCAGAGGGGATCCAGCTCCTCGCCGCGGTCAGCGACGCAGACGCCGGAAGGTTGCGCCGGAGTCTCCGCCCTCGGACGGTTCGGACTGGGAGGACGCGGAGGAGCAGTATCTGGAGCAGCAGACCTCGCTCGTCGGCTCTCGGCTTGCCTACTGCACTCCGGGAACAGGCCCACGTAGGCATGAGCCTCCATGTCAGCCACGCAGCCGAGGGCACGAGGCACCTCTACCATCTCGCCGCAGACGGCGGCGCCGACGGGAAGTAGTTGCTTCCGGGTCCCCGAAGTTGGCGTCTGCATCGCTCTGCTCGGCCCCGAAGTTGGCGTCTGCATCGCACTGCTCGGCCCCGAAGTTGGCGTCTGCATCGCCCTATTCCACCTTCTCCCTTCTCCAGTCTCTGTTCCCAGAGCCCACAGAGCACCTGCAGTCTCGGCTCCCAGAGCTGCCGGATATGCCGCTGCCGCCTCCTGAGCTGCCGGATATGCCGCTGCCGCCTCCTGAGCTGCCGGATATGCCGCTGCCGCCTCCTGAGCTGCCGGATATGCCGCTGCCGCCTCCTGAGCTGCCGGCTATGCCGCTGCATCGCCTCCCACGCCGGCTCCTCGCCGCCGGCTCCCACGCCGCCTGGCTCCCACGCCGGCTCCTCGCCGCCAGGCTCCCACGCCGGCTCCTCGCCTCCAGGCTCCCAAGCCTGCGCCTCGCCTCCAGGCTCCCAAGCCTGCGCCTCGCCTCCAGGTCCCCAGGAGGGCCGCCGGGCCGTGCGCCCGCCTCCAGTCCCCAAGGCGCCTCCCTCCAGGCCCCAGCTGGACCTCCCGGTCCCCAGGAGAGGACCGCCGGGCCGTGCGCCCGCCTCCCGTCCCGTCAAGGGACGTCCGTCCAGCCCCCAGCTGGACCTCCCGGTCCCCAGGAGAGGACCGCCGGGCCGTGCGCCCGCCTCCCGTCCCGTCAAGGGACGTCCGTCCAGCCCCCAGCTGGACCTCCCGGTCCCCAGGAGAGGACTGCCGGGCCGTCCGCCCGTCTCACGTCCCGCCAGGGGACGTCCACCCGTCTCTCGTCCCGCCAGGGGACGTCCGCCCGTCTCACGTCCCGCCAGGGGACGTCCACCAGTCTCACATCCGGCCAGGGGACGTCCGGCCAGAGGAAGGCATTCGGGCCGTCCGCCCGACTCACGTCCGGCCAGAGGAAGGCATTCGGGCCGTCCGCCCGACTCACGTCCGGCCAGAGGAAGTCCGCCAGCCTGTCGTCCGACCAGAGGACGACATTCCGGTCGCCCGCCTGACCTTCAGGGGCGTCAACACAGACACTCGGGCCCTCCTGCCGTGTGCCCCCTCCACCCACCCTGAAAGGGTGCTAATCCTTTTGGGTTTTTTTTTTCTATATGGCGTCTGGGATCCGCCTTTAAAGGGGGGGGTCCTGTCATGCCTCACTCCACACTCAGCTTCCCTCACTCACTCATCATCATCATCACCCTCACATGTGCCTTCAATCACGCACACCAGATCCTCCTTACCTCACCTCTTTATAACCTGCCACTTCCCTTCAGTCACGGCCGGATCATTACAGGACTTCAGACCTTCCACTGTGTGTTTCTCCTGTTATGTTCGTTCTCGCCATCCTTCACCCTCAATAAAGGATTCTGCACCTTGCTTCTGCGTCTGGGTCCATACCTCACACCGCAAATCCCTGACAGTATGAATGAATTGAAATGATTTTTCTATTAAGGTGTGTTGAGATAACATCAGTATTGAATTGTTGCTATTTGTCCTCTTTTTGGTTTTGTTGCATAAAATCTTATCTGCTGTTCCTATTTTCTTTATCTTTGGTTCTTCTTTTTTTTGACAAAGTGTTGGTTATTGTCCAGTTTTCTCTGATTTCTGCTTTTTATTACCTGACCTTATTTTATTGTACACTTGACGATTTCCTGTATTTATCTTGTTTCTTATAAGCTTTCCTTTCCTTTTCTTCTTTGCTGACAAACTATTTGTGTTTTCTTCAGCTCAGACTCATTAAAAACATTTTCTCCAACGTGCAAAACAGAACCTTGTGGAGTTATTTGTAGTTATTTAAGGTGTATAGCTTTGTGCCTCAGTCAGACAGCATGTTACATATGACATATTCATCTTTGATATAATTAAGCACACGGTGACTGATGTAATTTTAATTACTCTTTCTTTGCTTTCATCTTTTCAATATCAGGTGTTATTTTATCACAATTTCTCTCCTGATTTTCTCTTCTATACCCATTCTTAAAATACATTTTCAAACAGTGTTTACAGTCTCTGTGTTTTGTTCTGTGTTTGATTAAAATAAACAAAAGTGTTTCATTCATTTCGAGTGCAACTCTACAAAGGTGGTTATTGGTTTTGATGTAGTCAAATAAAGCTGTGCTATTTTTTCTTCTGTGTGAAATGCTGCGTGGGAGAGAGAGGAAGCAGCGGGGACGATTGTTCCATTGGTGAGAAGTATGTGTCTTACTGCACGGATGCAGACAGGTTGAAAGTAACATGCTATGATGTGTCTGTATCTTCCAGACTGACAAAGTAGGAAGGACAAATATTTTGATTTAATTATTTAGAAACATTCAGCACACTGGGAATATGGATGAACTACATAGGAACCCAACGGGTCTTTAAAAAGAATTCTGTTTATTTTAATTACAGAACAAATAAACCCTAATTAGATCTATGCACCCATCCATTCGGCATTGATGATTAGTTGCTTATATTCTTTCTGACTGATCTCACATTGTTTAAACCAATATAGAGAAAAACAAATTCTATCAACATTTTTCTTTGTTAATTTCAAATGTTCTAATTTACATAAAATGCACACAAAATGTTTATCATCAAGTCAAACAATTCTCAAAATAAAGAAACTGACAAAAGGTTATCCTTAAATTAGGGGTAATAAAGTGGAATTAAAAAAGTATAAAGTTTAACTGAGCCAATTCCATCCATACATTATCGATTCCATCTATCCTCAAAAAAAGAAAATCTCAGATTTACTTAAAATTTTTTATGTCAAGTGGTTCCTGTGTATTATTGTATTTTTTTTTGTATATATTTTTCTCTTCTGTTACATATGTTGTGTATTTGTTGTTTCTTTGGCTGCTGTTTACGACCGAATTTCCCCTGGTGGGACTATTAAAGCATTATTCTATTATATTCTATTCTATTATATTCCACACAACTGCTTTAAGTAACTGTTAAGATACTTGGTTAAGTTATTAAAATAGTTGTATGGAATCATTTGATATTTACATTTTTAAATAAATCTAAGTTTTAGTTTTTCTGAGTGTATGCAGGGTTGCAGTGGGGTAGTGATGCCTATTTTCAGCATGGAAAGGACGCCAGTCCATCGCAAGGCATAGCTGTGCCAATTCTCCCACACAAACTGTCTTTGAATCTTTCAATTTCGGACAGCTTTTTTATTCAACCCCGATCTTTACTTTCCATACATTTTCAGTTGAATTGGTTTCCTTGGCTATAATGTTGTGATTCTGGTGTGTCTTCATCGAAGCTGGAATGGTATATCCAAGGATATCAAGATGATATTTTGATCTCATCTTGCCTTAATCTTTCAGTAATTCATTACCTTTTGGAGGATGTTTCTGACATTCAGAATTTTAAGATACATTTTCTTCAGCAGAGGAGTCTATAGCAATGAATGGCCATACAATGGGTTGTGTTTGAGTGAATTTTGCTTCTTCTTACAGGGGACATCTTATGAAAAAAATAACTTTTCCTGGGATGTGGGGTGTTATTGTGTGTCTCAGGTAAATACACACGCACACAAAGTTGGAAAAAAACAAACAAAACATCCATGAAGTTTTGATGGAAATAGGGGTTTCTGAATTCTTCCTGCTCTTCAGTCTCAGAGTGAGCCGTTCAAAATCTGCACAGCTTTCTACGCCACAAGCCGAAACATAGGAATATTCACACTCCCTCAGAGTACAGCAATTAACAGCAGGTACCAATTGGAGAGCACTGGTTCAGGTTAGGAAACACCATGTTGAAGCACCACACAAAATGCAAAGAATTTGGCTGGTCAAAATAGCTCAAACCACTTCATCGGGTACCAGTCAAAGAAGACAAAAGAGCGGCATGGGTTGAATTTATTTTTGATGGTAAGATCCTGCTGGTAAGAGTGGGGAAGACTGAGAATGTGCCGCCAATTGGATCCATCTCAACTCCGGGGAAGAATGAGGACATGCAGCCGCATGGAGCTCAAAGAGCGGGGTCTCTGCGGTGCTGGAGAGCTGGAGTCAGCAAGATCAAGCTGGAAGGCTTTAGAGTCACAGTCTCAGGAAGAGATCGAACCTTATTTGGAGGAAGATATCGTAGTGCCAAGCAAGCAGTTAAATATGTTATTTTGACTTAATGTCAGTTGTTGTTCATGTCTGTCCACACCTAGTGGTAACAGTCAATGAGAGGGGCGTGAGCAAAGATTCTAGTAGCTTTGGGCATGACCAAGTTATAACCAGCTCATGTAATATGTAATGAGCAGCAGAAACAGCACAATCTGAAAGGGGCTAAAAAATAGGGTAATAGAGGTTGGTAACAATCATTTACCAAAAGCTGTTTCCAGCAAGCAACTTCAGAAACATATTTTCTGGAACTCATAGACCTATTTTAAATAGTGGAAAAATAGTCATAATACGTCTACTTTAAAAAAAAGGAAAAGCTGGGTTGATTAGATATAAAACCAATGGTAAGATATGGAAACTATTCAAATAGTGAAAAATGAGAAAACATCAACCACATAAGTGTGAACGCCCAATGTGTAAAGATTTTTTTTTTTGCCTTTAGGTGTTCGTCTGCAGCTGTTTGTGTAACAAACAGAATGAAGCAGTGTTGAATTGATTTGTTTAGGAAATCGTCTGACTAAGATTCTTTCCAGTTTTTTCTCCAGTATAATTCATATGTCTGTCTGTAGCCTATGTGCCTTTATGTTGCTTTTTGCTCTGTAATTAGCCGAGAGTTTGCTGCGGTTCCTTTCTCCGTCTTTGATTACAAAGCTTCATTACATTTCATTATGGCAGTCGCTACTCTCTACAGTACATTAAAAACTCAAGCAGCCTCAACTTTCTTCCGGATGTGGGGTATTAGCTCTGACTGCTGTCTCTATATTTCCATTGACTACTTGTTTTTATTGTTTTTATTGTCGATTACAGAAGCGCTCTCTGTGTGTTCTTCGTAGCTTTATGGCGGCGTTACGGCTCACGGTGCCATCGAACAGGCTCTGCAGTGAATTATGACTCTAATATTGAAGGAATTTTCAAAGTTTCCCTTGGAGGGCCATTCAAGTCATTTTCTATCCACTGAGTGTCATCAAATTCACCATCAGTGTGTTTGCTTCATCTTTACGCTCTTCCCGACCTGAGTGTGTTTGTTTAATCAAGTCTAAGCTTGTGAAATCTGTATTTGATTCATCTGAGTGAAACGCTGGAGAGCCATAAGCTGTTTTTCTACTCTCAGAAAGCATCTACACCACACAGCTCGGAGTGGAGCGGTGATTTTCAGATTCAGTGAACAGTTTACAAGAGAGCTGTCAGACTGTGATACATTTTTAGTGGAGCGTTTAGGGTGTTCAGTTAAGGATTTTGTTACTTTTCAACCAAGAGCAAAATCTGCCTTTACATTAACGTCTGAGATGCTGTGCATTCTTTCCCACTCGTAGTCAAATCACAGCAGCATTTAATTTCAGATGTCAAAAGTAAACACAGAAATTATGTTTGTGCATGTCATTGCAATACATTTTCTTTTCATATTCTCATAATTTTGCAGATGTTGCATTCAGTTTTGTATTATTTAAATTGAATAATATATACTTGTTTTTTAGTATATAACTATTAAATTCATTGTTTTTCTGCAGCATACCAAATTGCAAATGACATGAGACAGCATTGCTCTGAAATACAAGACAGCAGTGAAGAAATCATGGAATAGTTAAAAGAGAGATGAAACATATATCTAGAGCAATGGTGTAAAATGTCCTTTTATTTCTCATTCCATCACAAAGGGAATGTCGAGGCAGTACTTATTAAGTGCAATATTCCTTGTGTTTGAAAAGGACAATAATTAATGGAACCTTTTTTGTTCTTATATTTGTTATTAGTAATTTATATTTATAACATGGCAGAAATGGCATTTTACTCATAATCTAATAGACACAACATGTTTTCTTTCTTAAGCATATATATGCATTTTTTTTTCTATTGGAAGTGCACTGACTGGCCAAAAAATAAATAAAAAATAGTCGCCACCTTGATTTAACTAAGCAAATAGGTATGAGCCTCTCATTGAATAATTGCTGCATGGGTGAATATCTTTCAGCTTGCAACAACTTATTTAACCTCAACTACTGCAATGAGTTGCTTCAAATTCATAAACAATCATGGGGAAAGTCCCATCTAGTGGTTGTGGAAAAGATGTTAGAGTGTTTAAAAAGGGTCAAATCATTGGCAATGCATCAAACAGAGAAAATATATTAGGAGATTGCAGAAATGACTAAAATTGGGTTAAGAACTGGCCAACACATTATTATAAAGTGAAAGGATAGTGGGGAGCCATCATCTTCAAGGAAGAAATGTGGTTGTTGATCATTTAAACGTTTGCTGAAGTCAAAATGAAGAACAACAGTAGAACTCAGGGCTACGTTTAATATTGAAAGTAAGAGCATTTTCAGATGCACAATGCAAAGAGAACTCAAGGGATTGGCACTAATCAGCTGTATCACAATAAGAAAACCACTAATCAGTGTTGCAGACTAGGGAAAGAAGGCTTAAATTTGCTAGGGAGCTTTTGGATTGGATTTTGGAGTAATGGAAGAAGGTGGGTGTTTCTCAATGCCTAGGAACCTCACCATGATGCTTTGGTCCCGCCCCGGTTGCCTAGGAGATATGTCATCAGGGACCGCCAAGGCGTGTTTCAATGTTCATGTGCTACAGAGGAATCTGTCCTCCATTTGTTAGCCATTTAGCTAACTGACCAAGGATACATGTGAGGTGCCTTGATGCCTTCCCTCAGTCAAAAATTTCCCAGAATACAGCGTGGTAGGAGCAGCTGTTTCACGGGTAAATTTCCAGTGTAAATGTAAGTCAACTAATTGTAGCGATCTGGCTTTTATCTAAAATGTTTGTTTTATTTTTTCATTGTTATTATTTATTTATTTTTAGATCCAAAGCAGTTATATATGGTTGGTTAGTTGCTTAGGAGTTGCAGCTTCAGTGGCTACCAGGTACTAACTCGCTTACACATTTGATTTAACCGACATATACAGTAAAAAAAAAAAGAAAAAAAAAGTAAAATGCTAGTTAATATTTCCAGTTCCATGGCAGAAAGAACGTTACTATACTACTATGCTACTACGATGGGCAGGAAGTAAACAGAACACGTACGCCAGCAGCTGCGGTTACATGAGGTAAGTTTGTTTCATTTAACTGTTTTCTTTGAGGACAGTGTCCTCTTAAGCAAGGCTCCTCGCTTACCAAGGCAGTGTCTCGGTAGGCGCGGCACCTTCACATTGAGAAACAAATGGTGTGTTCCAGTTTGATGGGTGCATCAGGGTAAGAAGAGAGGTAGATGAAGTGATGCACCCATTATATTTCCTACTGTACAAGCCTGTAAGGGCAGTACCACACTGTAAACACCAATACTGAGATTACTCATTTACACTGAGTAGCTGAAACTCAATATTTTTTGTTAGTACATCATACTCTTGTTTTAAGTATATATGAGGACAATGTTTTTGACACCATGAGTGACTTGAAACTGTTACATTCTGTTATCCAGTGTGTTCACAATATTATTAATTTCATCTGATTTATTTTGAGTGCAAATTTCAAGTAATGCCCACCTATTTTGGCAGTTCTCGTGACTCAAAGTATTGAAGTTGTATGATCTTGATTTCAATTTAACTATGCTGGTATACATTAAGAAACTCAATAAAAGTACAGCTCAATCAAATATAATGATTTCATAATACTTTCTACAATTAAGTTTGTTTACTTACTTTTTCCAAGGTAATCAGTTTCCTAAATATTTCCAAGTAAACTAAACTAAATTGGTATAATTTACAGTGCATGATCTGGGGTTGCTGTTCATGTCTAGCATCAGCAACAGGATGTGCTGCAACAATGTGGTCAGTTGACTACATGAATATACTGAATGACCAGATTATTCCATCAATGTGTTTATTTCTTCCCTGGTGGCACAGGTATATTCCAAGATCACAATGCCAGGATACATTGGATACATTGGATCATATTTTGAAAGAGTTGTTCTGGGAGCATGAGACATCATTTTCACTGATGGATTGGCCAGCACAGAGTCCACACCTTAACCTTATTGAGAATATTTGGTGAGTTCTGGAGAAGGCTTATTATACCTTACCAGGCAGATTATACCATAATGAATGCAAGATGTTGGTAAAAAAATAATACAAAACTGAATGTGAATAAATTTTGGGACATTGTAAGCTAAAGGCAGTCCAACAAAATGTTAGTGTGTGAACTTAATTTTTGGTGGTGACTGATTTTGACCAGGCAGTGTATATGCAAGGGACTGATGAAACATAAAAAAGTGATATATTTAAGGTATACAAAAAAAAAAAAACTAAAAGCTTCCTGCTTTCTAAGTTTAAACACACTTACTCATTTTCCACCTGTGACTGAGTCACTTTCGTATCCATGACATGTGCTAAAAGCTCCAACACTTCAGTGTTTCTAACAATGGGTGTTTTTCTGTTAGGGATGAATCTTACTGTGTATTTCTCTCACCATCTCCCTCTTAAAGTAAATGTTTTTAAGATCTCTGAATCACGGTGCTTGTAAATCTCTGGCTTTCAGGTTCAATAGCAACTTATCAGCATTTTGTGTTGCTGACCCGCTCATCAGATGAGTTTCCACTTCAAGACTGTTAGAGTGAATCTTAAACAAAGAAGAAGAGGAAGAGGGAGAGTGAGAGTAATATCTTTAGATGAATGGCTTTTACCCACATTGGTCAAAGTGAGAGGAAGAAGTGACAGACAAAGATTGTAGAAGATTTTCCAGCTTTTCTGTGTGATTAGTGCTCCATTTAACAAGAATCAATGACAGCAACTTGACATTTAATTTCCTTCTCAGCTCTTTCTGACATTATTTGCTGGATTGGAGTTTAGTGTGGTGGACCCTCTTTATCTGCCTGAATGAAAATAGATTCACAGTTCCTTTGATCTTTTTTCTGATATTTTACTTTTGGGATCTGACTCTTAACCACAGATCCATTGAACGTATATTGATAATTATTTTTAAAAAAGGGGAGCTCACATTTTATTCTGATTGATTAGATTTGTAAAGATTGCTTTAAAAAGAAAACTGTTACCCCAAAACAGAAGATTTTTATAGTTTTGCCCTTTAGTTGAATTTGGTTTCAGTGAATGTATATATATTAAAGTGGTTGTGGTTGTCAACTAAAAAGGGAAGGAACAAATGGTTCACACATTTAAAGTAACTTGCAAGTTCCAGAAAGTAGATACTTACATATTTTTCATATCACACCTCAGTCTCATAAAATAACCTCAACATTTGAGTGAAAGTATACAATAGGTTCCAGGAAAGTGCAGTTTGAGTTCTGGGAAAGTCAATTCTGGAGGATATTAGTTACAGACCCCAGTATAACAGTTCCTGGACATACCCATGAAATTCTGCAAAAGTAGCCTACCATTTAATTTCATGAGAAGTGCTCTTTGAGTTTTAGGTATTATAGGTAACATCCTAAAAACAGCTTTTTATGTTATTGCATAAAATTAGGGAAATTACAAAAAAACAGTTCCAGGAAAGTACTATTTGAGTTCTTTGAAAGTAATGCATAAGCTCAGGAAAATCAAACATACTAGCACAATGCAACCTGGCTCCTGGAAATGCTCTTTAAACTCTGGAAAAGAACCTAATAACTTCCTGAAAAGTAACACCTATGTTCTATAAAGTTCCCTTTATGTTGAAAAAACAATTTCTTACAAGTCCCAGCTTAATAAAGAAATAATGTTTCAAAATACACGTTAGATTCAGTTAATATGAAAAGTAACTTCCCTATTAGTTTTGGGAAAGTAACCTGTACGCTTTGGAAAGTATACTTTATTGGATATTCTTAATATTAGTCCAGTGCTCCGGTCTCTGCCTTGGCTTCCTGTCGCTCAGAGAATATAATTTAAAACAGTTCTGCTTGTGTACAAGTCTTTTCATGGTTTGGCACCAAAGTACATCTCTGACATGTTAGAGACATATGAACCATCTCGATCCCTGAGAACTTCAGGGAGGGGTTTCCTGGTGGTTATCAGAGCCAACAATAAACACGGTGAGGCTGCATTTCAGTTTCAGGCAGCTAAAATATGGAACCGTCTTCATGAGGATTTGAGACAAGCCTCAACTCTAACAATGTTTAAATCCAGGCTGAAAACAGTTCTTTTTACCCGTGCATATGACAATTGAAAGTATTTTATCTGCACTCTTGCTTTTTATTGTGATTAATTATTTTTTAAGTTGATGTTTTGTTATTTTTTATCTGTTTTCTTAAGTTATTCAACTGTGAAGCACTTTGAATTGCCTTGTGTATGAATTGTGCTCTACAAATAAACTTGCCTTACCTAATAGAACCAGCACTATCAGGAAGATTGTTAAGAACCCATATCGGTTTTCTAAAGCACTTAACTAAATTGGTACTTCAGAGAACTCCTTGATAAATGGTTATTTGTGGAACCCTAAATGGTTTTACTTTTAATGTTCCATAGATAACCTAATAAAGTTCTTTAAAGAACACAATTATAAATGGTTCTTTGAAGAACCAATTGGCAAAAGGTTTTTTTGTAGAACCTAAATGAGGTTCTCCTATGGCATCACTGCGAAGAACCCCCTTTGGTTCAAACTTGGACCTTTTTTTTAAGAGTGTAACCAATTACAAATCCCTTCATATACACCCCACTCCCCAAAAAATACCCATTAGGGTCTTGGAAGCACCCTTATTTAACTTTATGTAATTTTTAAACTACAAAAATAACAGGGTACAAGTGAGTCCATATTTACATCCCTGGCTCAGAATATTTCCTCTAAATCATGGGACAGTAGCCTATAAATTTCAGAAATGTAAACTGTGATCTGTTGGGTCTGAAAAGTAACATGTAGGTTACAATCTTAAAATATTGAATTATATATATATATATATATATCATCTAGATTGAGTTTATCAAGGTCTTATTCAAGAACAAAAAGAAGCTCTGGAAGTATTGTTAGGAAAAATGAAAACCTTTTTTTCTATGACTGAAATCACTCCAACTAAATTGAGTTCAATCAGAAACTCAGGTCTCCATCCATCTTCAGGTAACCTGCTGCAGAAAAGCTCTTTGTCTCTCTGTAAAGAGTGTTTTTATCAGTCCACTGCACTCAAGTGTTACACTCAGCTGTGAGCTGCAGAGTTATTAGATTGGGGATGATGGTCCACCAGGGGAGTCGGCTGGAAACCAACAGAATGACCAAACTGATACTTTATTCCAGCAGACATCACGCAGAGGAGGTTTGTCCAAACTGGAAGACCAAACACGTTAAAGGCTGTGAGAAAAGCAGTTCAGTTTAAAGTTTGGAATGCCCTTCGAATAAAACCAGATGCTTACATTAGGTTGTCTAAATAAGAAAACAGGATAAACAGAAAATCATCACTTCTGTTTTGCATAATTAACAGTTATAATAATGTTTGTTGTTTATTAGGTAGAATACCTAAACTATAGGAGACAACCTATGAATCTTGGTTACAGGGAAACCAGGCTGAATTCCAGATAAATACTTTTACTCTGAATGTGGGAGGTGAACTGTGAAGAACAGTGTGTGGGAAAAAGAATTAAAAAGCATCTGATCTGCATGTGTGATAGGAAGCATGCTTGTTCAGGGGCTTTTAGTTTTATTTGCCTTCATCCTGTTGGAGCTTGAAATGTAAGTAGGTTGTGAATGGGTTATGGAGTAAGAACCTTTTCAACCTGAACCTTGCATGCTGGAGATGCATAACAAATGTGTTTTTTTTTGTGCACCTTAAATTAGGTCTTGTAAAAAAAAAAAAAAAAAAACCCACCTACAATAAGGCATTTTGTTTTAATAAGACTTGAGAGGAAAGCTATTTACAGGTGCCGCTAATCAAAAGCAATTATATGCTCGATCATTAGTGCGATCACATAAAGCTGGGATTTTTGCAATTTGCTGCTCTGAATCAAACAGGTCAACACAATGCCAGAAAGGAAAGATATCCTCCTCAGAGAGTCAATTGTAGCTGCCCAGTATGACAATAAGTACATTTGTGATGTATTTGAAGTGCATCATTATACAGAAGATTATTTAACAGTTATGAGCATTTATTTATAACATTTATTCATGTCTAACTTTAAAGGAGTGGACATCCCAGGAACTTCCAAAGTTCAGTGTGGACATAGCTCAGAGAAATTAACCATGAGTTGACGCTTAAATCCTACAGGCCTCAGTTAGTATGTCAAATGATATATTGCAGGTTATACAAAAACTAGATAAATATAGCTTATTTGGAAAAGTAGGAAATAAAAATGGCAGCAGGACGTAGGTTTGCAAAGTTGCATCTGAATGAACCTCACGACTTCTGGAGCTATTCCTTTTAGGCTGATGAGAACATGATACATGATTGGAGAATACAAAGACTTCTTACCAACTGGCAAACAATGTTGGTGGAGAGGTAATGATCTGAACTTATATAGCACCGACTGTACCTAGACATCTTGCGATCAATGGGTCAACCAGCACCTGCTTTGTATTACAAAGTACTCTAGAATCAAATTTGAGGCCATCTTTCCAATAGCTGAATCAGGATCCTCATATGGACAATTACCCAAACAAAAAATTATGTCTACAACAAAATTTGCTGGAAATTAAAAGGATCAAAGTGTTGCAATAAACCCACTAAAAGTCTAGACCATAAGCAGAGGTTAGATTATGCCTTAATACATAAAATCCAGGGTCCTCATTTATCAACTGTATTAATGCAAATGTCTGTGTGTATTTAGTGCACAGGAACAATTGTATGCATTGTGGGGTATTTACCATCTTGTACTTGCACACTTGAATGTTCCTAAATATAAGAAAAGCTTTAACCATGCGTATCCACAGAATCTGTTTTTTTTAACGGCGGGACTGCAACAGTGAAACAGTTTAATTTTGACAGAATATTTCTCTCATCATTTTGTCACCACATTCAAGGAGCTCATGTTGGTGTCACTGTCTTTTAGCTAAATAACAAAAACAATGTATGGACATATTTAGATTCAACTTTCAGAAAATATTAGAAATTACAAGGAATACATTAAAACAATTAGGGGGAGATCATGCAGGTCAAGGGATCCTGTGAATCACTATCAAGCATTTCAGTTTAAAGGGATGTTATTGAAATTAAAAATAAAACTTTTCCACACTTTGTTATTATTTTTTTCATTATATCCTTTATTTAACCAGGAAAATACCATTGAGATTAAAAATCTCTTTTGCAAGGGAGACCTGGCCAAGATAGGCAACTGAGTTACATATCATCATTACATACATACAAAAACACACAGAAATATGTGAAAAATGAATTAATAAATAAAAGGAAACAGTTTAAGTGCCATTTTTGAACTTACAATAAAATCTCAATTAAAGACATTGACATGTGAGGGAGTCCAATTCAAAACCTCTCAATTTTGACTTAAAAACAGTCATAGGAATTAGTGTACAAACCTTTAAGTCATTCTGCAGCAAATTCCAAGAGAACGATGCATAATAAACAAAGGCTCTTTTACACAGCTCAGTTCTGACATGTGGTACAGAAAGCATGACAGCAACTTGAGAATGCAGTGACTAATGACCAGTACTTTTTTCATAAAAGGTGAACATAAATAGAATGGAAGCACACCATATAAAAGTAAACAATTGGGTACTGTGTAATCTGGATGGTACCGTTTATCAGTGCAGCAGGTTGTCTCCATTTTATTTTTTAATGAACATACATGTAAGAAAATAACATGAATGTAAACAAACCAGATTATAGCCTAGGGCTAATTACCATCTGTTGTCCAAACATTAAACAAAAAACATATTACAATGGACATCCATATTGCACAGCCTCTACAAATGCATAATCACTCATTGCTATTTCACTATACAACATATCAATCGATGCACAATCCCCATAAAATTGTACATTGTCAGTCATTACACATGATCATGATTGTACATTTCCCTTAAAATATTTCACATTTAAGCAGACCATGCATTCCGAATTTTGTACATGGCAAAAACTTCCATCTCCAGACTAAAACATACATAAAATTGTATTTTCAAGTAGAACATTGAAACTATACAACTTATACATGATCACACCCTTGATTTGTCCATAACCATTTTAAACCTGTGCCTTAAACAAGTTGAATGTAGATCATTCTCTGATGGATTGAGGAAGACTGTTCCATAGATGGCCACCCTGGGCAGAGAGGATGTTCTGCCCAAATGCTGTCCGTCTGTGGGGTATAAACAAGTCTCCTCGGGCTGTGGCTTAAGAGGTCCTATCTGAGCTTTATTTACGCCTAATGAACTCCTTTAGTGGTGGTGGAGCCAGGGAGTGTAGGACTTTATGTATTAAACACACTCTTTTAAGTTTCTTTAAGTTATTGAAGTTCAGTCCATGCATAGTGATGCCAGCCAAAGCTGTGTCTCCAATAACTCATGGCGACACTGGTGTCAAAAGTGTTTAGCTATGTGATGACCTGTGCATCCCCAGTAGAAGATCTGGCCCAGCTGTAAGCTGAGGGGAGATTTATTGTTTCCAGTTTTATATCAAACCATCTTTTCCTTTATTTCCAACAGGAAAGTCTCCAATCTACTGACTGCATTTACTCCCTCCATCTGTTAGTACCAGGCAGTATTATTTTCTTGGTAACCCCTAAACTAATAGAACCAAACAGCAATGTTGGGAAAAAAGTAACCAATATAATTTGTTTAAAGACATTAAGTGTTTCCACAGAAGCGAATAACATCAAATGAAACTATTGTTAGCCATATTTTTTAATGTCTGCAGCAGGAATATAAATGCTGAGTGCTGGGGAGGAGGGAGGGTGAAGCAAAGAAACCAGTGATAATTTGGTGCAAAAGCTGTCAATGTTAAAATGGATTTTGTGTTAACTATTGCAATTTTCAAAAAAATCTGTTCATCGTGAATCCTTTTTTTTATTACTTAAATTTCACCTCAATCTTGGTTATCACTGAAATTCCTTTCAGTAGCCATTACTAGCCATTACACATTTGATGAATCCAGATTTTGACTGTGTGTACGAACATTGTAAATGTAATTTTTAGGATGGAATAAAGGATGGCTTCTTCAAATGTTTCATAAATGAGGGCTCAGGAATTTAAGAGAGGATGTGCTGACTGAATGCTAATATTTCTATAACACTCTAGCAGTGTTATTAAAGTTGTAAGCGGTGAAGAAGCTGAAAGGATAGACATATTTCACGGTGAGGAGCTGAATTACAAGCCTACGTAATCCTGAAAAAAAACATAAATTAAACAGTTAACCTAAAATTGAGGTAGATGGTCAGTTGTCATTCTGAATCTGTTGAACATAAATTGGAACTCCGCCAAAAGTTTGGGTCATTCTTATCAAGTGATCAGTGAAAAGGAGCAGGTTGAGAAAGAGAATGAGATGAAGGTTTAGGCCCCTAGAGATGACCTTTTTACCCCCTGAGAAAACCCCTTTCGCCCTCCCCCCCCACCCCACGGCACCTCGGCTGCCACACTGGGAATCGAGTGTTGTAACGCTCTGATAGGCGCTGTTAAGTCATGCAGGAGGGAGGAGACAAGCTGTCAGACTCCCATCATTCCTCTCTGGAAATCCTATCCCAGGAGGCGGCTAGAAGTCCACCGGGTGGACAAAATAATAAAAACACTTCAACAGACTTTAATCCCCTGGATCCAACTCTTTTTGGGTAAAGTCCTAATCCCATATTTTCAACATCTTCACACACACTAACTAAAACAGATACTTTAAGATTGTAATTTTTCGTGATGCAGCTTTAAATTCATAAAGACAACTTTCTCCTGAACATTTGACGAATGTGAAAGGTAAAAAATTGCACTTGTTTGTTTGTGCTTCACACTTCAAGGAGGAGTTTTTTTCCCCCATAATCTTAAAGCCAGAATGGAGTATCAAAAAAACAACAACAAAACCATAATATATATGTTACAGGTTAACAGAACAGAAACTTGCATTATCAAGTTGACACTTTTTTTTTCTTTTCTGATCAACACAGAAAGATTTTCATCTTACCTATTCTCCAACGTTTTTTTTCTTTTCATGTCTCAAAGTGTTGAATGTACCAGTACTGGTACATTTAATGTGCTGACATGTTTCTGAAAAAGAATAAAAAACAAAAAAATATAATACCTACCTATAGCTTATGATGTAAGCTTGAAGCTTGTAAGCCACACTTATGAGACAAGTAATGCATTTTGAATTTGTGTTTTAGGAGCATTTTCTTTTTTATCTGCTAATTAACTAAGAAGGTAAGATAATAAAAAATATTATTCTGTTCGGGTAATCATGACATTTTAAGTTATGGAATAAAAAAGCATTAGTTCAAAGGTTTTACTACACAAATTCAAGATAGTCTTGTTTTCAAGCAATTCTAGAGGTACACAATAGACACAATACACTGACATTCGTTTAAACACAAAAACAAAGCAAGAAGGAAAAAGTTTTGTAAAAAAAAAAAAACTAAGTACACCTCATAAACCAGTAGGTTGCAAACCACCTTTCACAGCAATAACTCTGTAGTTAATTTCTGTCTGACTTTTGTAAAATCCCTGCATTGGCTCCCCGTATGTTTTAGGATCGATTTTAAGGTTCTTTTAATGGATTTTAAATTTCTTAAATGTCTTGGGCCTTCTTATTTTTCAGAAATGCTTTTACCATATGAAACCTTGCAGTCTCTGCGCTCCTCTGGCAGGCGTCTCCTTATCATCCCCAAAGTCAGGACATGCACTCATGGTGAGGCGTCCTTCCAGTATTATGGCCCTCACCTCTGGAACAGGCTGCTGGAGGACCTCAGGGCGGCAGATAATGTTCATATTTTTAAGAGCAGGCTCAAGACTCACCTTTTTAGCATAGCTTTTAACTGATTATTATTTATTAATATTTGTTTTAATTGCTCTGCATGTATTTGATAGAATTTTTAGTTTAGCTTTTAACTGGTTATTATTTATTAATTATTTATCTGCTTTGCATTTTCAGTCGATCATATCTTATCATTGTTTTAGGCTTTATTATTTAAAATGCTATTAGTCTTGACATTTTTATCAGTATTTTACCACTAAATCTAATTTATTACTCTTTATTTTAAAATATTAACTTCTTATTTTTCTCATCCTTCAAGTGTTTCCTCTGTGGGAACCCTCTGCATTGGGGCCGGTGGTCGGCTGTAGCTGCCTGGGAGCTACCCAGGTATTGTTTGGGTGGAGGTGGGGGTAACAGCCCTCCCTCCTCTGGGCGCCCTGGGTCAGTGCCTTGGCTGCTGCTGTTGATCTGCTGCTGCTGATGCAGATGGCTCACATGATGACGTTTCCTGGCTCATCTATACTCAGTCTGTTGTTGCTTTTATTTTTTGCCTTTATGTGTGTGTGTGCATGGAGATGAGTTGGGGGGATATAGCTGTGTGAATGTTTTTATTTTGGGTTGGGAAGGGTGGGGTTTGTGAGTTCATTTTAATCTGTAAAGGCCTTTTGAGAAGTTATGTAGTTTGAAAAGCACTTAATAAATACAGTTTGATTTGTTGATTTTAAATGTAATTTGGAGGAAATTTTCTTCCATTCATACATACAATGCTACTTTAGTGCTTGTGTAAACCCATTTTGACCAAGCTTCAACAGTTCAGACAGATAGCCTTGCATTTGAAATCTGCCCTTGCACTCGTTTTGCATTTTTGTTTTCTTTTCTTGGCTTAGTACAGAAATGCATTTTGTATTTTTCAATTATATTTTTTTACTGAGATAATGTTATTATACTAAATAAAGCACACTTTTAAGCACAAGTTTAAGATGATTATCATAAAGCTAAAAGTTTGTGGAGCCTGCAGAGGGATCAGGGCACCCGGTACAAAATGCTGGTTGCTGAGATACCAGAAATATATATATATATGTATATGTATATATATGTAGTGGCTGATCTCAAGAAATCCTACCAATTGCTGGAGAGGGCTAGCAAAGAGGCACTCATCCTGGCATCACAGGAGCAGGCTCTGAGCCACAGAGCGATAGAGGCCCAGATCTACCACACCAGACAAGACCCAAGGTGTAGGCTGTGCAAAGAGTCATCTGTGACAATCCAGCATATAACAGCAGGATGTAAAATGCTGGCTGGGAAAGCATACATGGAACATCATAACCAAGTGGCTGGCATAGTATACAGAAACATACGTATTTGCAGAGTATGGGCTAGAAACCCCAAGGTCAAAGTGGGAAACACCTCCAAAGGGGGTGGAGAATGATAGAGCAAAGATCCTGTCGGACTTCCAAATCCAGACAGACATGATGGTAATGGCAAACCAACAACCATTGTGGTGGTTGATAAAGAGCAGAGGAAATCTTTGTGGCGGATGTGGCAATACCAAGTGATAGTAACATCAAGAAGAAGGAACATGAGAAACTTGAGATATACAAAGGGCTCAGAGAGGAGCTAGAGAAGGCTTGGAAGGTGAAGGTGACAGTAGTACCCGTGGTAATCGGAGCACTTGGGGCAATGACCCCCAAACTGGAGGAATGGCTTCAGCAGATCCCTGGAAGAACCTCAGACATCTCAGTCCAGAAATGTGCAGTACTTGTGCAGTACTTGGAACAGCAAAGTTACTGAGGCCGCAAGCTCCCAGGCCTCTGGTAGAGGCCCTGAACTTGCTTTGAAGCCAATAATTCGCAGGCTGACGTGAAGTGGTTGTCAACGGAAGGAAGCTGAAAACCAGCAGCAATGAAAAAAGTGTGGCACTGGAAATAAGATTACAATATACTATAAAATTGTTGCCTAGAATCAATTATGTATTCTCAATGATCCCAAATAAACCATCACCTGATTGTTTTAGATTTTTGGACTCCTCTGTTTATAAATTTCCTTGGAAAGATAAACCCCCACATATTATTTTAAAGAAACTGCAGAAATCCAAAGATAAAGCAGGTCTAGACCTACTAAAATTTTGTCATTATTTCTTAGCCAACAGTCTGCAATACATATCAAGATGGTTAAAACACACCATTCTTGTCCTGGATAGATGTTGAACAGACACTATGCAATACAATAAAACTTTCAGAACTACCATTTATTAGCTCAAATATAAAACAAAAACAATGTTTTACAAGTATCTGTATCAGCTCCTCTCTGACAGCTTGGTGAGAATTTCTAAAAATGACAGAGTCTTTACTAGACCCATGCAGACGTACACCCATCTGGAATAACCCGGAGAACTTCCTGAAAAAACATCTATGATAAAATGTTCAAGCTGGAGTTGTAAAGGAATTGAATACCTGGAACACATATTTGATGGAACAGACTGTATCCCATTTAATACATTGGTTACACAATGCGGAATTAACAAGAATAAAGTCTTAGAATATCAACATATTAAATTGATTATAAATGATAAATTTAGGCTCAATACGGTTGAATGACAAATTCAACCGTAAACGTTTTAGACCTTCTTAATCTCAACAAGCCCAAACTGCTATCTAAAATATACAAAACATTAAATACATTAGACAAATCAATAGTATTTCCTATTTCAAAATGGGAGATGGACTTGTCCTTTGACCAAAACCTCTGGTCTCAGATTTCTTTAAGAACCTTTAAATTTCTGAAAAATCCAAACGCACAATTAATACAAAATAAAATCCTTCATAGTGAACATTACACAGGCCAAAGGATGCACAACATGGGTTTTACGCTGTCTAATATCTGTTTACAATTCACAAGCAACATACCAGACAATTATATTCATGCGCTTTGGTTCTGTCAACCTGTTGTACTGTGAAGACCTATCAAAATGTCTGAAATGTGATATCACACCTTCTCCCCCAGTTTGCTTGCTGGGAAATTTAGATGAAATGACCATAGATACAAACTCTATGCAATTAGTTCACATGCCTTATGCATCGCTAAGAAAAATATCCTCTTTACCTGGAAAAATAAAATTGCTTTTAACATTAATCAACACAGGGATCTCCTTCTGGATTACATTGTTCTGGAAAGGGCATCTGCCTCCACATCTGATCAATCTTTCTGGTCTCCCTTGATCAGCTCCATCACTTAGTAGGGGTGTGGGGCCCTCGACTTTGTTGTGTGGGACACGGTCACTGATATGGAGCTTTTAGGGTCGGGGGCATCTAAGGGGGTTCCTTAGTGGCCCGGTGCTGTGCTGCTCTGGGGTGGGTCTGGGGGCTTGGGGTTCGGGGCACAGCCCCCCTAGCTGTTATCCTGACTGGGTCTTGGCCGGTGGAGGGTTCTATGCCGCCGGTGCCAGCTGGGGGGCGCTGTGGTTGGCCTGTGATCAGCAGGCGCTGCTGCCTTTTCCATCTCCCTGGGTAGATTCTTGTAGCCGACTCCCAGATGGCCCCTTGCCGTACCCATGTGTGGGGGTGTTGGTGGGTGGCTGCGGCGGGTGGGCGGCGTTTCTGGGCCCATTCAGATAAATTGGCACTGGACGTGGCTCCTGGGTCTTGATCCATGTACTCTGTAGGTCGCTCGGTTCGGGCCCATGGCCGGTGTCGGTCGGTCTCACCAGTGGATTGGCCGGGCGGTGGGGTGCAGGGCTGGTGGGTGGAGGCGCTGGATTCGGTTTGCTTGCCATTGGACGGCAGTGACAGGGATTGCGGTGGTGCACTGTGCTCCTGTCTCAGCGCGGGGGCACTTGGTGCGTGGGCGGTGCTGGGGGCCTCCCTTGCTGGTGGGGAGGCTTTTTTCTACCTATCACAGGTGCTCTCCCTTATGGGGTGCACTTGGAAGGGGATGGGGAGGTGGGGGGGTACTGGATGTCTAGTGTCATGTGTTCATGTGTCAGGTCTCCCCCTAGAATGGGGGCGGGGAGATGGCCTTGGGCCCCATGGGGTATGGTGATGCTGCGGCTGTGGGCCTTGATTTTGACCTGCTAAGACCTCCCACCCCTGTTGGATCGTACTAAGCAGTGGGTACGTCACTGGGGAGCAGGGAACAGTTTCCATCTTCACTGTCCGGTGGCGGCCTTGGTCCCAATTTTACTATACAACTTAGACATTTTCACTTATAAAATTTACATGAGACACACACATAGGGAACGTGCAATGGGTACACTTCGGCTCCGGGTGGGGAACCCTTCTAAGAGCCTTGTATCTGGTGCCGTTGCCTACTGCTTAACTGCATCTAGACACGGAGGGCCTGGGGTTCAGATTGGGGTGCCTCGCAACATTCCCAAGCACCACCCCTCTCTTTTAAGTGCACATTAGATCAACACACAACAACACCACATTCGAGCGGGAGGAGAGAGGCTTGGGGTCTTCCCAAATCCCTGTTCATTTGACCATCGGGGATTGTGGTAGATCAGGCCGTCTGATCACGGACCTGGGCTGGTGGGCTACTCTTTCCACGGTGGGGGCTTTGACGGTCTGCTTGTCCCCGTTCTAGAGGGCAAAGGGGGTTTGTCTCCCAGGATCAGGGGCAGGTTGCTCTATTGGCGTGGCTGTGCCTGGGAATATGGAGTATGTATGGGGTGTATGAATGAGTGTACAGCGTCCTTTTTTTGGGTGTCCTGATGTGTTGGTGAGAATGTGTGTGCATAAGAGGGAGGATACCTATTGTCTCTGTATGTCTATTTACTTGTCAGGCTGGGTCTTCGGATGCCCTCTTGTGTAGTGCATCTCAGGCACCACATCCAGTGGGGGCCTTTTTCCCCTCCATCACTCCCTGCCGGTGACTGATGCCCCTGCCTGCTGGTGCATTGGTGGCTCTCGATATGTGGGGCTGGGGGCCCGGATGCAGTACGGCTTGGCCCTGGTGCATGCCTGGCTGGTCCTGGGTGGGCCGGTGAGTTGAGCGGCTGGTGTTTCAGGCCGATGTCCCCCTTGGATTGACTGGGGCACCTCTTATGGGGGTGTCTGGGTTGAAGAGTACTGTAGGTGTGGGGACATATTCTTGGGCTGAGGTTATCGTCAACAGATAGTTGGTTCCAGGAGCTTACCAACGACATTGTCGTTTTATTTGTTAATCCATTTTGGTGTGTTGAATGTGTAGTTCTTAGTTCATATTACGGGATCTGTTTTGTTAATGTATTTATGTTCAATTGGTTGTTTTTGTCTGTTTTGTTTTGTTTTTCCCACCTATTCGCCATCCAATAGAGGTGCAGGACGGATGTTTTGTTGTGTTCCTGGTTTACCTCCTTATCTTGTATTGTTGGTTGAGACCCCTACCTGTCCTAATTATTATTTTTATTTTATTATTATTATTATTTCTTCATCTTTTTTCTTTTTTGTTTTCTCGTTTTTGTGTTCATAGCTTCAAGTAGTTAAACTCCCAGTAATCATTAATAAAGATTTCTCATACATATCAAGTGGAGTACCATAGCAAAGCTGTAATACTCTCCTTGAGAAAGTAAATCTGTTGGGCTTGTACTTTGTACTCAGACACCAATTCTGAGTAGCAAACTGCCAGACAGGACAACTTAAAATAAATAAATAAGATTGGGTTTGTGAAAAAAAAGAAAAAAAGTTAAAATGTATATTATTTCAGTTTCACTGAAACTTTTTTCACTTTCAGTAAAGAAAATTTCACCACATTCATTCCAGATTTCAAATTAATAGTTTGACTTAAAATTTTATTTTTCAATAGGACTTTTTTATTTTTAAGGGCCAATGTTTCTTTTCAGTTTCATTTTAAGTTGTCATTGTTGCAGAGCTAGATATGGAAAAGGCTGATTTTGAGTTGAGTGATAAGTTTCTGTGTTGATTCAGCCATATGTTTTTTAGTTCACTGATTTGTCTGACATGCATGATTTCTATTTAGTCAATTCTGGTATTTCAAAGAGTCAATGACTGTATGCAGTCTAAAAACATTCCAAGGGCTACAGTTCCAAGGATCGCAGAGAATCTACCATACTTAATATTGGGCATGGATTCACGTAAAATCTGTGTGTTTGATCTGACCAAACAAGTCCCAGAAGTGTTTAGTGAACTTCAAGTGTTCATCTTTGTGATGCTTGGACAGAAGAGCCCTTTTTCTAGAATGCAGAGAGCATCTAATAATTTTTATGGGGTCTTCTCTTACAGTTAGTTCTGGAGATTTTTTGACTCCCCTTTCCATCTTGCTCACTGTTTCCAAGATGAAACCTGAGTCTCCTACCACCATTTTGTGACAGTTTCATCATCCATCTATCCACCCATCCAGCCATGGAAAGGTCTCCAGTCCAATTTGGAGCAATAAAAAGATATGAGACAAACAACCCTATTAGTGCACACTCCGGAGACCAGGAGACCAACCAACCTAACATGCATGTTTTTTGAGTCTAAGAGGAAGTATGGAGAACCAAGGAAGAACCAGTGCATGTGTGGGATGTACAGTCAATGCAGAAAGGCCTACGCTGGGATTTAAATCCAGAACCCCTTTGCTCCAAAGCAACTGTGCAAACTATAGAAATATCATGTATCCCATGTCACAATCCTTTGTTGATTTAAATTGTTTAAATTATTGCTCTGATGGAATGGGACATTTTGGTTGGCAACTTATGTAGCACATCTGCTTTAATTACATATAATGTACTCTTCGCCTTCCCATTTTGAAGAGATAAAATAGATTTAAAATAGGTTGCAGATAAAAATAGATTTCTGTTATACATCCAATTTATCTAACAGCTATATAAGTTAATTAATTATTAATTAAGGGTAGCCTATCTACACACTAATCACCTTAAAAAATAAGTAAAATACAAATTAAATCATTAATCAGCTGTTAATTTAAATATATAGCAAGTTTTTTTAAAGGAAAAAGAAACATATAAAGCGATGTTTTTTTTTCAATTATAAAGGGGATGATATAAACATGTTAGAATTTGTTTTAAAGGTATGATTCTCTTCTGCCACAAAATCCAAACAATGCTTGAAAGTCAATCTTTCATTTGTGCAGAGGAACCCGCTGGTTGATCTGACGGTTTTGAATTGGTTGTTTCATTTCCCATTACGGTGCAGTGTGTTGAGCGCTCAGAGCAAAGAGCCAGAGTGCAGGCTGAAAAAAGGGGGAACATTGCTTTTAAGGGTAAGACAGAACCCAACACTTTTCACGGTGAAAGACAAAGCGGAGCTAATGAAAGGCAATATGAGTGAAATGCCGTGTGACTGATACTGGGCTCCCTGTCTGCCCGATTCTACTGGGAGAGGTGGGATGATGACAGATGAATTAGCGTGCTGACAGTCGGCGTGGAGGGACGGGTAATTGTTGCAGAGAGACGGCAAGTGTTTTCTGTCTCGTGCCACGTTAGACGAAGCCAATCAATCAGAGCTCATGGCGGCTGCGGATTGGGCGGCACGAACGGGTGCTCCTTGTTAGCAACAGTCGCCGGAGTCACGCCTGTTGCTGTTGTCGCTACTCAAGTTGTCATGGGTGACGCTGGGTTGGGGAGGCTTACTCCCTCTGGACACAAGTAGCATTGATCCCCATCCGACAGAAAGAAAATTCAAACTCTGCATTTTTGGCAGTGGTTACCTTACAAAGTATGTGTAGTTATTAAGAAAAAAATGCTGAGCTTTAAGAAGATTAAATTAATTACACCATGAAACAGACGTTTATGGTTTATGCTGTTTTTTTCAGAGTTTTTTGTGATACAGTTTTAAATGACCTATGTTATTGAACTGACCACACATTTCAAACATTACTTAAATGCACCACAGGTGTTTTGATGCTGCTTCAGACAGCTTCTGCATTTATCCCCCTGTATAAGTAAAGGTTTGAAGGTAATGTTTTTGTGGCTTATAAAATAATGATCTGTATTTTGTTCATGCACATTTCTTTTTTAATTTTCAATTTTAAAGATAAAACAACTTATTTTGTTTGAGTGAAATCAGCACCATCTCTATGTATGGTGCTGGGTGAAATGAACCACAGGATTGTCATGTGCTGGATGTTAATCATGAGTAAAACACTGGTCATTAACAAACTTAAGGTTTTTTGTGGTCTTTTATCAAAAAATGTGACAATCTCGAACCAGGTCCTATCCATCTTGTAGCATCAGTGTGTATTTTTTTTCTTCTTGAAAACATACTTTTGTTGAGAATTTATTTTTTATTTATTTATTTTTTAATTAGAATCATTGAACCTAGCAATGAAATCATGCAGGATCACAGATTTGGAGAGATATTATCTGAAGTATTATTTGATTTCAAAAGTAGCCATTTTGGCATAATGGTTGCAAACTTTATACCATTTAAATTTTCTCTGATATTTTTCATAATGTTATAGTTCCCCCCCACCCCCACCCCATTTATATCTTTATATAGTCATTCCATCTTATAAAAATATTTTTGTGCAAAAAATAACACCAAGTATACTGCAAAACAAATACTCACCTGTAAATTCTAGCGTATATGTGTCAAAAGCAATGTAAAAAACACAGGGCAGTTTCTCATAAACCCATTAGCTGATTGTAATGAATCCCAAGTTCATTGAACTGTCAGAGCCAATAAAATTTGTGGATGCTTCCGAAAATCATATATTCAACATCATTCATCAATCATTGCAAAAGGGAATGTAAATTCACAGTTTTCTACATAATATTAAGAAGACATAAAACGCTGGAAAGAATTAGGAATCACAACAGTGTGACACAGTGGAAATGGATTACAGCAAAGGTCAGGCTTAATTAATGTTTTGGCTTTATGAAATAAGTTTTATTTTTAAACAACAGTTAGTAGGCTATTGCCAGAATGCAGAAAAGATGGTAAGAATTCATTTAAGAACTAAATGAAATATTAATGGAAGAACCACTTAAAATAGATTTTAAAATGTTATTAAAATTGCCCAAATTTGAAAACCGACAGAACCTACAAAATAAGCATAGAGAACCCTGAAACATTACAGAGCATTGCAGTTCAGTGGGATGTCAACCATATACTTAACAAATTAAAGAAATCCATGGTGGGGTAGGTCAATTTTGGAGACCTTAACTAAAAACAAGCAGCAGCAAAAGATGGAAAGTGTCTAAAGTGTTATGGGATTGCCTTTAACACGATATTAAATCTAGAAAAGCATCCAAAGAGCGCAGACCTCTGCCAAGGCAGCCCAGAAAGTGCCCCAACCCACCAACCAAGATTATGATATGGTTCCTGCACTGTTAGACATTGCTGTATTTTTGAACACTAATTTACCACATATCATACAGTACTAAGCTGTAAAACAATTTTTACTTTCAATGCACTGTTTTTTCCATTGCATGGTCTCTTCTGGATATTTTCTGAACCTTCTTTGTAGACGTAAAAAGTATATATTACTGTTATGATAAATATTCTTTGTATTTAGTAATAAATTGACTAGGTTACCAACATAAATCATTGTCTTAATCCATAAAGCAGACGCACCACTATGAATTGAACATCATGTTTAGATAATAATAAAAAGTTAGTAAACCTTGATTTTGCTAATACTGAAACAATACATAAGCAAACTTTATGGACATGTATGAATGCACAAACTGTTATGAGCGAAAATAAGAGTATGGTAGCGCACATAAAAACAATGGCAAGCATGGTATTAATGAATGGTAAAGACCAGGCCTGGGTCCCAGTAATGTATCCACTCGGTTGTCATTCCTTCAAATATAAATCAAGTGGATAACAGGATAGATGACAAGTTTGCACTAAATTGAAGGAATGGTGAGAGCGTACTATGGAGACAAAGTTTTTTTCAAATATTTTGTTAATTTGGATCTTAATCCCTCCTAATTAGAGAGATGTTCTTTCTTGTCCACCACAGCTACTCTGATAATTGGGTTTGCCTTGCTATTGTTCTTTACTAAATGAGATCATGTTCTTTTTGTTGCATTGTTATGCATTTTTCTATTAGAAAAAGCCAAAAAATCCTCACCAGACAACCTCAAACAGATTCAGTCTCACTAACTGTTAGTAGCAGATGCAGTTCATCAGTACAAACTGGCTAAAACTGGAGTAGCATGACACTTTTAAAGCCAGAAATTTGGAGTCATTAATACACAACACAACTGAGAAGCCCATAGTTGAGTTATGTTTGTTGGCTGTATCCAAACTCCATCCCGGGGGAAGCGTGTTCCATCTCTGATCCGTAGACTGATTCGGGCTCCTCCATCTTCATCTGGCCAATGCATCTCACTCCCAGTTTGCTATAATCTCTCTGTGGCTCCCATTATGCTTATTCCTCATTAAAATTTTATCAGCCAAGGCAAATTGCAAAGATTAGAGAAGGAGG
Source organism: Apricaphanius iberus (assembly GCA_028564705.1). NCBI lineage: Eukaryota > Metazoa > Chordata > Actinopteri > Cyprinodontiformes > Aphaniidae > Apricaphanius > Apricaphanius iberus. Next base: position 780,670 of record JAPXFQ010001946.1, read on the forward strand.
GAGCTATTCGGGCTCTCCAGCCTGTTCACAGATTTCTTCATTGTTGCAGATCATCCAGGCTTATCTGCTCCCCAAAGCAAAGTTCCCATCAGATGGAAAAGGTCAGGAAATCTGATCTCTCAGCATTCCTAACAACAGCAAGGATAGAGTGTTCAGTTTGTCTAAAGTGCTCATGCCCAAATATTAATATTGTAATACTTTAATAAGTTAAAGTTGTGTTCTGGCCAATTGATTTCTTTGAGATACATATGAATATTTATGGTTCGGAGTGCAGTTTGTAAACTTAAAGTCAGTGAAGCTTTGGCTAATTATAGGCTGAAGGCAGAGTGGTGACTCCTCCTAATGAATCACATTCCTCCTGTTATCCTCCACCTGTCTCTCAGGTTCACTGATGGTTGACATGAAGCAAGAGGAGAAGGCTTTTTAAACAGTGGATGACAAATTAGCGGCTGTGTGAGGTCAGCTGGTGGAAAGCAACCAACCTGCTGTTGCATTAAAGCCTTAATGAGAGTGACAATGACAAACTTTAATCAAACAGAGTGAGTTGTTAAAAATGACAATGCATATGTGTGTGTGTGTTTTAGATATTTAAAAAAAGGCTTTCTGGAGTTTTTTGCCCCCTAAAAAGTTTTTTGGTAATGTGGAAAATAAAAAAAATAAAAGACGATTTATATTGCAGTTTAGATTCTGTAGAGATTGTAGAAAGGGGAGCATTTATTTATGCACTTTTCCTGCCATAAAGATTATGAAGAAAGATACAAATCTGACTTTATAAATGTTGTAAATGTTTGGAGAATTGAAAGCACTGATGGCTGTATCAGTATTACCAATGCTGGTCGAAACTGGAGCAGAAATTACCATACCGACATGTTTGCTGCCAGCACTTTTAAATTTTTCTTAACTTATTTTATGAAATAACTACAGCAGTTAGAGGAATAATGCGATCAATCCATGACAAGTTCCAGATTTGATTACTTAACGTTTGTGTTTATTTTTTATTTATTTTAGACATCAAAATTGATATACTGTCATTTTCGGTCTATAAGCCACTACTTTTTTAACACGCTTTGGACCCTGCAGCCTCTACAATGTGTAGAGGGTGTGTGATGTGGCAATGTGTATGTGTGATGTGGCTAATGTATAGATTTTTACTGGCTAACAACCTCCGGAGGGCACTGTAGTGTGAAGTGTAAAACATAGACAAATGGGGAGAGATTATGTGCGAAAGAAGACCATCTCATCAAAGAAAACACAACAAAATGCATTTAATGCAGCTTTTAAGTGCCGTCTGATTCACAGTAGATACGGTCTGGTTCCCGAGCAGCTTCCGTATGGACCACCATTGCTGATCAAGCTGGCCTTCAAAGAAGAAAACAGAGCTACTGGACATTAGCTTGACATCAATATATCAATTGGAAGCTTTTTGACTCCAGCCCGAAAGATACTGCCGCAATCCAGAAGTCCAATAAAGAACTTGGAGCTTGGCTCACCGAATCGAAAAACTGAGATTAGTCATAAATATATATATATATATATATATATATATATATATATATGTGTGTGTGTGTGTGTGTGCGTGTGCATTTGTGTGCAATTTCTTGCACATTAGTCATCTAGGCTAAACCCTGATCTCCTTGAGTCCTGAATCTGACCCTGGATTAAAGGACTTATGACACAAGGAGACACAGATAGCTCATCCATGCATTGTCCTGAGACAAAAGGCACTGGTGGGCATCGTGGCAACAGGCAGAGCGGGATTGGGCGATATCCCGAAGACTCTAGTCAGCCCGGCCTGTGGCAAGGAAGGACACCATCTACTCCAGGAAGAGGACTGAGCAGGCGTAAAAGGAGGAGCAAGTGAGCAGGGCCACGGGACTCTGGCAGCAGGGAGCATAGACAAGGTAGGAGTGTACACTGCAGTGCAGGATTACCTGGGCAAACATCTTGTAGGCAGATTTCGATTGGATCCGTTTCCTGGTACAAGCTGTCTACGATGCCCTGCCAAGCCCAGCGAACGTCCATGTGTGGGGGAAGAGTGAAACACTTTCCGGCTTTCTTTGCTCTGGAGGAGGCTTCCTAGAACATCTCCTCAGCAGCTGCCCAAAGGCTCTGGCTGATCGTCGCTATTGCTGTGGCCACGAGCAGGTGCTCAAGGCAATTGTTGAGAGTGTAGCCTCAGACATCAGCACCAGCAAACACCATCATGCAAAGAAGGCAATCCCCTTCATCAAAGCTGGAGAGAAACACCTGGCGTGTCCACAATTAACAACAGGCCTCATCCACAGAGCCCCTGACTGGCAGCTGCAGGTTGACCTCGGAAGACAGCTGTGGTTCCCTAAGCATATTGCAACCACAAGTCTCTGCCCAGACATGATAATTACCTCAGAGGCTTCCAAACATCTGATCATCCTGGAACTCACGGTGCCATCGGAAGAGCGTATTGAGGAAGCCAAAGAGAGGAAATGCGCTAAAGTACCAGGAACTGGTGGAGGAATGCAGGGAGAGAGGCTGGAAAACCTTCAATGGGTCTATAGAAGACCCATTGAAGGTAGAGGCTGTATCTATCGACTGTAGAGGCTTTGTAGGGTGTTCACTTTGCAAAGTCTTCAGCCGATTGGGTGTGACTGGGGCGGCAGAAAAGAGGGCTATTCAATCTGCAAGCAAAGCCGTAGAAAAAGCCACAAGGTGGCTTTGGATTAAGAGGGCTGATCCGTCGTCTGCCACTGGAACGCAAGTCGGGGCTTGATCAACCCTGGCTGATTCACCTGGGCAAGGGTGTATGATGTTGCAAGACCTGAAATACCCAATGATCCCAGGATACATCACCGTAGATGTGTCCCAGTGCATCCATGATGTTTCTTGCATAGGTAAGTGGTTGAGGAGGAGAGTTAGCAGTGGCTAGCTACTCTGTGTGTCTGTGACAGAATTGAGATACCCTGCTGCTGGAATCTCACCGTCAGAGCCGGTTGAACACCAGGTCTGTCATTTACATGGAGGTCTCCTGCGACCAACAAACGAAAATGGAGGTGCCTCAGATGGTGAGGTGCTGGGGTGTAAAGGTTAACAACTGAAGACCAACCGGGTTAGGCTCGTAGCTAAGCTAGCGGGAAGCCCCCAAGTAGTACCTCACAACCGAGCACTCAGTCCCCCTTCACGTCTCGTCTTAAGTTTTGGACAACAGTTGACAACCACCTGTTCATGTCTTATGTTGAATTCCTCACTAAATAAATTAATGTGGAAATTAATGTGGAAATAAATAAATAAATGCAGAGATAAATAAGTAAATGTGAAATTAAATATTTTTTTGAATGTATTTCCCGATATATGTATGTATTTTCAATTGTATTTACCCAGTTATTTATTTATATCCACATTTATTTATTTATTGTCAATTTAGGCAGAGATGTTCCTGCATATATTTATATTCTTACATATTTAAATCATGAAGAGTTAAATAAGAAATCCATGATTTGAAATGTATTTGTTAACCAGAAATTTCCTGCCTGCAGAGCGTCTGTGCCACAGCGAGTGAGTTTGTCTGTCTGTTTTCTGAGGCGCCACAGAGCTGCTGATGTAAACACAAACTGGCGACCTGAGCTGAAGTATCGCCCTATTATCTCAGACAGGCTGCATTTGGTTCTGTCATATGTCTTTCCGTCAGGCCTTGTTGGCTCTGCAAGCTGTATGGCTGCCAGGGTCAGAGTGGACACTCAGGTAATGAAGCATTACCAGATGAGATCAGTGCTGGCTGGAGGAAAGGCTCGGCCATCACATTCTTCTAGGATCATCCGACAGTCAGGGGGCCAGAGTGAAAACTGATTGCAGTCGCTAACGCTCAACCTTTGCTACCATGTGAGATCGCTGCGCTGTAGGATCCAGCTGGCTGATTTAATGCCAAACCCTTTTTCTGACATTCTTCAAAGTTGGTTAGACAAAGCATTGCATTTTTACGTTCTTTTTGTATACCTTCCACACTTAAAAATTATGAGAAATGTAACTGGTAATAAAACTGTTTTTTGGAGACCTGTTCATTTTTAGCAATACAATTCAAAACCACATCCAGGGATGTATGTTGGTATAATTTACAATTTTAAGAAGTTTGGAAATGTTTTATGCACAAAATACACATGGGCACAATCTCTACATACCAATAATGTCATCAAGCCCCAAAGGGAAAAAAAAAGTGCTGATCATGTGCTATCAATTTACGTCATGCATGTGGCACTGGATTAAAAAATAAAGTAGCAGAGAAACTTGCTGAAATTCACAGCAAAATCAGTCAATGTCATTTCAGATATAGTTTCTCAGCTATAAACCCTCATACAATGGTCTTTTTTTATTCTTTCAATGTATTTTTGTATTTTATTTTTTATTATGAAAGATTTTGAGGGATTATTTCAAAGTAGACTGTTATTAACATCTCATAGTCTAGTTGATACATTCAGTAAAATCAGGAGCTGATATTATCTGAACCTGTGGATTTGCTGCAGCATCTATCACTATCTCTTCACGATGTCAATTTGAAGCTTCAGATTGAGCAACTTACGTTTAAAGTGCTTAATATACAAGAATACAAACTTCTAAAAGGATAAACATGTAGACAAGAAATATGAATGCGCAATAAAAAGGACAACATTACCTAACAAAACCAAACAGTTTTCTAATTTTCTGTGACAAATAGAGCTGTCTTTTTTTGATTCAAAGCCATATCAGTCATGGAGTAATTAATATACACTAGGGTCTCTGCAGTCAGGAGTGACTGCTAAAGCACTGCTTTGATGTTTTATTAATTGTCCTGTAATGGATTTATGTCAGGGCTTGTTTTAAAAACAGTCCTGCGAGAGTTTACAATAAGCTTTCACTTAAGTGGTACAGTCTGAGATGCACAGAAAATGATAAATGACACATTCTGGTAGATCAGGGAGAGAGACTGTATTGAGACAAAAACAGATTATTTATTTTTTGAAAAGAAAAGTCATATTGTATTTTCCGTTTAAAGAAAATAGTGTAACAGTTAAAAAAGATTAGGTCAGAGGAAAAATTTATCGAAAATAATTTTTCCTTAAACAATACTGTGTAAAAATGCTGAGAAAATGGAAACTGTTCCTGAAGAAAAATCATGTGAACACCCTTTTTCAGTTCTGATATCCATTGAACTGTTTTCACTTACAGCCTAATTAGTTAAATTTACTTCATAATTTGCGAGGGTAAGAAAAGTATCAACATTTTTTAAATGACCAAAATTGAAATAGTGAAACTACAACAGGGTATAATGTAAAGAGGTGTCCATGTTGCCAAACAATAAATGATGAGTCAGGGAGATAAAAAAAAATGCCATAAACATTAGTTGCCATTTCAGTAGCCAATGAAAATTAAGGATGCAAGGACTTTAGTTTAATGTGACAGTATGTAATTTTTGCAGTATATCTTTGAAAACAGCCATTAAAATATTATGTAATAATAATTATGTAAAGCACATCAATTGCAAAATATTGGCGATATTGTAAAATATGACTTTAAAAAATCTTTTTTAAAATGCATAGGCGCGGTCCTCTTTTCAGGGGAAAGCCATATTAGATGACGTCTTTACTTCTGCAAGAGCCAAGAGACAAAGCGCACGGAACGCGCCGCTATTAAAGCATTGATTTCCCCTCAAAATGCAAAAAAGTTTAGCCATAAATAAATTTTCAACTCTTCGCTAGTTCCAAGCAATGAAAAAGAGACTGATGTGCTCGTAATGTTGCTGCAGATAAATAGTTATCAAGGAATTGAGCTTTTGAAAACAGCAGTAGTTGGACCTCCATTGTTAAGTTTCGTACTGGAAGACACAGACACTGTATGCTTGTGATAATTTAGGTATGCACTGCCCCTTACTGGCCGTAAATTACACACTGTGCCTTTAAGAAGAGTTTAAAACCAAGTAATGAAGGGATGGGAAATGTTTGTGGTTTTGAAACCAAACCTTTTTTAAAAAACAAAAAGCTAATACATATAAGCCTATCCTAGCTAGATAGCACCCTAGCAAATATAAAAAAAATAAATAAAAATATGAGCGAGTTGTGGATAGTGATGGGGTGACATGAGTTTTCTTCGGCAACAATTTCAAAATATTCATGTATGGAGAACAGCTCACAGCATGTAAAGGTGGACTTTAAAGGTGGACTTATTCGGCTTTTAAATTATTTATATGCCTCTTTACAGATTTGACACTTAATTGTGTCCAAAGTCAGTCCTCAAGGGCCTGTATGTCCTGTTTATTTCCCTGGTTCAACAGAGCTAAATCAAATGACAGTTCATTAGCAGGCCTCTGAGGAACTTTTTGAATCCTGAGGAGGCAGTGTATTTGGACCATTTGAATCAGCTGTTTTGTAGTAAAAACTCATCTTGAAGTAGCAGGACACTAGCCCTTTAGGACTGTACCATGATACCTATAGATTGCTGTGCTATTTCCAAGGTTTGAAAACCCAGACAAAACATCAGTATCCACAGTTAGGTGGGGTTCCAAAATAACTCTAAGCGCTCATCGATGACTCAACCATTAGGTCTCAAAAGAACCCAGATCAGACAGACACTGCTGGTCCCCCATTTGGCTCACCTGAGGTCAGTGTTAAAATCTTAGTTAGAAAGCAGTATTATGTATCTATTCAGGATGTCGTTGATATTAAACATTTATTGATCTGAAAGACGTACATGCAGCAAAAAATGTAAAACCAAAAGACATTTGTAAACTTGCAAATTCTTTTTTACTGCACTGAATATAACATTAAACATCATAATAATTAATTTTAAACCTATAAGATATTTTTTAGCAACATCCAGACAACTGTAAAATAAATGATATGTTACACAATTAGAGTCTGTATTTTGGCTATGAAAGTTTGTTATTTTTGCTCATGGTAACTCTCAAATAACAGTCTTAACCCGCTTTCAGAAACCTGGAACTCCTGTGTGTTTTTAAGGTTTAAAACACCGTATTGAAATAGTTCAAATGTACAAATATAAGCCTGAGGTAAGGATAGCTCATCTGTGATTCTGAGGTGAAGCCCCTCGCTGCTCTGAGACATTGTTTACAGATGGATATCCCCCTGGATCGCTCTGTGTAGATCTGTATCACCAATCAATATTCCCCCTCAAGTCAGTCCGATGTGATATGAGAGTCCACCCTCCATCCTCTCCACCCGAGCCATCCACGAAGATGCCTCCCAGACACCAAATCCAATTAAGCATTGAAAACAAAAACAATATTTTTTAGGAGAGGCTGAAGTTATTGAATTATTTATGTTTGTCCTGCTTTTTTTATCTCTTTGAATGGGTGGAATAAAACGAGCATCCATTCAATAATGCATGACCTGCGGTTTTGTTAATAGGCTTTGTAGTGGCAGTAATGTACTTTCCTACATGGCTGATGGAGATTATGGCTGACTCCCTCCGCCTGAAGGATATCGATCTGCCTTAATGTCCCCCCGGTGTCCCTTCAGTCCTTCACCTCGGCCCTGAAACCACAGAAACACTCAAAGGAAAAAAGAATTAAACCTTTTCAAAACTGTTTGTTCTGTCCAAATTATGAAAATACTTGTGTGATAGGGACCTGTTTTCTTCAGTGAGTTATTCAATCATCCAGTTCAATAGTCAGAGGCTGTCTGCCAAACAGTTGCCATACAGCGATAGCACCTGGACTTGAAATTATAGGGAACTAGTTCAATTTAAAATGTTCTTTTATTTGTTGATTGGCTTTAACTCCTCTTGATATGGTCTTGACAGTGTTCATGCCATGCTTCAGAATGAAATATACTCAGTATAAAAGCAGAGCTTTTTTGAAGCTCAGAGGTTTGATGGAGGGATGGTCGTCCTCCTAAGCTGACAAGCTGTAGCCTAGAAATCTAGACAAGCTGTCGACAGGACAACTTTTAGTCCAGCACTCTATGAGGCTGACACTGTCAAGACTGACAATAAGAAAGTTATTGTTTAAATAACAAATAAAAAATTAAACATCCTATTAAAAGTTGGTCACAATCCATGTGATAGGTAGACTAAAATGTGGAACAAGAAACTGTTGAGATGGATTTAAAATGTATGTTTTTGAACTACATGCAAAACACTTTGATTGGCAAAAAACATTCTCACAGTGAAGCTTTTCTTCTCCAAAAACATGAAAGTTGATCAGATTGATGGGAAAGTGGGTGGAACTGAATATGGTACAAAAAAGCCCTCTTAGAGGTTTGCAACAGCCTGGAGATTTGGGCGGGGGAAAACCTTGCGGTAGGACAATGGCCCTGAATATATAGCCAAAGCTACAACCAAATAGTCTAGATTAGAGCCGTGCAATATATGGTATACACTCACAGTCATCATCCCAATATCAAAGTGTACAATACTGCAATTGCAAAGAACTACTTTGATGCCATATTTAGTTGGTTGTAATGTTACGTATGCAATGTATTAAAATGCCAAACCCCAAAAGTATGGAAATATAGTATTGATTTTCTGAATTATAATGTTGTTGCAAATTAGGAGGGACATCATGGTGGAAAATGGGTGTTAATTCCAACCAGAATAGTTATTGAAGTACTCATCAATAATATCATAAGGGGCATGTTGCATGTTTTCTTAATATTGTGCAGCCTTAGTTAGGATAGAAAGGCCAAATTAAACTTAAACACTGTTGAGAATCTCGGGCAAATTAAAAAAATATATAACAATAAGTATAAGTACTCATCAATGTCAGTTTAATGTAATTAACAGTTTAGGTAAAAATTGAGGTTATTATTATTGTAATAAAACTCCTGGAAGCGTATTGACTGACAAAAACCTTAATATGATTATTTAACCCCTTTAAACACATAGTTTCTCTATAAAATGACTGAGTTTGACCAAGTCTGAAACCGGAGTCGAGGCGGCCGACGACGAGGAACCAGCAGACGAGGAGGACGGCGACGAGGGTGCCGGAGTCGAGTAGGCCGGCAACGAGGAACCAGCTGACGAGGAGGTCGGCGACGAGTGACCATCAGGCGAGGAGGCCGGCGGCGTGGAACCTTGAGCCGTGGAACCTTGAGCCTCGGAGGCCGGCGGCGTGGAACCTTGAGCCTTGGAGGCCGGGGGCGTGGAACCCTGAGCCTTGGAGGCCGGGGGCGTGGAACCCTGAGCCTTGGAGGCCGGGGGCGTGGAACCTTGCGGTGTGGAGTCTGGTGAAGCTGTACCTTGCAGAGTGAAGTCTGGCTGAGCTGTTCCTTGCGATGCGGAGTATGGCAGAGCAGAACCGTGCGATGTGGAGTATGGCGGGGGTTGACCCTGAGATACGGAGAGTACTGAGGCTGGCTGGAGTGCTGCTGAAGCAGGCTGAAGTGCTGCTGAAGCTGGCCGGAGTGCTGCTGAAGCAGGCTGGAGTGCTGCTGAGAAAGAGGCTGGTTGCTGGACTGCTGAGGTTGAAGGAGCTTAACCTTGCGGCGGGGAATGCGACGAAGTGGAAACCTGAGCTTAGGTGGAGGCGTCTTCGCCTGGACACCCTCGGAAGAGGCAATAACCGGAGGCGTGTTCTCCAGAACACCCTCGGGGGAGGCAGGAACCAGAGGCGTGTTCTCCAGAACACCCTTGGCGGAGGCAGGAACCAGAGGCGTATTCTCCAGAACACCCTCACCGAAAGCAGGAACCAGAGGCGTGTTGTCCAGAACACCCTCGGCGGAGGCAGGAACCAGAGGCGTGTTGTCCAGAACACCCTCGGCGGAGGCAGGAACCAGAGGCGTGTTGCCCAGAACACCCTCGGCGGAGGCAGGAACCAGAGGCGTGTTGTCCAGAACACCCTCAGCGGAGGCAGGAACCAGAGGCGTGTTCTCCAGAACACCCTCGGCGGAGGCAAGAACCAGAGGCGTGTTCTCCAGAACACCCTCGGAGGAATCAGGAACCCAAGGCGTGTTAACCTGAACACCCTCGGCGGAATCAGGAACCCGAGGCGTGCTCTCCAGAACACCCTCGGAGGAATCAGGAACCCGAGGCGTGCTCTTCGGAACACCCTCGGAGGAATCAGGAACCCGAGGCGTGCTCTCCAGAACACCCTCGGAGGAATCTCGGAGCCGAGGTGCATCGGTCTGGACGCCCTCGGAGGAGACTTGGACTGCGGCCTGCTGCTGGCAGCCGCGGAGAGGAGCTGACTCTGACGCTGGAACGTCAGGAATCACTGGGACCGTCGCTGGAACGTCAGGAGTCACTGGGACCGTCGCTGGAACGTCAGGAGTCACTGGGACCGTGACAGGAACGTCAGGGGTCTCGTGAACGTCAGGGGTCACTGGAACCGTCACTGGAATGTCAGGGGTCTCGGGAACGTCAGGGGTCGCTGGAATCGTCACTGGAACCGTCACTGGAACATCAGGGGTCACTGGAACCATCACCGGAACGTCAGGGGTCTCGGGAACCGTCACCGGAACGTCAGGGGTCTCGGGAACGTCACGGGTCTCAGGAGCGTGAACGGGAACCGGGCCTGAGGACCCAAACTCCGGACCATACTCAGGAGAACTGGGTTCTGGATCACACTCTGTCCAGGGTTCCGGGTGAGCCTCTGAAGAACGCTCAGAAATAATCTCTTTAGAGCTCTCTGGCTCTGAAACAGTCTCTATGGGGAATTCGGGCTCAGAAACAGTCTCTATAGAGCTGTCGGACTCAAAAACAGCTTCTTTAGGGAACTTGGGCTCACTGCTGATGGAGTCCGCTGGAGGAGTGCAGGTTGAGGCTGGTTGGAAATGAGGATGAGGTGGTCTTCCTAATACTTGGGCCAAGGCTGCTTGTTTATTCCACTCAGCCTCGACACAGAAACTGGTCAAACCGGTCTCATTAAAGAGCAGTTTCCATGGCCTGAGAACCTCCATTGCTTCCCCTGCCACTGAAATTCTAGCCCATGGTGATCTTATAGCAGACACTTTATCTAAAAATAGTCTGATGGAGCTATGCAGGGCTGGCAGGCCAAGAGCAGGAGAGTCCAGGAGATTAGCTACGATCCTGAGAGGGAAGCGAGGACCATCCAGGAACTGAGGGCTTGGTTATGGAGGAAGCTTCCGCCGAGGAATCGCCACCTGTATCGGTCCATTCGGGAGCGCGGATAGAGGAAGCGGAGCTCTCCTGGAGCGAAGACGGAGCAGATCGGCGATGCCTCCTTCTTCTGCGCCGGGAAGCAGATTGAGGTCCAATCCCAGAGGGTTCAGAGACGGGCGGAGGACCAGTGGAAGGAGCCAGGGAGGACGATCGGTCGGACCAGGTAGCGGAAAGCCGCGGCAAAACCGGCGCACTTTGGGCGCCGCTGCAGAAGTCCAGCCCGTCGTCCTGGAGGTCAGTGGAGAGATCCGGGAAACCATTATCGTCCTCCTCCGAATCATCATCCATGGGGGCAAGGAGGAACGCTGGGCAAACAGCAGCCGTGTTCCCAGGAGGACACTCAGGAGCGACACGATGGCTTGAGGCACAAGGAGCGGGGAAGCCGCCCCCCTCACGACGGCGGGGCCCAACACCGGGCGGACAGAGCGCCAGCTGGGATCCACAAAAAGGTGAGTCTGAGGACTCTGAGGAGTCTGAGTCTGAGGACTCCGCTGGGTCCAGTGGCGGTTCGGGTCGTACTGTCAGGTTTGGGTTAAAGGAGGACCCAGGTGCGGAGCGGCGTTTGTGGCTCTTACGGCCCATGTTTATTAATAGTCCCAAAAAGCAGACGAGAAGCACAGAGAACACAAGCACTAGGGGAGATAACGACAACAACGACCCGACGAGGACAGACAGACACAGAAGGGCATATATACTGTGGGGAGGGTAATCAGGAAACGAAGAACACCTGGGAGCAGAGGAGGAAAACACAGGGAGGACTAATAGGACAACAGGTGAAACAAACTAGGACTAATTAACTCAAACAGACGGGGAGGAAACAGGGAGGAATAAACAACACAGACAGGGATGGATCATGACACTAAATCCAATAAATATAATTTTCTAATAAATATAAGAGATTCACAATGTCTTTAGAGTAATCATTTTAATTCTACTTAGAAAAAGCATAAGAGGCTGAAATTAGGTTTTACCCATTTTATTTTTACTTTTTGCTCAAATAAGTGGGATTGGTGATGTGATCATTATCCTTATTATTATTGAAATCAGATTATTGGTAATGGTCTATATTGCAGCTTCTTTTGCTAGAGACATTGTATTTGCTCATAAAGATAATTGACTTAAATCAAACAGAGTGAAATGGATAGAGAAGATGATATGTTTTTTGTTAGCTAATCCAATAAGGAAAGCTTTGCCTCTCCTTCAATCAGATTATTCCAGTAATTAAGAGAAATTGCTGGAGTGTAGCTGCAGTGAAGCTTTACATATTCAGAAGATGCTGGAGGACAACAGTAATCTGTTTCCAGACTGTTCACTGTCCTGCTCCTTGTCTGACCTCAGATCACCCTCAGAATTGTAGAACCAATATCATCATATTTAGACTTAATAATTTATCTAAATAAAAAGCTATAATAGGCATTAGCAGTCAATGTGTCTCTGCTTCAGCACACCTGATTCAAATATAATTGTTATCAAGTACTGCAAAGAGAGAGAGAGAACGAGAGAGAGAGAGAGAGAGAGAGAGAGAGAGAGAGAGAGAGAGAGAAAGAATTTTGGGATTTACTTATTTAGATAGTTAGTAGACCAACACAGAGCTGAGCATAACTGAGAGGTGGTATGACAAGCCAACTTTATTTGAATAACACAGCTTCAACAATAACGCAATTCCAGATGCTTTACATTTTATGGGGAGAAAAACAATAAAATACAAGATAATAGACACAAAACACATGACACATTAAAACATATGACATTCCAGCTATTGTTAAGTTCTTACTCAAAAGCAGGTCTAAACAGTTTTAGCTTTAAATGAACTCCAACTTCTGCAGGTTTGCAGTGGTCTCGAAGTTAGTTATGGATAAGGGGAGGATTGGAACTGAAAGCTGCTTCTCCACTTCTGGTTCTAATTCCAGGGATGAAGACTGCTTTTCTGGGGTCAGGTTGCGGGGCAGTAGTTTGAGTAGAGAGACCCAGACTTCCCTCTCCCCAGCCACTTGGGCCAGTTCCTAAACAGAAATCCCAAGGCTTTTCAGGCCAGCCGAGAGATATAGTCCCTCCAGTGTGTCCTGGGTCTTCCTCTGGGTCTCCTATTGGAGGGGTGTGCCCAGAATACCTCACAAAAGAGGAGTCCAGTAGGAATCTTGACCAGATGCCCATGCCACCTCAACTGACTCCTCAATTTAGAGGAGCATCTGAACCGCACCCGGATGATGGGGCTGACAGTAATAAATCCAATAGATAACACATACATTAGTTTTTCAAGGGCCCTTTGCAGCACCCCTCAAATATTTTACTGAATTACTTACATTTGTTTGTGCGGAATTTGATTGTTTAGTAATTTCAGGTGATTTTGATGTGCATGTGGATGTAACCAAAATAGGCATGCCAAAGAACTTAGTGCTGTCCTTGAATTGTTTGGTTTAACTCAACACGTGATGGATGCGACTCACAACAAAGTCCACAGTCTAGATCTAATCATTACAAAGGTGGTAATATATCAAATGTTTACGTTGTTGATGTTGCTTTATCTGTTCATTTTTGTGTCTTCATTAAACCTATCTGTTGTACTCAAACCAGTAGCTGGGCCTGGAGTTATTCAAAGAAGACACATAAATGATACAACAAGGACACAGTTTATGGAATTGATTTGAAAATCCTCTATGCTCAAATGTTAATAATCTATTGGACTCAATAGATTTTACGTGGAGCAAGGGAGAAGTATTTCATTGAAATAATCGCAAACTGCAAAACCAATTATCGTGTTCTTTTTGCCACAGTGAACAGATTAACTAATCCTCAAATTTCAGTGCCCTTAGAACTAATTTCTACATCTAAGTGCAATGAGTTTGCAATATTTTTTCAAGGCATTAAAAATGCCATAATTACCACAAAACAAATGGCAAGACTGTTTCAAGATAAACACCTTGAGCTGACACATTTTACACCTGTCAGTGAGAAAACAATCGAAGAGGTTATCTCTGGTCTGAGTTCATGTACATGCTGCCTTGATGAATTACCCACTCGATTTCTAAAGTCTGTGGTGAGCAGCTTGTTACCACAACTTGGTCAGTTAGTTAACATCTCACTTGAGACTGGAACATTCCCAAATTCCTTAAAAAAAACTGCTGTCATTAAGCCTCTTCTAAAGAAAAGCAGCCTTGATGCCACAGTACTGAGCAACTGCCAGCCCATATCAAACCTACCATTCTTAGGAAATGTCCTAGAGAAAGTAGTATATCAACAGCTCACTTACTTTCTCCTGTCTAACAATGTGTTTGATACTTTCCAGTCAGGCTTTAGGCCTCATCACAGTACCGAGACAGCTCTGATCAAGGTGACAAATGATATCTGCATGAACACAAAGTCTCAGTTATAGTTCTGCTGGACCTGACTGCTGCCTTTGACACAGTGGTCCATGGGATCTTATTTCACAGGTTAGAAAACTGGGTGGGAATCTCTGATACTGCTCTAAACTGGTTCAAGTCCTACCTCGAGGACAGGATGTACTTTGTCGAAATTGGCAACTGTGCCTCAGACAAAATTCCCATGACCTGTGGAGTCCCCCAGGGTTTAATCTTGGGACCACTTTTATTCAATTGTACATGCTTCCCTTGGGTCAGCTAATTGACATCAATAATGTGTCTTACCATAACTACACAGATCACACTCAGATCTACGTGTCACTGACGGCAGGTGAACATGGGCCTATAGATACACCCTGTCACTGTATTAAACAGATCAGTTTGTGGATGCAAAACAACTTTCTCCAGTTAAACTCAGACAAAACTAAGATCATTGTTTTTGGCCCACAGACACAAAGAGAAAATGTTATCAGTCAGTTTGAGTCTCTCTGTCTTCAACCAAAAAAATCAGGTTAGAAATCTAGGGGTAATCATGGACTCGGACCTAAACTTAAACAGCCACATCAAAGCAATAACATCAACAGATTTTTACCATCTGAAAAACATTGCTAAGATCAGAGGAATAGTGTCGAAACCCGACTTAGAGAGACTTATCCATGCATTTGTCTCCAGCAGGTTAGACTACGCTGCTGCTTGAGTCCTGACAAGAACCAGGAAATATGACCATATTAGTCCAGTGCTCCGGTCTCTGCACTAGCTTCCAGAAAATAGAATTTAAAACAGCTCTGCTTGCGTACAAGTCTTTTCATGGTTTGGCACCAAAGTACATCTCTGACATGTTAGAGACATATGAACCATCTCGGGCCCTGAGAACTTCAGGGAGGGGTCTCCTGGTGGTTCCCAGAATCAGCAATAAACACGGTGCATTTCAGTTTCAGGCAGCTAAAATATGGAACATGAGGATGTGAGACAAGCCTCTACTCTAACAATGTTTAAATCCAGGCTGAAAACAGTTCTTTTTACATGTGCACTTGACAAATGAAAGTATTTTATATGCACTCTTGCTTTTTATTGTAATTAATTATTTTTTAAGTTGATGTTTTTTTCTGTTTATCTGTTTTCTTAATTTATGCAACTGTGAAGCACTTTGAATTGCCTTGCGTATGAATTGTTCTCTACAAATAAACTTGCCTTGCCTTGGTGTTATACAGTATTGATTTGTCCTGAAATTGAACTTGTATCCTGAAGTTAATGTTGGACTACAAAGTGAAACGGCTCGTTTCTTTATAAACTAATCTCTTGCACCCCAACGCTATGCTCCGTTTCCCCGCTCCTCTCCGCTGCACAGTCGGGAGCAGATCACACTGAGAACAAACAGTGCTGAACTTAATCTCAAACAGTATTTTAACAAAGAATTTGAAAATCACGAAGTTTCACAATGAAACTCTGTTATATTAAGGGCTCAGACATTTGGTTTATTTTTTGTAAAAAAAAAATGCAGTCAATATAGCCTATTTGAGTTGGAAAATCTCCAGGTTTTAGACAGAGCCCAAACCAACATAGCTAAATCCACTAAGCAAATCTTTCCAGCCCATTATATTAAAAAGCGGTGGGTGCTGTTTGCAGCTGTTTACTGTACATTCTGAAATGCTACAGATCAATTGATTAACCACACAATGCTATTATAAAATCAAATAAGCAACTTGCTAAATGGCTAACACACATTAGCATGTAGCTACTTACTTTTCTGTCCATCAGATGACTTTGATCTAGCTGCTGTTCTTTAGGAATGTAGAATAAAATCCTGTAATACCTGCATTCAAACAGGCGTTTTCACATAGAAAGTAAAAGAATTAAACAAAAAAAGTGTTTTAATCTGCCAAAAAATGAAGCAGCCATGACCTTTAAGAAGGAGGAGGGTGTGTTTGAACTCTATCACAGGTAAGCTGCTCTGCCTGCAGGGGTGGTGCAGACACATCAACAACCCCTTTTGTTTTCAAGTGATGTCACTAGTTGAATACTCAGTCAATTTCTAGGAGAGGGGGCGGCAGCTGCTCAGAGGGCACAATTCAGGAGGATTACTCAGACATGTGTGAATTAAGCCAAAAACCACTCTGATTGTGTTTTTTTATGATAAAATTGCATTGATTGTTGAAAACTCCAAATACTTGATTTTGCATGATATAGACCCTTTAATCTCAAAAATGCTTTATGTAGGAAATGTACTTTTTTTCTAAGTTGTACTTCATAAGTTTGTATCTTACTTGTATCTTGTTTTAAAACCTCAGAGCATTGGATCTGGTCTCCTTGACCACATATGCAAATTCATTTCCTTGTCAAAAAGGTACAAACACTACACTGAAATTGAGTGATGAAGCAGCCATAGACCAAACATTTTTCAAAAACCTAGTGGTAAAAGGTTAAAAGAATTTTTAAGATATTGGGGTACAGGTTTGGAAAAAATCTGCCCAAAGGGTACAGACCTAAAAACTAAAGAAATAAAAAACGTATTTTTTTTCTTCAAATGAGCCTCTTCTCAGAGTCTACTTTAACTTCTAATACTTTTTTTACTAGTAAAAGTGCTGAATGCAGGGGTCCTGTTTGTCATTACCACTTTAAAAAGGTCTGTTGGAGGAAGATTTTCTTTAGCTGTGGCCTGATGGAGGGACAGGAAGACAAGAAGACGACGAAGAGAAAGGGAAGCAGGAGGCAATGTCAGCGATGCAGTTAGTGCTGTGTGGCCAAATGGCAGCAGCAGAAGCTCTGCCTTGCTGATTAGCAGCAAGCAGACAAAGAGCAGCCATGTTTCACTTGTTCATCACTTAAGTGCAGAGCCCAAGGTGGAAACTGGGAGATTTCCCTTGGGGAAATGTGCCTCCCAAAGATAAGGCCGAGGCCTTGGATTGGTCTCTGGGGGTGGCGATGTACGACGAGGCAGCTGTGGGATCCAAACCTCGGAAGAAAACAAAATGAAAGGAGAAAGAAAAGGCTCTGTGGTGTAGAACGCAGAAAGCAAAAAGAGGCTCTAACTTAAACAGTTCAACTTTAGGAGAAAAGTTCAGCTTTTTTTACAATTAACTCCAACTCTGCAGAGGCAAAACTCCACTTGTAAGTTTCAGAGCAGGAAGTTGTTCATTTCACTCAGAGATCCTCAGGAGGCCTGCAGGATCATTGGAAGAACAATGGCTGTAATATGTTGCGCTCGGCCTCTGACCTCAGTCACAGCTAGACGCTCTCTGATCTGTAATTAGGATTGTCTGCTGCTGAAAATTATTATTACTGCTCAGCTGAGTTGTGCTGAAAGAGGGCAGAAACTGCTGCAGGTCCTGACGAGGTCCATGTCATCTAGCGCGGAGCTGAGAACCATCAAAATGAAGGTGAAAATTCCACTTTCTAATGATTTTTCTGTTATACAAAGATAGACTTATGTTGGGAACAAACAAAGAAAATCCCATATAGCATCTTCTTACAGTTGCTCTTATCTAGTTTTATCTTAGCATTGCAATTCACGATAAAACAATGTCCTTGTTTCATAAAAAAAGTTTTAATTGCCGCTGATTGTGCCATTTTGAATTTAGTACATGTATTTCAAATAAAAGATGTGATCACTAAGAATGTCAATTTTCAGATAAAGTAGTAGGCAGAAGTGGACGTCAGAAAAAATCCAGGCCAAGATCATGCTGTGCAATGCTCAGTGAAATATCAAACCCAAAACCTCAATCAGTCTCAAATTTAAATGACAATACAGTGAGAAATTAACTGAATGGTTTGTTTGGAAGCATTGAAAAATAAAAACCTCAAAGAATTTGCACTTAGGTTTACAAAAACAGAAAAGTATTAAAACAGAATT
Organism: Apricaphanius iberus; assembly: GCA_028564705.1. Lineage (NCBI taxonomy): Eukaryota > Metazoa > Chordata > Actinopteri > Cyprinodontiformes > Aphaniidae > Apricaphanius > Apricaphanius iberus. Next base: position 798,958 of record JAPXFQ010001946.1, read on the forward strand.
TAAGAATTAAGAATAATAGAACATTAAGGACAAAAGTACAAAACCACAGTACTGTGCTATTAAAAAAGAGGTATACTCAGATTAGAGTGTGCTACCAAATAGGATAATCAAAAAATATACAAAAAAATTAAGAATATTTAAAGAATGTGCAAGTGTATTTGTGCACTAAAAAGTAAAAAGTAAATGCATTATTCCCAAGAAGTTAGCCAAAAATAATATAAGCACAACAACCATATAACAAGTGTGTAATCACAGTGGTGAAAAACTGATGATTTGGTCTTGTTTTGTTGCCAGAGAATCTAATTAGTGATATAGTAGTGTGATGTAGTCGAAAAATATTATGTTATATTATAACATATTATATTTATCTAATTTAGGACAAATAAGAAAAGTCCTATGAGTTAGATGGGTTTTTTTCATGCATTTTACAACGATTATTAAAAAAATAGTTTTTTTGTTAATATATTATACACTTCTATTTTATAGATGGTATCAGTAAGACAAAATCTTCAAGAAATACAACATTTAAATTATTTATTCATTTTTGTATTTGTCAAAGGACAGACCTATAAAACTAATTCTACCTTCAGTTGCAGAAAATCACAGAATACTTATTCTGGCCAATGAGTAATTACCCACATTTAATATTCAGATTATCTAAGATCCATCTGTGATGTTAAACATTGTTTAGAAGCAGTTAAAAGCAATTAATGGTCCTCTGAAGCAAAGGTTGAAGCTAAAAGGACACATTAAAGTCATGAAAGTAGAGTGAGCAAGAAGCTTCCTTCAGCTTAACGGCAATGCTGACACGTTACTCTGTTGGGGGCTCAGCGTCTCCTGAATAACAAAGCTATTTTTACACATACGCACACACCACTTTATAAAAGAATCCCTTCAGAATGCATGCAAGTCTCCTATTACTCAAAGTCAGCCATCCACAAAATGAACAAAGTCAGCCGTTGTGCAGCAGCAGGCAGAGATGTGAGGCGAGATTGCAACGAAAATGGAAATTAATAGCTTTCCTAATTGGAGCACGTTTGTCAAAGTGACCGAGTGCTGTGGACATGAACTACATCCGCTCACCTGACCTACCAGCACTCTCGCTGCTGCTCTGATTGGCTCAATCAGCATGAATAACACATTTGAAATTTTCAAAGGTATTATGAATTCTGTCTAATGGAAATAGGGTTAAAATCATACAGGCTCAAATATATACATGTGCGATTGGACCTTTACAATGGTATCATTTATTACAGTGACTTAACAAAAAAAATGAGACTTTTAAAGAATCAGTACACATGGGGACAAAATTCCAAATGTTTATTTCAGTTAAGTATATTTTTTTAAGGATTAACTTCTTGAACCAATAAAGAAGGAAACGTCTTTCCAAATCATAACTGGCTGTGGAAGCTTCACTCTGGACCTAAAGTAACTTGAAATCTGTGCCCCTCTTGCTCAAGAATTTAGCACCTTGAATTCCAAATGAAAAATGAAAGATGCTCCTCTTGTCTTGCTTTAGGTAGTGGCTTGAAATAAAGCATACAGCAGCTGTTACCTATGCTCCAGATACGTCTGCATGTAGTGGCTCTGATTTTCACCAACTGCAGTCCATTCCTTCATCTCCTCCAAACCATTAATGTCATTTGATCACAATGCTTTTAAAGCTGCAGTTATACCTGTTGCTTTGGGCATCTTTCTATCTCACTACTTCCTTTCACATAACTTTCCAGCAATACGCTTGGACACAGTGCTCTGTAACTAGCCCTCTTCTTTAGCAATAACTTTTTTGTGTCTTATTCTGCTATTTTAGTTTCAGTGACTGGTGGAAAACTGTTGAGTTACAGAAAAAAACAACATTTTCTATTGCAGTTCTGTAAAACAGGACTTAAGCTCCAATGAAGTGATGTTGAAATATTTGTTAGCAACAAAGTTGGCATACAGCTAAAAATAATGCATCTCTTTGATACCATGACAGTATACTGATGTCAAGATCAACTAAAAGAACTGGACTGAGAATGATTAATAAAGCAGGTAACATCCAAAAAAAAAAAGTTTAAAGACTTTCAGAGGGCCAAAAAACAAAAACAAAAAACTACTGACTAAGAATAGTGCTGACTGATACAAAGAAAAACATAAAGATAAAAAATCTTTCAAATGTATGTATGGGACTATGTAAAAGCTAAATTATGCATTAACCCTAAGTTAAATGCACATTTCTGATGGCAATCTATCATAAACCATGGATGGATGTTTGTAAAATAGATAAGCAAGTAAAAAAAAATCAATTTTGAAAAAAAAAAAAAAATCACTCAATTAAATGCAGTGATTACAAATTTCAATATGAAACTTTTTTTTTTTTCTTTCGGCAAACACCAAACTGGGATTTTTTAAAACAATTTTTTGTTGCAGTGGAAAGACCTTATTGTATCAAATCTAAAGAGAAAGAAGATTTAAAGAAGAAAAAATTGTGAGTAAAACACCTAACCCTTGGGTACCTTTTAAGTATGTCTGCCATGGGGGTTATGTTTTTTGCCAGGGTTTATCTGTTTTACTTATTAGCACCATCACTCAAAGAGGTATAGACAGATTATTTTGTGAAATTTTCTGAGCTCCCTTGGTGGAGGTCTGTGCTCTCTGACTACTTGTGTAGTTCTATATAAAACTGAAGGTAAACCAAGAAGATAAAGTTTCCTCTAACATGAATAAATGGCATTAATAGCCTCATATGAGAAAAAAAAACCCAAAAAACCTTAAAATAAATTTCATATCCATTGCAGGCTTCCATTTATTCATCTCACCTCTGTCTTTAATCTGATTATAAACAGGAAGCAGAAACGGAGTCTTTACTGCAAAGCTATACCTAGCCGGCATCAGTCAACAGCTGCCAGTAACCACAGACGGGACTGTCAGATTCAGAGCAAATACTGTAGATCCACTGTGGGTCTGTGTCCATGCAGCTCTGGGGCCGTATTCACAAAGAATCTTAGGGCTAAAAGTAAGTCGTAACTGGCAAATTTAGGAGTAACTCCTAAAAAATGTGGGCGTGTCACTCCTAAATTGAGGACTCCTAGTTTCTTAAGATAAAAGTAATTCACAACCACTTTTAGACCTATAGGTAGCTCCTAAGACTGGGAGTCCTTAAAAGAAGTCAAGAGGACTCCTAACTCCCTAAGACCTATTCACAAAGACTCCCAAAATGGCTGCAGCCAGACGCAATGTGTTGGACACTCTGGATGATTCTGAATTGACCAAACAATAGCGACTAAGGCCATGTCCACATGTAGACGGGTTTTTTTTTAAAACAAAGATTTTCCTCCGCTGGTTGAAAAAAAAAAAATCTCCATCCACACGTAACCGGATAAATGCGGTTTTCAGCACATTCATAGACGTGACAAAGCAGTACGGGGCAGTAGTTCACACCAAGTTTAGAGAATAATATCTCTTCTCACAGTCTTCTGCCATCCGAGACACCGCTGGATAAGAAGCATTTATGTTTCTGCTAATTTTCACCCATGCCTCCCTTTTCTTCTTATTCGTAATCCCGGCCTACTTGCAATCACTCCCTTAATATGATGCATCCATCTATCCATTATCTATACCGCTTTCATCCAATTCAGGGTCGTGTGGAGGGGGGGCTGGAGCATATCCCAGCTATCAGCAGGCGTTAGGCAGGGTACACCCTGGATAGGACGCCGGTCTGTCGCATAATATGATGCATTTCACGTTTTTAAACTTCACCCTCTCTGTAAGTAGGCTATTGTGTGTAAGTTGTATGAAGTGTCAGTCTCGTGGCCGACACAAAGATGTCATCATGCATTTCTGCTATTTGCGCTGTTCATAATTATGCTTTTATCGACATTGAAGTTTTCCATTTCCTGATTTCACACGTGACATTCAACAACCAATCACACTGCTGTCCATCTATTTACTCGTACATAGGAAATTATGTTTTCCATAGCAACGAGACCTGCTCAAAATGCAGTACGATTAACTGGGCTAAACATTCAGCACATTTTTAGAGTCAAATCATGAGTATGATATTTACAGATTTAGCTCAGTGTCACTGGTTTTTAGTTTGGGTTATTAATGTTTTTTGAGGTTTCTTCAAAATAATTATGTTAATTTGCTTTGTCTGGCTTTGAGGATTTTAACGTCTGCAGGTCTTTATTTTATGCCTCCCACTCACACCTGGTTTCAATCTCAGGTCACCACACCTGATTTGTCATGTTTAATTCTCTAGCTAGCTTGTTCCTGTTTTTTTCTTCTTTTTTTTTTGGTCTTCTTTGTTCTGCTCACAGTTTTCTTATTTTGTCATGTTTCAGCCTAAAGTGATTTCATTTGATTTTTTCCAACATACTGACAAAGTATTCCATACTTATAAACTGAAATAAAAATTACACATGGTTTTTCAATTTTATACAAATAAAGAAATCTTCAGTGATGTACCGCATCAGCTCTGACCACATGTTTAGGGTCAATGTGCCATTAGAAGGTGAACCTTCATCACAGTTTCAAGTCCTTTGCATTCACAGCTGCTTTGTATTTAGCTACATTAATCTAAATATCCACTAATGTAACCATAAGGGGTTGCAAGCCAGTGATTTATTTCGCTGTCCCAAGTCTGAAAAATTGCAGAGGGAATTTGATGTAAAAGCTAAGCCAAATCCAATATATGAATTACAAACATGAACTCCATACCGGATCATTGAAGACCAGTGAAGGCCTGGGTTACCAAAGACCACGTTTGGTTCTGTTGACACACAGGGTGCCAGTGGAAATTTGAGTACTGTTCGTCAACGGAAGAGAGCAGGAAGCCGTGTTGGTAGGCAGAGAGAGAAAGGGAAATTCAAGAGTGTGGAGATGAGAGTAGGGACTTTGATTGCTGGGACTATGACAGGTAAAGCTAGAGAACTGGTGGACATGATGCAGAGAAGGAAGATAGCTATACAAGGATTCAAGTTGTTCTACTGTGGTTTAAATAGAAAGAGAAATGGAGCAGGAGTTATCTTGAAGGAGGAGTTTTATAGGGACGTTCTGTGATTAAAGAATAGTGTCAGATAGACTCATAAACCTGCAGTTTGAATTTGAAGTACAATGACCAATGTTGTTAGTGGTCATGCCCCACAGGTAGGATATGAGTTAACAGAAGCAGAAATTCTGGAGTGGACTAGATAATTTGATGCTGTGTATTCCTGTTGACAGGATGGTGAATGTTGCAGACCTTAACGGACATTTTGACTGGCAGGGGCTAAAAGAATCCTGTCAAAATCTAATTTTAACATTAGTTAAAGTGGACAGAGGGAGGTATGAAAACCAATATGTCACCAATGTCACAGTTGTGAAAAATATGTCAAATTCAGAAAATCTTCCTTTAATATGACCCCTGCTGGACACCTACAGCTAAAGTGATTAGGAGGATAGAAATGTGACATTGAGAGGACTGAGAAGAGCAGACAGGAGTTCAAGTAGATGCAGCGTGTACAGATAGAGGTGGCAAAGAACAAAAAAAGGGTGTATGATGATGTGTATGCTAGGCTAGGTTGGACAGTAAGGAGGGAGAGAATGATTTGCATAGGTTAGCGAGGCAGAGAGATAGAGATGGAGAGGATGTGCAACAGGTTTGGATGATTAAGGAACAGGAAGGAAAAGTACTGTCAGGTTTCAAGTCTATGATGGAAGATGGAAAGAGTACTTTGAACAGCTATTGAATGAGGAAAATGAGAAAGAATGTAGAGTAGCAGAGGTGGCTGTTGTTGATCAGGAAGTAACTGAGATTAGAAAGGATAAAGTGAGGGAAGCTTTGAAGAGAATGAAGATGGGAAAGGCAGTTGGTCCTGATGACATATCTGTTGTGGTATAAAAGTGCCTTTGGGAGGTGGCAGTAGAGTTTTAGACTAGGTTCTTCGACAAGATCTTAAGGAGTGAGAAGAGGCCTGAGGAATAGAGTAAAAGTGTTTTAGTTACAATTTTTTAGAACTAGGCAGACTAGGCAGACTCTGAATAAGGATTCTAGATACAGTTGAGCACTTCTTCCCCCACCACGGACCCTCCCTGTATCTGTTTCTTATCTGCATACATGGGTGCACTGCTTTGTGGCTGCAAGCCCTTCAGAGACCAGGGGCTCCTTCTTCGTACGTCGCTAACTAAGTTAGCTGGATTTGATTGTTGACTATTTGGCATGATCTTGGATTGTTTGGTTCTTCGACGCTCATCCTGGACTTGCTGTCATAGCAAAAGGTGCGCAAGCTTAAACCTGCTCGGGAGCAGGCTTATTTCATGTAAACAGGATTAGATCCCGGCTTCATAAGCGGAAAAGACAGTGAAGTCTGTCGCAGCCATGTCTTGTCCATTTTTAAGACAGCAACCTGTTGCGGAAGGCGCAAGAAAAATTCGCAGAGCCTTTCGAATTAATCGCGTATTGCGGGATAGACAGGATCCTTTGGTCCAGTGCGAAAGTGTGATTTTAGAGAGATATCGTTTTACATTATTAATTTGTTGGAGCCACACATTAAGTGTTCAACGAGGAGGAGTCGGGGTTTGACCACCGCACAGACCGTGTGCATTGCGCTGAGATACTTTGCGAGTGGCACTTTCCTTTACACAATAGGAGATGCAGAAAACCTAGTGAAAAGTGCTGTCTGCCGTGCCATTCGCAAAGTTTACCTGGCTCTCAAGCGGTTTTTAAGGGTATTTTTTGTTATTTCTGAGCCACTTAAGACCCCAGGTGGTAAAGGAGATTTTTTTTGCTATCGCAGGTATATTTATAAATGTTAATGACATGCAATCATGACCATGCCAAAAAGTATGACTAACAGTATGTGTCCTTCAGGCTTCCCTAACGTGATTGGTGCCTTAGATTGCACGCACAGCCACATCAAGGCCCCACCAGGCCCCAATGAAGGGGATTCTGTGAACAGAAAGGGGGTTCACAGTATAAATAAACAGGTAAAATTACAAATATGCCAATTAGTAGCTAATATTACATTTAAAAAAAAAGAAAAAAAAAGTTAAAAGTGGCTTTTTAAGATAAAGACAGTATAACAAATTAAAGGCTACCATTTTGTAGAATATTCTTGTACTTCACTTTTACTTGTTCCCATGTTCTAGTGGGTCCCGTGGGGGCCCGGACATAAAGAACAAAGTACATATGAAATTATTACAATCCAGAAATACACACTGTGGAAGGTAATAGAAACATCTACCATGGACAGCACTTACGCATTTAATTTGTCTGCTACTTTTTACCAGCCCTCTCTCCTGGCTTTTGCAGACTTTGAGGTGTTTCCTGTCGTTTTGATGATATTCTCATATTCGACATAACCTTCCATTAGAAGCTCTTGTTCCGCTTGAGAGAAAAACTGGGCACGTTCTTTTGCCATGCTCAACAGCCAATGACAGCGTTGCTAATCATTGTTTCTACTATCGATACATATCCCCTTTCAAACCAACGCATGGACGCGCAATTATCTCAGATGACTCAATCCCGCGATACTAATCATTGACAACAGGTGTGTTAGAACAACCCAATTAGCCGGATTATGATTCGCACGATGAAATCATCTCAGATGTCTAATTTGATCTTGAATGTTTTAAGCAACGTACGAAGAACGAGCCCCTGGATCTGTTTGTATTGATTGATTGTTTGTTTGTTTGTCATGATCTTGGACAGGTTGGGTTAGGGTTAGTAGCCTACTGTAAACTGAATTTTCCCTTGTGGGACAATAAATTATTCTGATTCTTTTTAAAAACAAGTGAACAGATCATTGCAATACTTCCGTTGTTTAGACACAAAAGCATTAATTATGATGTTAAATTCACTATGAAACACCACGGCTCTAACTTTAAAATGAAACTCAAATGAAAAAAGCAGTTTTGTACTGTTTATTGTAGGTAATCCTTCAGTTTTTTGCCACAAAAGATTTGCACTTAGGTGTAAAAAAAAACAAAAACTTATTTGTATCTGACAAAGGCAGCTTCTTCTACATATTTGATTGTGTCCGCTAAATGGTTTGGGCAAGTTGCAAATGAACCTTCTTATAGATTGCCTTTTTGATTCTACTCCAAAAGGGTAATATTTGTGGCATTCACAGTGTATACTTGTATCATCATAGCTGGGAATTTCTGTAGCTACTCCGGAACTACCACAGGTGTCTTTACTGCTTCTCTTATTAATGTTCTCCTTACCCAGTCTGAAGTTTAGGAGGATGACCATGTCTTGGCATATTCTTTACATTTTCAAATAATAGATTTAATGTGTTTTTCGATGTCCAAGGCTTTGGATATTGCTTTATAATTAATCATGGTTTAAATTTCTCCACGACTTCATCACTGACTAGCCTGGTGTGTGTGTTTTTTTAGTTGACATTTACATGATTAACATCATGTGTTCTGTCCTTAAGAAAATGTGAATTTGGCAGCATGTATGTCTAGTTAGACAGACAGTGAACAATCTTTGGATTTAGTTCTGTTCTTTATTCCATATAATCTTTTTTTATTATATTAAAAAGACTTATTTAAGCCAAACATCAGCAGGAAAACTGGAGCGTCTTCTTGTATACTGTGTTGTAATGGTTTTTCCAACAGAAAACACGGGGTTGCTAAGCAACTGAAATCAGAAATTTCTAACAGAAACCTCTAGGAGTTGCTAGTACCCAAATAAGGAATATAGTTTTAGAAATTAAACATTACATCCAAACCTACACATCATGGATGTAACAAAGTTTCAAAATCATTTGTTAAAAGTTTAATTTAGTTTATCCCAAATACTTCAGATTTTAAAGTTGGTGTGTTCATTTCTTAGAGCCACTCTACATTTAAATAATTTAATAAAGACTCAGTCTGGGACTCTATTATATTCTTCCAAGATTTCTTGAATTGGTGTCGGGGAGAAAAACCGCCTTAAGTTTTTTGTGTGAATGAGCCATGCAAGTAAAACTTAATTTAATTGCATCCATTAATAACATTCTCCTAAATTAAAATTGACCATATTTGTTGGCTTTGGCTTCTCTGTAGGGACAATTTGCTCAGCTTTAGTGAGTGTGAAATAAATCCAAACTCCTTTGGACCCTGGAGGAACTTCGAGGCGAGGATTCTTCGTTTCTATGACCGTATTACAAAACAATTAGAAAACGATTAAAGAAATTAATCACTAATGGCTTTGCTAATTGGTGGCAGATTGGTTCCACTGGTGTATTGGCAGCTCCATGTTGGATTTGAAAACCCAGCTCCGCTTTAAAGCAGCAAACTGAAAAAAATGAATAAATAAATAAAAGCTCTTTGTGTCAAAGTCGACACCTCCTAAACCCAGCGTTTTTCTCTCTCTCACAGTTCTTCCCATCCATTTCCACTCAGCAGCCCCCCCCCCCCCTTTCCCCTAGATATAACTGACAGGATGCAGTCATAGAGGTTAACAGTACAGCAGCCATTTTCATACCATCAACTCCCACATTCTGCCAATTAGGGCTGCTGGCAGCGTCTGAGGATGGATCTATTAAAAGAGACGTTCGGGGTCTATCCGACAGATGGAATCATGCCTCCTCTGTCTTAATAAAGCCCGCCTACTGCTCCACCCACAGCTGACACCCGTCACCTCCACATATAGCATCAGGACCGTCAAAATAATCCAGCAACAGCTTTGAGGCAAAAGGAGATAACGTCTGAATACTGTAAATACTGTACACTGCTCAGTGCCTGTGGAGAAGGGAAAGTGCTGCATTTAAGTGGAGGGTCATTAGTGCCAGAAATTGACAAAAGCGGAGTTTATGAGAATGTTAGTGGTACATAATGAGGAATGGAAAGCTATATGGTTTAAAGAAGTATATTTTTTTAAGATGAATAAACAAAACACCAAAGGAAGACAAAATGTCAATTTAGAAGGGTCGGATGAGGGCATGACAGGATGATTAGTGGGATGGGACTGATGTAAGGTGGTATGTGATGATGTAAGGTGATGAAGGTCACTGGAACAGAGGAACTAATTGCAGCAGGTTGAGGGTAGAAAAATGTCATGAGGAGACAAAGAGACTGGGGCTCATAAAGGGTGATGAGAGACATGTCAAACACATCAGTTGTTGTTTTTGTTTTTTTACAATAACAAAAATGTTAATAAACTGATTAATCTGAAATAAATGCTGAACCAGAAAATACAGAATCCTCATGTCTAACTGGCTAATCGAAATCAGCCAGAAGATCTAAATAATCCAGTGAGCCCCTTGGGTCTGCAAGAGGGCACTCATTTCAGTTTATGGCAATGATGTCATAGTTTCAGTCATAACCCACAGTTCACGAGGACCTAAATATATATCAGTTAGTGAACTGAGAGGTATGACAGACCAACAATGAATCGATGGATTATTTCCCATTTCTTCCCGACGAGAATGTGGGAATCCAGCCCTTTTTTAGCCAAAGGGTAATAGTCATGGCCTCTGACCGGGCTCTCTGTCTTTCAGAAAATGCTGAATATAAACCAAAGCAAAACGGTTGATGCAAAATGATCAAAGAACTGAATATTTCAAGTGACCAGCAGTTGCTGTATGAAAGTAAGCAGAATTGTTTCAGATAACAGAAAGGCAACAGCATGGAACAGTATGCCGAACACAACACACCTAGCCTTACAGAGGACTACAGGGTACAGCAGCTGGGGATCACACTGGGTGCCACTCCTGTCAGCTAAGAAAAAGAAACAGAGGCAACAGTTTACATTGGTTCAACAAAACTGAACAGGAACAAACTGGGAAAACATTGCTTGGTCTGAGGAGTCTTGATTATTTCTTCAGACATTCAAACTATGGTATAAACAATATAGATCATTTCTGTCATGTATAATTGGTTTGTGTTAGTAGGGGGTGGTGTAATGGTGTGCGATGTGTTTTCCTGCCACACCTTGTGGCTTTGTTAACAACTGGACATTATTAAGCTTCCAACTCTACCCGAGTATCGTTGTTGAACATGCCTAAATTTTTCCGTGTCCCATTGTCTGTGTGTGTAGCATAAACTTTGCTTCCCTGGGTACGGTACTGTATTTGGAAAGAAGAAGTGCCAGTACGCTTTTTACATTGGGTTGGAACATAAAATACAGAGTGTAAAAATAGCTCAGTAAAATTACACCTTCGGTCTTTATGTGTCAGAGTTTAGTGTCTAAATGAGGCATGGATCCACTATCAGACGAGGAAAGGGTACGATGATGTTTATAGCAGACTGATGATGAAGAAGATACAAGACAGGGTGAGAGGAACGCTGGGAGTACCAGATGCCAGCTTACCTGCTATGCAATCCAGTTCTAGGGAGTCACAGAGATCACAAAGTGGGCTGGCACTTTCATAGTCATCTGCTGAATCCAGTGGTCCATTCTGTCAGAGTTTAGATCCACTTGCAGACGAGGAAAGGGTACAACAATGTTTATTGCAGACCAATGATGAGGACGATGAAGTAGATTTGAGACAGGCTGAGAGGAATGAGCAAAAGACATCAGGAGTACACACACGACCTGCAGGAAAGAGAGGAGGTGAAGAGCTTAAGTAACAAGGAGGGAATTAGGATAAGGTGAGACAAATTAGATATAGGTGAAGACAATCAGGCAGAGACAGATGCAGGGAATGTTAATGGTTCTGACAGTATTCATCTTAATGTTAATAGAAAAGTGGTGAGGCCAGGTCAAATCTCCTATATAATAGAATTCAGTCATACAGTATGTTGACTATGCAACTAAAATCACTTTTAAGAGGGTACAATTACAAATTGTATTTCTTTTTTAATAGAAACATAGGCAAGTAACAAGAGCATAACAGAAAATTTTAAATTTTCTTGAAGCAGAAAAACAAAGTGCTACTGAATTTCTGTGTAATTAATAAAATAGGCAGAAGATAAAAAATAATGTTAAAATATGCAGAAAATAAAAAAAATATATATAAATGATTTTTTTAAATCTAATTAATCACAGGGTAGCTGTGAAATAATCATAATTAGTGAAAATACCAATACATTTATGAAAAAAGTAAAATGTTTGGTGTAAATAAAACATTTAAAAAAAGGATGTTGTTGCTTTTTTTAAAGGAAATTACAAAAAAAAATTTTTTGAGCTCCACTCTCACATTCACACATGACCTTTCTTCAGTGTCACTGCAACACAGACTGCTGCAAAAAATCCTTTCTGCCCACAGCCATCAGGTCTACATCAAATTTTTGAAGATAAATAGTATGAGCTACAACAACACAATTCCTTTTCGGGATCAATAAAGTATTTTTAAATTGAATCCCTTGGACAGAGTTGAGCAAGCACAGAGCAGATGTTGTTTGTTTTAGCGTTGGACAATATGGATCAAACTGTATATCTTGATATTTTTCAGCTGAAATTCAATTTTCAGAATATTTGTAGATATTTTTATTCTCAAAAAGTACTGACAAAAAAGCAATCAACAGTCTAAGCTATATGTCTCAAATGCCACGCAGGCACTTTTATTGACATAGAGCTATATATATACATTAGAAACAGTGTCAAAAATAAAGTATCTGCGTATATTAATAATATTACTTTCAGTAGCAAGGACCACACATCATGGAAAATGATTAAAGGTTTATTGAATGAACGGTGAGAACGGAAGTCTGGGGAGACGAGCCGATGAGGTCAGGAGGTAGACTCAGTGTGGGGGTGCAGTCTTCAGGAGTTTGTCTTTCCTGTGCCTGCTCAGGACCCTCCAGACAAACCTGAAAGAAAGATGTTAGAAAAGGCTAGGACTGTGAGTAGGCTAAACGAGAGGTAGAGGATGAGGATGGAGGGAAGGGTGGAGGGGATGAGGGTCGAAAGGGATGAGGGGATGAGGGAAGGGATGAGGGTCGAAAGGGATGAGGGAAGGGTCGAAGGGATGAGGGTCGAGGGGATGAGTGTCGAAGGGATGAGGGAAGGGTCGAAAGGATGAGGAGATGAGCGTCGAAGGGATGAGGGTCGAAGGGATGAATGGATGAGGGTCGCGGGGATGAGGGTCGAAGGGGTGAGAGGATGAGGGATGAGGGTCGATGGGTCGAACATGTGGGTTCGAGGGGATGGAACTTAAGGGTATGGAGCAGTAAAGAAGATTGAGGTAAGACCACGGATTGGGTCGGGTAGGGAGGGGTGTGAACGAACGTGACAGACGTTGAACGTGAAGCGAGCCTGTCTTATATAGATCGCTGATTGATTAGTGAGGTATGAGATGTCTGACAAGCCAGGTGGATTGAATTAATGTTGATTACTGCATACGATGAGTTGATGCTCGGTCCCACTCCTGAACCTAAGTCAACATGTTAACTCCATTTCACTAGCAAGGACCACACATCATAGATAGTGATTAAAGGTTTATCGAATGAACGGTGAGAACGTAAGTCTGGGGAGAAGAGCCGATGAGGTCAGGAGGTAGATTCAGTGTGGGAGTGCAGTCTTCAGGAGTTTGTCTTTCCTGTGCCTGCTCAGGACCCCCAAAGATGCTCTTACAGATAAACAGAGAAGCGAGTGAGCACAGTGCAGGTCAGGCAAGTTATTACGAATATAGGCTCGGTAAGCAGTTGAAGACCAACAGCCTGAATTGAATTAGATTGTCTGAAATCTCTGACTAGGCGGCGGAGATTACTGCTCCTATGTTAAAGGAATGGACTGAATAGTGTTCCGGGAGATGCCAGACCAGCGGAGAATCTGATGAAAGGGATTCAAGAACAAGAAACTGGTAGCTGAGCTTCCAATTCGGTGATGAACCGCGGGTTGAATGGTGAGGCGGTAGCGGATAACCCGGGACTGAACATAACGGGATGGCTTATAGGGACTAATGTCAGAACCCTAAAAAAGGTCTGGAGAGATTAGCCTAGTAGTGAATGGGTGTGACATGGATCGTTTAGATCATTGCGGATGTGGGTTCAATGCACGGAAGAGGACTGATGGCCTAAAATTGGATGATGTTTGCGATCCCTGATCAGGCGGCTGAGGTGCCAATGCGGACTGAATTAATGGAAAAGAACTCTGGTGAGATACAGGACTTGTGGAGAATCTGGCGAGAGTGACTAGTGAATCAGAACCTGGTAGCGGGGCTATTCGATTTGCTTTTTAGTTCTGTATAGCGGCGATTCGCAAAGTTTTCTATGGAAGGAACCCCAGCAGATTGCATGAAGCCGTTGACATGGGGTCTGGTCCCATTGATGCAGACCTGCAATCATGACAGTCCATTCAGCAATCCCTCATACTGAGCAAGCATGAAGGGACAGTGAAGAGGAAAAACTTCCCTTTGGGAAGAAACCTCTGGCAGAACCTGGCTCAGTACAAACGGTCATCTGCCGCAACCGTCTGGGGGTCTGAAAAGACAGAAAAGATGGAGGATGCTCAGTCGCTTTGAGCATCATCTGAGCAGATGCTAACCAACAAGCGGTTGGAGCTTCTATGAAGAGAAAACGCTGAGAGAAAAAACGCCAGTAGTTCCAATGACAGCTCTGTTAGAAACAATCAGATTAGATTAAGAATATAGCCTGATTATTAAGGGCTTTATACCTACCTTATTCTGAAATGAGAAGTGGGTCAAGTGATGAGGTGTTAGCAGATAATCAGGACTGAACATAGCAGGGATTGGTTTGTAAGGGGCTGAAGTTAGAACTGAGGCGGAACAAGTTGATTCGGACGGAAATGCAGAGCTGGTCTGTTTGGCTTCAGCATATGATGCAAATGAGGGTGTCCTGACTGAAATTGAAATGTCAGAGAGACTGGGATGAATGAAAAGTCGTGTATGGTTGAAGAGGGGGCAAATTCGGAACACAGGAAACTGAAGCAGGCGAGCAGGAGCTAGCTTGACGGATGGGCATAGATAGCAGGAGCGAAGCATAAGAATGCAACGGGTGAAAAGTTGGAGGTGAGCGTAAGCAATGTGTAGCTGAGGGAGGGTCTAGCTTTTAAAACCCTTTGATAACATATGTGGCTATGATCGAGGACTGGACAGGGGCTACCTGTCGCCAGCTTAATGAAGATGCTGATCTGAGTCATAAGATTTGATGGTAGCTACGCAGATTATTATTTATATAAATATATATAGTATAAATATTATTGAACTGGAGTGAGACGAACTGGCAGGTTGACAGAAGAATAAGAATGAAACACCATACGTTACGTAAGAGGCCTTGAAGACGTTCCAGCCGGACAGGTAGACAGAGAGGGTACCAGGTGATAGACTGTTGGAGATGGACGTCCGAGATGCGGTGGGGTCGTGACGCTGAGGAGGAAATTAACGATTGTGGCTAAAACTGTTAGGACTGGAGTTTTGGTTAAGATCTGAAATCGGAGCCTATGATCCGAATATCAGGTGAGAGATTGTTGAAGATAGACTTCTGAGATGCGATGGTGGGGTTGAGCCAAGTCTCTGAATTTCTGAAAAGAGAATCAGCAATTCGGTTTAGGTGACAGGGGACAGAAGCTGCATGGAGTATGAACTGATGTTGGGCTGATGGGGAGAGAGAGTGCGGATGAGCTGCCTGATGATGAGTGGATGATATAGACAATGCAGCCATTATGGAAATTAACCGATAAATGTCTAAGTGGATGAGAATTGAGTTTTACGACCATTTGTGTCCCGAATAAGGGCTGTGATTACGAGGGGGTAAAGCCCATGGAGAGCGGAGGAAGGGAGGGTAGACTGGGAGACGAACTCGGGGTCCAGCCTGAAGCGAAACGCGTCCTTTGGTAGTAGCTTCAAAACCAATGGGAGGAGCAGCATCGATATAGCTGAGAATTGACTGGAAGGGAGACGAAATGGTTAATCTCCAAAGGGGAGAGTAGTATATAAAGAGGTAGCCGGTGTTCTAACGAAATAGCGCACCCTTTCAAAATGCTAAGCGCAGGACGAGTTACCCAACCTATCTTAACCCACAAGTTCTATGCCCTGACCCCAAGGTCACAGAGCGACAAAGATACTTGCCTAATAAAAAATGCCTAAACCTGGACATAAAACATAATTTTAAGTTGATTTGAACGTTTTTTTGTTTTTTTTATACTTGAGCCTTCATTCTTATGTATGTAATCGAATTATGAACTAAATCCCTTTAATCAAGACGACATAGATTTCTATGCATTACTTAACAGACTTCTGTAGGAAAGACCTACATTTGGAATGGGAGTTTACATGGACCGTGAATGAATTAACTATCGGAATAAATAACCTCTCGATCGGAAGGAAATTCGATCCGAATTAATTTGATTGGTTCAGATTAATCTGAATGGCATGTTTACATTAAGCATTCAGGCTAAGAGAAACCTGAAAAGATAGCGTTGTAAGCGGAGCGGCTGAAGGGAATCCCCCTGAGCCACAAAGTACGCAGAGTGTCGTGCCACTGTCCAGCCGGACATGTCGGAGCAGCAACGGACAAGCGGCGAGTATGAGGGGATGCCCGGGGGTAAGGTGGGGTTGGAATGGGGAAGATGAGGAGACGAGCAGGAAGAAGGTTCACTTAAAAATGCCGGAACCACCTGCTGGGCAGCTGAAGTGCTTGGCGCAGCAAAGGAACCGGTGGGAGCAGAAATAGAAGGGAGGAATGGAACGGAGCTTGAGGAAAGGGTAAAAGAAGGAATGGAGAAATGAGAGCTTGAGGGAGGTATGCTCTGCCTTGATAAGGTTGAAAAGAAACTGGCCATATAAGCTGCAAAATCTGAAAAAGAGGGAGCAGATGTAGGTGGACATGATGTTTGGCTCCCGGCAGAGGACGCTGTGGGCGCTGGACCTGAGGAAGGGAGCTGGAGTATGTTGGTGAAGGATCCGCCCCCAGAAACAGAGGGGACCCCAACAGAACCAGGAAGTAATCGATGGGAGACGGAGAGAAAGAAAAAGAATCCTGAAAAGGCAGGATTTATTAGCTGAACGGCTGAAAGGGATGCCCCTTTCTCGGAGCGCTCGCTCGAGCCGCGCCACAGTCCAGCTGGACATGTGGGGCGGCTGGAGGCGGCAGCGGGAGGATGCTGGGCTCGAGGGGAATCCCCGAACCGGAGTGAGGAGACGAGCGTGGAGCCCGAGCAGTACGGTTGGTAGCGGGGGCATGAGAACACTGTGGTGATGCTTCGAGCAGTAGTGAAAAGTTCCGAGACAGGGAAGGAGAAGAGGGAGGAGGATGCCGGTTCGAGTGGCGGCTGCGAGAAGCTGGAGCCGACGGCGGGGAAAAGAGCTCCTGAGAGGGCTGTGATGGAGATGACGCAGCCGAGGAGGCTGGACCAGGATCCCGCTGGACTGATGAAACCCTGACACGCCGGACACCTGGCGGGTAACTGATGGAGGGGAGGGTAATTGGGTTTACGTGAACGCAAGCAAGCACGAAAGGTGGGAGAGAGTCTGGCGAACGTGTGAACGAACGTGACAGATGTTAAACGTGATGCGAACCTGTCTTATATAGATCGCTGATTCATTAGTAAGGTATGAGATGACTGGAAAGCCAGGTGGATTGAATTAATGTTGATTACTGTATACGATGAGTTGATGCGTGGTCACACTCCTGAACCTGAGTTAATGTGTTAACTCCATTTCTTATATAAAATAATGCTCTATTCTTCCAAACTAATATAATAATAGCTAGTTTGGGTCAGGGATGGGCTGGTGTTGAAATTCAGTCTAGGAGCATGGTTTTGAGAGGCCAAGAAGACAAATGGTGGGGCTGCAGCAGCAATATCCAAAGTCAGGGTCGGGGCCCAATCAGGGGTCACACTTATGTAAGTGTCTTAAGAGAATTTGCTGAATGTCAAAGGCATGACATATATGTATTTTAAAAATAGTGTAAATGATACAAAAGAAACAATAAATTAAATAACAACAACATATTGGTCAATATATTGGCTCCCGATGCTGATTGTGTTTGTAAAAAAAAAAAATCACTGACTTAGTTAAAAAAAGCTTGCAGGTTCAATGAAGATTCAGGGTCCTTGAGCCTCTTACATTTTTATTTTTGGGATCACAAGATGTAAACTTTGAAAACTGCTGAGTTTTCAAAAATAGAGAGCTATTTTTAGAAATGGTGGAAATGACTACAGTTGCTTACTGGCCCATGTAAAGCACTGATTAAAACGGAGGCATTAATGGGCCTTCACTGGTATGCTCTCAGCACTCAGAGAAGTGGCTGTCTTCTGAATTTTACTACAAGGACAGACGCCCCCACCTATCTGAATCAAATGGGATTACCGGGACATCCAGCAGCCCCTGTTCATCAATGGCAATGAAATGAATCCTCGGCTAAGATTGGACATTTTACAACTTATTCTTGGTTTTTCCAGAGCTACTGTTTCTCAATTACAGCTGGTTCAAAACACTGCTGCATGGTTTTCAATAGGTACAAAAAAGCAAGAGCACATTGTGGAAATTTTAACGTCACTTTAATGGGACGCAGTTTCCTTTAAGATCCATCAGTTTAAAATTCAAATAAAAACTTAACTTTGTTTTGTCTCTGTTCTTTCCATATTGCTGTATCCTTATGCAGGCCTACCAACTCACTCGCTCAGGTCAACAGATACAGTGTTGTTGAAATTCCCTAGGGCACACTGCAGAGGCAGAGGTGGAAGAGCTTTTGCAGTTGAGGCTCCTAAACTATGTAAGGCTTTACAAGTGCAGATCAGGCAGGTTCAATCACTAACCAAGTTCAAATCTAATTTAAAATCTAACTTTCATGCCTTGGCTAAAACAAAGAAGGATTTTTTCCATTTATTTTGTTCTAGTTTTTATTTTGTAATTTTTTGTTCTTCGTATTTTCCTGTACTATACTTTGGTTCAGTAGGGCGCATTGGTTTGTTTAGCTTGGAAATGGTTTGTTATGTCAGTCTCACTTATAACACTGTTAAAAACCAAGCTTCATAGCAGTAATATGATTGTTCAATTTGTCCCCAATAGAATACTTTGCTCTTAGCCCGCAGTTTTACTGGTGGTTCCTAGAATTTCTGAAACTACAATGGGAGGCAGATCTTTGATGTATATACAGTAGTTGCATTCAGATCGCACGCTTTGTCTGGATCAAACAATGCTGACAAAACGACTAAGTTCACACCTATACATTTTTAGGCTGAAGCTTGCAAAGTGCGTGGGCTGGCCTTTCTCTGCCTGATGTTTTAAACCCAAGGTGATCATGGTTGGCTAGACAACGCTGACATCGGGCGACTTCACAACAATGAGTCGCTCTGATTGGTTGACGCACTGTGTCAAGAGCATTAAGAACATCAAAAGCTCAGCTAGCTGAATTTCTGCGTTCCTTGCAGAAAAATTGACACTGCCGATGCACACAAAGCGCTGCAGAGACTCTGACGGCCTCAAATATTGACTTTACATGTAGTCTTGCCGCTCTTGGCGTTTAACTTTTTGGGCGGCGTGAATGCACCATAAGGTTCTTCTCTTGTGAAACCATATACCCTGTTTGCTTATCTTTCAGAGTGTATTCACAAAAAGAAAAAAAAGAAATCTACAGTGACAGCGTTTTTGGACCGATTTCAGTGACTATGACCATCTTACATAATGCTAACCATCCTTAAGTGACAAAGTTAAACAGCAGCATTGTCACACAGTATGACTAGATATCTAGGGAATGACCAGTCGCCAGAAGAGCTTCAGCACACATATGGACAGAAATAATTTCCTACCAACACTCTGACAGGTTTGAGCTTTAACGTATGTCCCTGTGACTGACAGCAAGCTTATCACTCACCATTTAAATTTTCCTGAGGTAACCTCCGCCCATCTGGCTCACTGTGCAGCGCAAAAACAAACACTTGGAAAATTCTCCAAATAGCATCTGACCCACCTACACCAGCAGCTGCAGTTTGTATATCGGCTCCAGATGGCCGCTATCGACTATTTTTGACTCCAACTGCAGCCCATCAGATGACTACAAATCTTTGCCATTCACCTCCTGCTCTGTTGAAGATGCAGAAAACACAATATTCTAATCTTAGTGTTTATTTTTTAATTTTATTGACAAATAGGATAGCAGACTTAGAGTGCACTAAATTTTTGTTTATATATTTCAGCTTCTTCCAAGGAATTTAATTGGCTTTTATTTGGCTACATTTAACCTGGAGCTGCAAGTAGAATGGTCTGTATTAGATGTGATTCCTAAATATCAACACAATTAATTGATATACAGTGACCTGAAAAAGTATCTGAAGGTTTTGGAATTTCTCACATTTCTGCATAAAATCACCATCAAATGTGATCTGATCTTTTTCAAAATCACACGGATGAAAAAAGTGTCTGCTTTAACTAAAAACACCCAAACATTTATATGTTGTCATATTTTTAATGAGGATAACATGCAAACAATGACAAAAGGGGGAGGAATAAATAACTGAACCCTCTGCCTTAGGAGACTTTGAGATCAATTAATGGCATTTTCCTTTCTAAAAATGTAAGCCAGGTGTGTTCAATCATTGATGAGTGGCTTAAAGCTGCCCTGCCCACTATAAAACACACGCCTGATAAGAATTGTGTCTTGATCAGAAGCATTGTCTGCTGTGCACCATGCCTTGCTCAAAAGTGCTTTCTGAAGACCTGCGATTAAGAATAATGATTTGTATAAATCTGGGAAAGGTTACAGAACCATCTTTAAAAGTCTGGATGTTCATCAATCCACAGTCAGAGAAACTGTCTACAATTGGAGAGAGTTTGGCACTGTTGCTTCTCTCCCAAGGAGTGGCGGTCCACCAAAGATGACACCAAGAGTTCAGCGCCGACTACTTCGAGAGGTAACAAAGAACCCTAGAGTGTCCGCTAAAGACTTACAAAAATCACTGGCACAGTCCAATATATCTGTGCACACATCTACTATATGTAAAACACTGGCCAAGAATGTTGTTCATGGGAGGACTCCACGGAGGAAGCCACTGCTGAGTTAAAACAAACATTGCTGCACGTTTAATATTCGCAAAAAGGCACTTGGACACTCCGCAGAACTACTGGCAAAATATGTTGTGGACTGATGAAACCAAAATTGAAATCTTTGGGAGGAACACACAACGTCATGTATGGAGGAAAAATGGAACAGCTCACCAACATAAAAACCTCATCCCCACCGTAAAGCATGGTGGAGGGAGAATCATGGTCTGGGGCTGTTTTGCTGCCTTGGGGCCTGGTCAACTTGCAATCATTAATGGAAAAATGAATTCGAAAGTTTTTCAGGATGTTTTGCAGGAAAACGTGAGGCGATCTGTCAGACAGTTGAATCTAAAAAGAGGATGGATGCTGCAACAGGACAATGATCCAAAGCACACAACTAAATCGACTTCAGAATGGTTTCAGAAGAACAAAATAAATGTTCTGGAGTGGCCAAGTCAAAGTCCTGACTTGAACCCCATTGAGATACTGTGGCATGACCTAAAGACAGCGATTCATACCAGACATCCCAGGATTCTGACTGAATTGCAGCAGTTTTGTAAAGAGGAATGGTCAAAAATTGATCCAGATCGATGTGCATGACTGATCTGCAACTACAGGAAGCGTCTGGTTGAGGTTATTGCGGCAAGAGGAGGGGCGACCAGCTATTAAATGCAATGATTCAGTTACTTATTCCTCTCCCCTTTTGTCATGGTTTGCATGTTATCCTTACTAAAAATATGACAACCTATAAATGTTTGGGTGTTTTTAGTTAAAGCAGACACTTTTTTCATCCGTGTGATTTTGAAAAAGATCAGATCACATTTGATGGTGATTTTCTGCAGAAATGTGAGAAATTCCAAAAGCTTCAGATACTTTTTCAGGTCACTGTATTAGATTATGAGGGTGGAGAAAAAGAGGTTGGTATAAACAGTACAGGCATTGTACCAAAAGCTGGTCGGTAAGAGTTGCAGTTTTGGATGAGATATTTTAGAAAAAGACAGTTTCATTAGATGTTCTGGAAACAGCAGCCTATAGCCGCAATTTGGTGGTGTGGCACATCTTCCTGGTAGTCAGAGTCCATAGAAGATCAATTAATCACATTCATTACTTGTGGTGATGATGTATGAGAGTGATGAAGTTTTAACAGAGCCCATCCTATTGTTTTGGAGCCCTAGACAGTATTGTTATCTGGCACAATGTGAAGAGATCTGAAAAAGAAAACAGCTTTTGGCAGTTTAATGCATGCAGGTGTGTGCTAAAACAGCGTTGAAGTTGTCAAGGAGCTGTCAGTTTCCCAACCCACATGCAGAACACAAAACACTGTAGATTTAAAATGTTTATTGAAAATGTGGGTGATTAATGAAACCAAGAAGGCTTTACCAGAGAGCGAACCAGAAACACTGACACTGGAGAGAGGTGAGTCCAGAGGTGAGTAACCTTTATTCTTGTTTGATGAATAAAGAGGGATTGGGTAGAGCTTCCTGTAGTGGATGTGAGGTAATGCCAGAGAGGGAAATGAGTCTGGTGTGCACAAATTTGATTTTGATGCAGTTCAGTTACTTTAAAGGCTGCCAGACATGTACCTGAGACCAGATCGCAAGGATATTTATTCTAAGTATTTTCAAGAAATTTTTACTAAGGATTACTCAGGCTAATACGTGGAGGGCTAGAGGATGTCTGACAAACAGCTTTTTTATCCAGCCAGTATTGATGGCTAAATGATCGAAACAGGCTTTTGAAGCTCCACAACACAGCTCCGCCCTTAGCAGTGATGGATAGGTCCTTGTTTCGGGTGGTCCACCTAGAGGAGATCACTGGATTGGTGAAGAAAAAGGAATCGGAAAACCGACAAACACTCCAGCCTCTTGACAAATTTAGTAAGTAAAGACATACTCAATGACGGGTAATAAGGCTAATTTACATATTTACCATATCAACTAACTGAAATCAGTTATTCTAAAGATAGAATGATTATTTACAACAGTTTTACAGCTGTCTTGCCTGGTGTGAGAAGTCCTAATAAAGACACAGCATAGTTTGAGCATTGCATGGTCACATGCACTCTGGTCAGCACATTTTAGACATTGTACTGACATATGGCATTGATTGTGATGAAGTAATAGTCCTCCCACATATCACAGTCCTATCTGTCTATTTTCTGATAACTTTTGAATTTACTTTACCCGGCGTTCCCAAATCTGACATAAAATTTCATTACAGTAGAACTTCATCAGACAATGCTGTAACAAGTTTTAAAGAATCTGTTCCATTCTTGCTTTCCTATGTGTCTTAGCGGATGGCAGTAATTCCAACACTAACCCTTCAGAAGTTGATGGTCTGGTTCAAAGTATTACTTCCTCACTGCGTTTGGAGCTAGACAGTGTATTCCCTTTAAAAAAAGAAGGCAATCAGCTATAGGAGGTTGGCTCCTTGGTTTAGTGCAGTTGCGTACTTTAAAGCAGAATACTAGGAAACTGGAGAGAAAATGGCACTCTGCATACTTAAATGATTCCTATCAAACCTGGAAATTTAGAAACTTCTTTCGACTAGCTAGAACAGCATATTACTCGTCATTAATAGAGGTAAATAAAAACAATCCTCTGTGTCTTTTTAGTACAGTTACCAAACTTACACAGTCATAGCTCTGTTGAGCAAACTATTCCCCCTTTTCTCCGTAATTATGACTTTATGGGATTAATCATTAGAAAATAAAATGTATTAAAAATAAAATCACTGACATTCTCTCAAACATGATTATTTATTTCTCAGTAAATTAAGCAGTATCGGAGAGAACTGTAGAATCAGGTTTATGTCTGTTCCATTTTGATTCAGTTGAACTGTCGAAAATTATCACAAATATTAGCTTCATATAAACCCTCAACTTGAATGTTAAACCCAATACCAACCAAATTATTTAAGGAAGTGTTCCCTCTGGTTACTGGCCCTATTCTAGACATGATGAATCTTTCTTTGATAAATGGATATGTACCACAGTAATTCAAGATTGCTGCAATTAAACCTTTACTGGAAAAACCCTCCCTGGATCAAGATGACTTAGCTAATTACAGACCTATATCTAACCCTCCTTTCTTATCCAAAATTCTTGAAAAAACAGTTGCTAATCAAGTATGTGAGCATCTAAACAGCAACAACATGTTTGAAGAATTTCGGTCAGGTTTTAGAGCTGATCATAGCACTGAAAGAGCACAGGTGAAATTTAATAATGATATTCTAATGGCCTCACGTAATGAATTTTGTTGGATCTCAGTGCTGCTTTTGACACAGTCGGTCATAATATTCTCTTAGGCCCTGTCCACATGTAGCCGGGTATCTCACAAAACAGAGATATTTTCCTACAGTTTGGCCTCTCATCCACATGTAAACAGAGATTTTCGGCACGGTCATCCATTGTTAAAGCGTGTTTTGTTTTTCTTTTACGAGCTGTATGACTGCTGCGTGCTGAAGATAGAGGTTAGAAACTTACTCTGAGCGGATAGGATTTGGGAGAACTACTGCCCCCTACAGGTTTGCCATGTCTATGAATGTGCTGAAAAACACATTTATGCGGCTACATGTGGACATGGCCTTAGAAAGGCACAGCACAGGGCTGGTTGAAATCATATCTGTCCAACAGTTTCCAGTTTGTTCATGTTAATGATAAATCTTCTTCACACTCAAGGGTTACTTGTGGAGTATCACAGGGGTCTGCGCTTGGACAGATTCGTATTACTGTATATATGCCTCCAATTGGTAAAATAATTAGACGACATTGTATGAATTTCCACATTTATGCTGATGACACACAATTATATTTATCCATAAAACCTGATGAATCCAATGAGTTTGGTAGATTACAAGCATGTCTAAAACACAAAAAAAGCTGGATGACTAAATTAAATTCAGACAAGACTAAAGTTGTTGTCTTTGGACCAGAAGCTTTAAAAAGGAAACCACTAAGTCAATCATTTTATCTGGGTGGCATTAATTTGGCCTCTGGTAATAATCTAAAGAACCTCTGTGTAATTTTTGACCAAGACATGACATTTAAATCTCATATTAAAAAGGTTTTTAAGATTTCTTTCTTTCACCTCAGGAATATTGCTAAAATTAGAAACATCCTGTCCAAGAGTGATAGAGAAAAACAAATCCATGCATTTGTTACTGCAAGGCTGGACTGTAATTCCTTATTATCAGGAAGTTCATAAAATGCTATCGAAAGCCTTCAGTTGACCAAAAATGCTGCAGCAAGATTTCTGATGAATATTAAAAAGAGAGATCACATTTCTCTGTTTTACCTTCTCTCAATGGCTCCCTGTTAAATCCAGAATAGTTTAAGATCCTCCTCCTTACGTATAAAGCCCTTAATTATCAAGCTCTATATGTTCCTAACAGTGCACTTCATTCTCAGCCTGCAGGTTTAGTGGTAGTTCCTATTTCTAAAAGTAGAATAGGAGGCAGATCTTTTAGTTATCAGGCTCCTCTCCTGTGGAACCAGCTCACAGTTTTAGTCCATGAGACAGATACTCAGTCTATTTTTAAGACTAGGCTTAAAACCTTCCTTTTTGATAAAGCTTATAGTTAGAGTGGCTTAGGTTATCCTGAGCTATTTTGTTGTTATGCTGTTATAGGCTTAGACTGTTGGAGGAGAGACTGGCCACTTTTCTTTACTCTTCTACTTTTCTATTCTACTACTCTCCAGATATATCTTTTTTGCTGTTTTGCGATTGTTAACCTTGGTTTCTCTCAGTGGTTGTTATCTTTTTAATATTTTTTTTTTTTTTTCATAGAAGCTCCACCCGGTCTGGTATCCTGGTCAACCATAATGCCCCCTGCTGGATGGGGAGCATCGGCCCAGATGATGCTCTAAGTGACCGAGCATCTCCATGATGTCTCTTCTCTGTCTTCTCAGACCCCCAGACGGTCGTGGCTGATGACCGCTTGTACTGAGCCAGGTTCTGCCAGAGGTTTCTTCCTGTTAAAGGGTAGTTTTTTCTCTCTAGTGTCGCTACATGCTTGCTCAATATGAGGGACTGCTAAGGAATTGCTGTGGTTGGAGTCTGCATGACCCTGGCATAACCTTATGTCATTGACTCAACGCAATCTGCTGGGATTCCTTACACAGAAAAGTTAACTGATTGGAAAGTTTGTATAATTGTATTGAAATTACTTTTGTTGTAAAGGGCCTTGAGATTATATTTGTTATGAATTGACACAATATAAATAAAAGCGTACTGAATTGAATTTTTAAAATTATTTGGATTATATATTTTGCTATGTCAGCATAAATGTTTGGATTAATTGCAAACATTCTTAGTTTAAGATTAAACATATTTTATCATTAAAAAATGAAGTGGTTTTTTTGGGTAACTATTGGCTGCATCTCGTCAGGTGATCTGTCAATCATGTCAAGTACTCTACCACAACAGTTGGCTCTGTGCCAACATTGGATAAAAAAAACATCACATTTTGCAAATGTTAGTATGAAGGCATCAACAAATTATCTGTAATGACCATTCTAACCCCTTAACACACTGTAATGTAGTTAGCAAGGTCAGATCACGTATTAGATCTTTTATTCTTCATTCACCTTGGAGTAACGTTCACAGTTCTGCTGGAAGACAATTAACTCCCTGTTCTTTTGATTCATGGTTCTGAGTGGAGGGGAGAAACCTTTAATCAGCCAAACTGAGACGACACATGTCCTCAAATAACACCACTTTTATTTTTTTTATGCCTAAAACCAGTAATGCCTATAGCTTGTCTCTGGATCAATACATACCCTGTACATACTGGGCAAATAACTATTAATTTGTCGGACTAGAATGGTGACAGCGCTGTATCTCCTGTTTGAAGCACCATGCACATCTCTGATATGTTCTGAATTTTGAAAAGACAAAGAGTCTGTAAAAGGAAAACAATATAATTTGCAGTTCTGTCTCACCCTAAAATAAATCAATTCCATGTAATCCATAAGCTCAAAGTGTTAAGTACAAGACGATTATTAACACAGAAGCA
Source organism: Apricaphanius iberus (assembly GCA_028564705.1). Classification (NCBI taxonomy): domain Eukaryota; kingdom Metazoa; phylum Chordata; class Actinopteri; order Cyprinodontiformes; family Aphaniidae; genus Apricaphanius; species Apricaphanius iberus. The sequence continues at coordinate 825,807 of JAPXFQ010001946.1, forward strand.
ACGTGTTGAAGGAGATAAACTCAAGACCATATGGCTGTTCGGCACAGGCTGGTTGAATTTTTTAGGGCTGCATGTTATTTGCCGCTTAAGTATTTTTCCTCAGTGAATGGGACCAGTTTCTGATCATTATATTTATTTTTGCGTTACTTTAGCTGAAAGATGGAAAGTGAAAAACAAAGCCGAAGGACTACTTGTCACCAAAACTGTGATGCTTCTTACATAACAGGAGAAAAAAGGTAATATTTATACTCTTCAATATAATACTTCCCAAAATCGATTTTTTTTTTTTTTTTTTTTTTTTTTTTTTTTTTTTTTTTTTTTTTTTTTTTTTTAGGGACGCACTGATACCAATATCGGGGGCCAATACCATTCTAATATATTTATAGTGGTGCTGCTGATACCTAAATTGTGGAAAAACTGCAATCATTTCCCAGGAAATATTTATTTTTCAATTAAAACTTTGGTTATTTGGTCATTTTTTTAAAATATTATATTTTTATTTAATTCACCTTCATTTAATGTAACATGAAGAGAAGAAAATGAAACATTGTCCCATTCCTTGCATTTTTTGTGAGTGATTGAAGTATTGGCATTGGTAAAATGTTTCTGCATAACGTGTATAGTTGTTAGCTGAAAAACCCAGACTCAATCTTCTTTCTCCCCCAAACAGAGCACTGCTAAATGAGTTACACTAGCCAGGATAGGCTAGAAACTACAAGTTTAACACGGAAAAAAAACCTGAAGTGTTCATTACAAAGTTTTCCGACTATCAGCGTGTTCATTTGCACCTTAGACAGCACTTGTGGCCGATTTAATACACAGCTCTAATGAAAGGTAAACTAAAATTGCATGATGGGGAAATAATCAAAAGATGTGTTTGCATAAGTGAGGGCATCCTCTTATAACTGGGCATGTTGTTGTGTTCCACATTAACCAGCATATTCAAAATTATGTTGAATATGAGTTGGTTCAGACACATCATTCGGTGTCTCAGAAATAAATATAAACAAATAAAAATAATAAGTAAAGTTCAGCTGTTCTTGCAGGTCTTCCTGATATTTTCCTAATTTGCATCTCAGAACAAAAGCAATGGACTACAGAGAACTTCCAAAGCATTAGAGGATTCTCCTGGCAAAGGTATCAGTCAGAAGAATGTTACAAATGAATTTGAAAGGCATTATTTAAACTATGAAGCACAATGAAGACAGTCACCACCAGAGGGGAAATATGGTGCCAAAATTGTACCCAAGATAAAAAATAAAAAAAGGTGAGAAGAAAACTTGTCATCCTTTTGTCATTTAGGAATTAAACATTATGATACCTGTATTCCTCCTGGACACTTCTTATTTGGTTCCAGTTTGAGCAGAAGGTTATGTCTCGAAGACACCAACAGCAAAGATGGGTCCCGGAGGTTCTAATTGGGCTGTAGAAAGTATATATGTTGTAAATTGGTACGTATTTAAATAAACTGAGCTTAAATCAAATTGATAACCACGCTGACTAAACAAGCTACTAGTGTTTTCCGATATTAATATGGATTATTATAATAATCCGATATTTTCCTTCTTGGACTAATTTGAACCTTGACAAAAAAAATAATATACAGGCATTACCTGAATGTAACCTGTCAGTCTCCCTTCATTGGCTCTCTCTGATGCTGTGAATAAACCCCATTTAAATGCAGCCTTTTATCTCAAAACCTTAGTAGCAAAGTGTCTGCTTCCCTTGCCTTTTCACTGAGATGCTGCTCATATTTTTCTTATAATCTAAACGCCCTTCACGGTTTCACTTTGATGTATTGTCCAAAAGGTAAATACCTTGCATAACTTCTGGATTGGAACTTAAACTATCTGCATGAGTAGGTATTCAAAAACAGAAGACTAACTAAAGACAGTTTATTTAAAAAGCCAACACAGAGAGATTCTGTGAAAGGTTAGTTAGTGCATAGAAACAACAAAACCTTTTGTTTCCATGTCTACACCATAACTTTGAGGTCAAAGACACAATTGCATCTACGTGTGAGACCTTTAGCACAGATCCACATGAGTGTTGCGCCTGTGAATGCAGCTTTGCTGTGAAGTGCAGCCTCTTCAGCTTTTTGCCACCTCACCACACTACCTCTCCTTTCTCTAACCCATCCCTTCTCATTACTGTTATGCACAGTTTCGCATTAGTCGTGGGTGGCTGGTAAAGTTGTATTGTTTAATGAGAAGTTTTCTTTCTTTTTTTCTGCTTTTTGTGGCGATAGGTTGGTTTGTTTACCAGATCGGAGCCTGTGGGAGGCTGGCATCTGTTTCTCCCTGAATCATAAGCTCAGAGTGTCAACTTGTAAAAAAATAAAAAAATAAAAAACACAATGGGTTGGACATGTTTAATAACTCTTTTTTTTCTTTTTAACAACTGTGGTGTGAAGAAGAAATAACTGTACAAAGAGATACAGCAAAAAAGAAGGAATGAATGGACTTAAATTAAGCAGAACATATCTATAGAAATATAAAACTGATCTGAGAACAGGATTACAAGTATTGCTGATTATTATTATACAGATTGTGCCACATTTCTAAGAAGAATGCCATGAGGTTCCAGCGGGTATTTTATGTGTGCTGTGCTCAAGAAAAGTTGAAAACTGAAGTTTGGAACATATTTTAAAGCCCTGTTTAATTCATCATGGTTGTGTAGCTAAACTTTCTTGACTGGAAGAAAAACATTAGTCATAGAAGATTTATGGATAACCTGCATCAACAAAGACTTGTTCAAAGAAATCCACAATACTGTTACCATAAGCCATGTGAGGAAACAGGTGGAAGATAGTGCTCTGCTTAGATGAGACCAAAATGTAACTTTTTAGGGAACATGCAAAACACCATGCATTGCAAAAAACTACAGTGAAGAGAACCCTGAACACACCTTCCCAAAATTATCCTGGTGGGAATAATATCATGTTACGAGAATTGTTTAGTTCTGCAGGGTGAGAGGAGCTGGTTAGGGCTGATGGGCAGATGGATGGAGCTAAATACAGGGCAGTTTAAGAAGAAAATCTGTCAAAGGCAGAAAAATTCCTGAGACTGGAAAAGAGGTGCTCCTTTACATGTATCTTTAGAGACCAGGGGCCTCATTTATGAAGCGCACTTACCTACAAATCTGTAGGAACAATTCTATGCATTGTGTGGTGTTTATCAATTTGTGCTTTTGCGTTGAAATTTCCCTAAATATAAGTACAGTTTTGATTGTTCGTACGCACAGCATCTACTGTTAGAACAGAGGAACTGCAACTCTGAAATAGTTTTACTTTGACAGAATATTTCTCTCAGCAGTTTATCGCCTCCACCAAGGAGCTCATGTTGGCTTCTGTCTGTGTTATGACAGAAAAACGTAAAAGTTATGCATGGATTAGCAAAAAACTTTCAGGAAATGTTTGAAATTGGCCAAAAAATAAGTAATTTAATGTTGCGGGTGATCATGCATGGTGATCCTGTCACTCGCAATCTGCGCTCTGCGCCGCAGACCCCCCAAACTGCAAACTGCAGCGTGACACTAAATGTTCCTGCTTAAATGTTCCCCACCCCATGCATGGAAATGTTGCTGAACTGCAGAGCTCCTTCAGTGACAGACTGCTGCATCCTAGATGCACAAAGGAGCGTTTCCGCAGGTCCTTCCTCCCTGCAGCTGTCAGACTGTACAACCAAAACTGCTCCCAACAAATATAAATATTTTACACCTGCACTGTATCTTACATTTTGCACTAAACAACCACACTGATATAATTTGCACATTATTTTCACCTGATGAACATATTCTGTGTTGATGTACATATTCTGTGTATTATTGTATTTTTTTAAATATATATTTGTATATTTGTTGTTTCTTTGGCTGCTGTTTACGACCGAATTTCCCCTGGTGGGACTATTAAAGGAATATTCTATTCTATTCTATTCTTATCAGTGAAGCAGATTGTCCTTTTTCCCTTGCGTACTGATGGCAGCACAAGCCGTGTCTCCAATTACGCACGGCCACAAAAGAGTCAAACATGATGATCTGAACATCCTCTGTATTAGATATGGTCCAGCTGTGTACTGAGAGATGTTTTACTGTATTTAGTTTAATACAGAACCATTTTTCCCTAATTTCCAACAGGAACATCTCCACTATCCCGTCCGCATTTACTGTTTGTCCCACGCAGAGTTATCTTTTATTATAAGTTCCCCCTATGCTGATAGAATCTAACAGTAATGTTCATTATTAAATTATTTAATATCTACAAAGACGTTAACGATTTCCACAAAAGTTAATATTAGCAAATTAAATTATTCACCACATTTCTTACGTCTGCTCTGCAGCAGAAATATAACGGCTGCATGCGGAATGGAATGAAGCAGAGAAACCACTGATAACATAAAGTATCGGTGGTGATATGAATTTCTATTAACTGACATTGACTGATTTTTTAGGCCTGTTAATCATGAATACTTTTTCATTGCCCTACCCATGTTTCACCTCTGTCTCTGTGTCACTGCAGTTCATTTTTTCGCTGTCTTGGAAATTATTTTAAGGAAGAATGTGAGGACTCAATGCATGTGACAGATGATGTGGTCTTACCAAATATGGTTAATTCAGGGCGTTTCTGTATGCAAATGACTGATAACGGGCACGAGCACCTGAGTATGCACAAGTGGTATTTATCAACAGCTGATTGCGGAGGAGCGTGCGTACGAGAGGCCACCGCATGTTTCATTAATCACACTTTGACGTGTACTTACGCACATCCTAAATTCCGTAGCATAGAATATAAGGAACATTTCTACGAACGTTTGATAAATGAGGGCCCAGGAATGTTGGCCTTATTATGAAAGCAAGACGGATCTTTGGATTGGTATGTGCCAGAGTATTGATTCGATCCATTAAAAAAAAAGAAATATGATGAAATAAGTCTAGTAGTCTCTGTCAAACATTCCACGCATTGGTTCTGTTTTGGTTGTGACAGCATACAGGTATATTTGGCTGATTTGTGGGCTGTTGATTGGTTTGAAAAAAATATCATGCCTAGCAAAAACATTAAATGACACCTATAAGGCTTTTGCTTCCTCTTTCCATGAAGATAAGTTCAGGCATCGTTAGATGTCTTGATGGAAAATGTCATTGCTACATTTTGAATACAGTTATTTTCTTCAGGACTGTCAGAAACACTGCCTGTGTGTTGACAATTTATTGATTTCTCATCCTCTATTTCTTCTTCTCCATTCTGGCTCCTTAAACACAAACACTGTCCTAAAATATCTGGAAAAGAAAAGCCGGGACAATTGATGACAAGTAGTTGTGAAATGTTATTATAACCGTTTCAACATTTAAAGACCATTCAGGGTAAAATGCCTTTTAAACATCCTTTGAATGTCACTAAATAATCTGTTATTATTCCCCTGAATGTTTTTTGCCCTGCTACTACCAGTGATGCTTCAAAAATCCCTCTCTTTATTTTTATTTCTTTTAGAAACCACAAAGACCAATTTCTGTTAATATCTCTTTATCTCAGATTCAGATCAAGATTCAGATTTAGATTTATTGGACAAGTATACTTATGTTTACAGGAAATCTGTATTCAGTAGATGCTAGCTCTTTAAACATACTGTAGAAAAATATATCATTTTTTTAGATTCACAGATACGTGTGGACAGGACATGAATTAGCTAAAGGGAGCATGCTAGTTTAAATATAATTTCCCCAAAAATGGAGCCTTGAAGAACCCAACAGGATTTTTTAAGACTATATTTACTATCAATAAATGACACAACATTGTACTAGTCTACCATGTAAGATATGAGACAGTTTAGCACATTATAATAAAATCCTTGCGATTTTTATGGTGTATCAATCAGTGTGTTACAAGTTGCCCTGTAAATACAACACCAATTCACAAACTGTTTTTATCTGCTCTGGAATACAGATTAATCTTTTAAGCTATTTTAGTGTTTTCCCAAATTAAGCAGTGAACCATCTTTAAGATTTAGAAAACTCAAGAGTTAAATCCAAAGTTACCGTACAAAGCAATAAATCCTACTTTGTAGTTCAGGCTTGTGTTCATCTAGCAAAGGGTTTCAGAAGTGTAAAAGTTGCTGCCAGTCCGTCTCTTTCTTCCTTTTCATCTCCTCCTTCCTCTCGGGTGATGAATGGTTGTTCTGTGTCTTAGTGTAAGCACAATCCCGAAAAGCTCTGACCCAGATATTTTAATTGCTTATTCTTGCTTATGGTGAGTCTGTATGATAAATAGCAGTTGTTTTTCATGCCGAATGGACTATTTTTGAGTTCTGAAAAATCAACGCAGGCAGCTTAGCGTGTGTGTACATGCGTGGGTGTGTGTGTATGTGGGTGTGTGTTTAAAGCAGTGCAGCAGGAAACCTTGTGCTCTGTAATGTAGAAGCTGTTTTGTTCTTAATTTGCATTTGGAGTTCTGCATAATGAACGGTTAAACTATGAATGTCTTGATTCCCTGAAAAGCAAACAAAAAGATCTTGAGGTAAAGGTGGAGAACATCATCATGTCTGGTGACAAAACTGCCTGTGGAAACAAAGTAGTAGTAGATCTGCTCTTCTTGGATCCATTTGTTCAAGTTTCTCCCTGGACTGTTATTGTATGATTCTAAAACCTATGTGACCTGTACCTTTTATTTTGATATTTTTTTAATTTTATTTAGCTAGGATGCTTAAAATATCAGTACTGAGAGAGTCCTGTCAGAAATAGCAGTACTATCATGAACAGTCATATCTAGGCCTTATCTGCTGTTGTGAAGTCATTGTTCTAGTTTTTAATGGTCACTAAAGAGTGAAGCTGAAAAATGAAGCGCTAGATCGTAGGGATGGGAATCCTAAAACATCTCACGATTCAGTTCGATTCCGTTTCTTTGGGTGACGATTCGATTCAGAAACGATTCTCGATTCCAAATCGATTCTCGATTCAAACATTTTTTTTTCTTAATCAATACTCTTTCATTCATCATTTGTGTTTGTAATACACACATCTTGATCTGCCAAGTGTCTGTGATGAAGTGAGCCATGATTGTAATAGGGCATCAACAGAAAATGGATTTTACAATCTACTGTATGTTGAGAGAAGGGAACTGGTTCAAAAGTAAAAAGACATGAAATTGCAACTGGACATCCAGGACCTTTTAAACTAAATTTCTAGTCTTGAAAAAAAAAATGCTGATATATTTTAAGAAGAAAAATATATATATATGTATTTTGTTTGTTCTTTGGTACGTAGTAGAAAATACATTGAAAATATTGAAAATGTTTATGTGTAGCTTATAAAGAAAGATCGTTCTTATGTACTTGCAGATTTTTCCTCACACCCCTACTAGATCGCCTGGTCTATTCAACTATCTCATTAGGACCATGGATGTGGGTTGGATGTTTTCCTCCTGGACCTATTTGCTCTTTGATCTGACACCTAAAAACACTCCCAAGTATTTGATTTGGTAAGAGCTCGGAGCAACATCTTTGCATTTCCACTTTAAAAAGAAAATATTAATTTGGTTTGGAAATCTAATAAAGATATCCAAACACCTTCGTTGTGAGGATGGATGGATACTATATTACCAAAACATTTTTTGTGTCTTTTTTGTAGGATTGCCAGAAAAAAAAATTGAACAGTTAATAATTAAATATTAAAGTATTGAAGGTTAATTTAGCTAATCATCTGCAAATCAAATAAATAAATAAAAAAACTAATTTTTATTATGTAATTTACACAATGATATAAAAATAGCTGGGGCAAAATAAATGTATTTATAAAATTAGAGATTGAATATCTTTCTGTTCTGCTTTGCCTAAGAGATATACAAAACATGAACATTTCCTTTCAATTTTGTATTTAGACATAATTTAATACAAACACATAATTTATGTTTAAATTCTTTAGTGATAAATGTTAGCAATTTCAGGGCTTTTTTGGGTCATTTTGAGCAGATGGAGCAGCCTACATAAAGGTTTTATCATCCTGAACTCTGTTTGCAGCCAAAGAAGAAGATAAGCTCACCAATCCCCTCTCTGATGTGACACAAATTGGTGCTGACAATAATCATTGTCTGCTTCAATAAACGTTGAGGCTTAAAGGTGAGCAGGAGGAAAGACAAGGATGAAGACACATTTTAATGCAACACATAGTTTCAGTATTTTAAATCTTGAACCTGTGAGAAGTTGGTAATACTGCTCTGTCTCCAGGGAAGTGCTTGAAGTTCAAAAACATTACTTTGGCACAGCTACTTCATATCACTTGATTCAAGTCCACTTTTAGAGTTAATACACTTGGTTAATTTGGGAACATCTGTGGATTTCCTAGGTTCACAAAGTGCATGTGAATTATATAATACTGATGTTTCTGCTTAAAACTAAGCTAAGCACAAACTAAACTGGCAGGAATACAAAACATAAACAGCAACTACTGATTAATTTGAAAGAAAAATGAATATCGATCCATCCATCCAGCTTCTTCTGCTTATCTGGGGTCAGGTCGTGGGGGCAGTAGCTTAAGCAAAGAGACCCAGACTTCCCTCTCCCCACCCACTTGGGCAAGCTCTCGGGAGGAATCCTGAGGCGTTCCCAGGCCAACCGGGAGACATAATCCCCCCAGCGAGTCCAGGGTCTTCCACTGAATCTCCTCCAGGTGGGACTTGACAGGAACATCTCACCAGGGAGGCGTCCAGGAGGCATCCTGACCAGATGCCCGAGCCACCTCAACTGGGTCCTCCCGATGTGGAGGAGCAGCGGCTCTACTCTGAGCCCTCTCCGGATGACCGAGCTTCTCAGCCTATCTCTAAGGGAGAATCCAGCCACCCTACGGAGGAAACTCATTTCGGCCGCCTGTATCTGTGATCTTGTTCTTTCGGTCACCACCCAGAGTTTGTGACCATAAATGATGGTAGGAACATAAATCGACCGGTAAATCGAGAGTTTTGCCTTTCGGCTCAGCTCTCTCTTCACCACGACAGACCGGGACAGCGCCCGCATAACTGCAGACACCTTACCAATCCAACTATTGATCTCCCGCTCCATTTTTCCCTCATTTGTGAACAAGACCCCCTGATACCTGAACTCCTCCACTTGAAAAACTATGAATATATGAAAATCCACTTTTTTTACAAGATAACTGATGCTTGATGATTCAAAACTCCTTTACATTTTCTTGCTGACGTATTTAAATAATGCAACAGGCCAATTGAAAGTAGTTCATCATTGGGAAGTGAAAGGAAAATAAAAAAAATGTCCTTAATGTTTTCCTAAAGATCTGAAAATGATAAAATTCAATTATTAAAAAACCCCACATACAACTGAATTAGCATTAATCACTGCTTTAGCTCTAGGTTTAACAAGCAGTCCCAACTGAATTTACAGGATACAATTTTGTTAGCTAATGTGCCTTATCAATTCAGTTTAATAAAATAAGATTTTGTTGAAGTGCAACATCAAGTGTTTTAAAAGCTCTTAAGAAAGAAAAAAGTAAGTTTCTCGCCTGAATTTGTTTTTATTTAAAACATTTATTTGCAGGTTTTTTACAGGGCAATACCAGTTCAAAGGGCAAAAGTAAAATTATCATGCCAAACCGCTTAAAACCTGTTAAAAATGACCTGAATAAAGTGGTTTCAGTCAAAATGTACTTTTTTTTCTGATAAAAGAGCATTAAAATAAACTAATTACATCAGCTGTTCTGGGAATGCAATCTTTAAAATGTGCATCATAATTTGAGCAAAAAATAAATAAATAAAACAAATGCAAGGCAATGGCAAAATCAATATGCACATTTGTGAATATCATCATGACATAATATTCTTTTTTAAACTTTATTTTAGACAAAATATTCTAAATGTATGAAAATCAGTTCAGATTAGAACAAAATTCAGCATATGTAGTTCACAAGCAAGGACTACGCTACAGATTCAGCATTTAACAGTTTATTGATGTCATGGATGATTCAATGGTCTGGGGAGAGGTTTCATCAGTGACCCGGAGAAAGTGTGGGGGTGAACTTCAGGAAATCGTCTTTCTGAGACTTCTCAGGAACACCCGGACGAAAACTGAAAAAGAGAGAGATGTTAGACGAGGTGGTACAGGACTGAACTGGAGCGCAGAACGGGGAGGCTGCGCCCATTCGATGCTGCGAAGAAAGGGGAGAGTCGAAGGGGGGGTCGGCAGGACCCAGAGAGGAGACAGGTCGGCCGGACCCAGGACCTAGAGGGACGGGAAGGGAGGGGTCAAAACGAACGAGACAGATGAGGGATGAGAGGCAGGCAGGGTTTATATGTGGACCGCAGCGTGATTAGAGACGTGCAGGTGACTTGAGTTAAGATTGATTAGGGAGTACGAAGCTGGTTTTAGGTGTGGTCCTGCTACTGAACCTAAGTTAACTTGTTAACTCCATTTCACTAGCAAGGACCATGCTACAGATCCAGAATTTAACAGTTTATTGAAGGCATGGAGGATGAATGGTCTGGGGAGAGGTGTGGTCAGAGACCCGGAAGAAGTCTCAGTGTGGGGGTGCAGTCTTAAGAAAATCGTCTTTCAGAGCCTGCTCAGGACTCCCAAACAGGTCTTGGTGAAGTCATTAACAGAGAAGCAAATGAGTGTGGCGCAGATCGTGCAGATTATTATAGATGTAGGATCGGTATGCTAAAGAGGACCAACGGCCTAAGATCTGGATGATGTCTGAGATCCCTAACCGGGTGGCTGAGGTGGCTGCACCTATGCAGATTGAATGGACGGAAAAGAATTCAGGGGAGATACCGGACCGGCGAAGAATCTGGCAGAAGTGACTTGTGAACCAGAACAGGGTAGCGGGGCTACCCAGGTTGGTGATAAAAAGCGTGTCGAATGGTGAGGGTTAGAGGATAACTGGAACTGAACAAAGCGGTTCGTAGGGACTGAGGTTAGAACTGAAGCCTGGAGAGAATGGTGTTCCATTGGATGAAAGGCATCTTCTAAAACTTTCATTACAACACATCAAGTTTAAATTTGATAGTTTAATTCTCCTATGCAAACATAAAATATGTTTCTGCTAGTTTCTTCAAATAGCATATTTCTGAGTGTCTGAAGATCTGTACAAAGTATTCTTGCTCTTAATATCTGTGCTCAACAAAGTTTAAATACAAATTATGTTTATGATATCACACTTGTGAAATATTAAACAAAATTTCAACTGGATAAGTTCAAAATACATAACAAATATATTAATAATGCAGTCCAGATTTCTTTCGCAAAGAATTTAACCAAAGTGACCCCTGCTTGTGTTTAAAGACGGCCGGGTTAAAAGGAAAATACTCAGAGTTCACATTAAAAGCTAAAGATGTGAGTCAGGGCTACTCTGATTCACACTATGACTCAGGATGAATGGCGGCAGCTTCAGTTTGCTCAAACCCGACCAATCCGCAGAGAGCATTTCATCTTAAGCTGCTCTCATCTGCATTCCTGCTTAAAAATCTCCTTCAGATGCTAAGAGCACTCAGAGCCTTCCATCAAAGGATCTGCTTTTGACAGATAACCGTAATTCCCTCCACTCCAGACTGTGTTTACTGACCTCACATGAAAGAGGCTTTGCCCCATGCATTGTGGGAGATTTGCATCCCTCTCTACTTCGATGTACTTAGAAACTCAGATTTGCATCGCGTGTTTCTCTGCACTACAAAACTGGGTGTGACAGTGCAGCAGCTGTTTGTGTTTGTGAGGGTAAAAGGCCACTGGACTGGTGTTTGTCTTCATGGGAACATGATCCGATATTATGGAAGTTCACCTTTTCTATAAAATATTTCCCAATTACTGAAGGTGTCTGTGACAGGAAAACTGATGAAAAGTGGTCCGTAGTCTGTCGATAAAGAATAAAATGCCAGAGTTCAGCAGAAAGGCTGCTATTGACTGCCAGATCACAGAACATGTCCCTGAAACAGACGGAACAAAAACCTGGAGTCAATGTCAAAATGAAAAGATGACAGCTAGCAGGAGCTGCACAACAGCATGGGGCTTAATACAGCAAATGGAACGCCCCCTCTCACTGCCCCCTGACTTTGACGTGAACAGACGGCACCTTCAGCTGCAGATGTTAGGTGATGGTGTTAAAGAAAGCTTTTGAAGTGTGATATGCAATGGAAGAGATTTCCTTTAGACAGGGCCAAGTTGATGGCCTTCTGTGATCAGGTTTGCTCTTGAGCTGTGTATCTTTGCTGAAAGTTAGACATTTTTGCTAAATTAGCTGGAAGTGCGGCACTCGTTAAATGTGTGTGCATGCCACACATGCCTTGGGAATATATGTTCCCACTGCCACACGGGTGACACACATCCCAAACACACTTCCAGACTGGTTTATGGCTCCTGTAAGGAGAGTTACCACTTTAAATGAACTCTTTTAACTTTATTTTTAGAAGTATTGTCAAATACCTAGCCAGCAGTATGCCATGTGTTTAATGTTTAATTTGCTTAAAGTGTGTGTGTGTGTTTGGGGGGGGGGAGGGTATTATGCAAAATTGACTTTTTGAAGTGTAACATCCTGATAACATGTTATTTCCTCATTAAAAACATGCCTGAAGTGCTACTTTGAATCATCCACTTATGATTGAATATTTTTTGCGTCTCTGCTGGTAGTCATTGGGGGTACTGAAAAGCCTGCTCCCACCTATCTCCCCTTTTTCCACCTATCGCCTCCCCCTACCTGACTTAGCTTACTCAGCAGCCAAGCCACTGTGCCTGTGGCCCTCCTCCTCCCCTCCCCCCATTTCCCCACTCATCTCTGGTAGAGTAGCAGCTGCAATAGTTAGCTTAGGCCAATAGTAAGTATAAAGCTGCATTCACACCTCACATTTGGTTTGCGTCAGGCAACGCATTCAACGGATGAAGTTTGACGTATGTACTTTTTGGCTTCCATAGCCCGCTTCAAAGGAAAAAACAACGCATGGGCGGGGGTTCCTCTGTTGCCGCACGTTCTGAAGTATGGTGGATCGTAACGAGAGAGTGACTTGGCTTTATTAGCTAGATAAAGCTAGACAACGTTGACATCGGGTGCATCAGCGCCCATTATTCAGACGCGTTCTGAGTTCGGGGAGTTTAACCATTTGCTCCAGGAGCTGCGTATGGATGAGGCTGCTTTCAGTGCTACTTCCGTCTGTCCCGCACCTAATTTTACGACCTCCTCGGCGGCATCGGAGCTTAAATCTCCTACCAGGGCACCAGCTACATGTTCTCTGTTCCTCTTTAGGAGCGCCTGTCCATCTGTCTTCAGTAAGTGTTATTTCTGATTTTTTTAATCTGCGTTTGTTGAAAATGTTTTCACTCGGCCTGCGCTTCATTCAAGATATGTGTATAGTGACATTACTACAGTGATGCGCTCTCATTGGTTGCCGCACTACGTTAACTCTGTTGGATCCGTCAAAAGTTCAGCTTGCTGAACTTTTGTAACGCATGCGTTGGTACGTTGCCGTATAAAACGCATCGTCGTTGACGGAGCCAACGTACTCAACGCAACGCAGAGCCCCTGACGGACCTCTGACGTACTCCACCATAGACTTTACATGTAATCTTACCGCAGCTGACGCTGACGCATGGGTTTGGTCTGAATGCAGCATAAGAGTTTGGACTTCATCTTGGAAACAATCCTAGACCGAAAAAAATATGTTATCGTTGAACAAATAACTTTACAGGGGACTGCTTTCTCAACAAAAGCCTTTTTGATAGTGGATTATTAAGCAGATTGGCCCTAAAGGCAAGGCTACTCCATCGGGACTTGTACAGGTAAGAACTGTGGCTTAGCATTACTAAGTTCGACTTCAAAAAGTATCTTTATATTTCTGTGCTTTTTTGGTTGCAATGCAAAACATAGCTACTTATTTGCATGTTTTTATAGTTGCAATGTAAAACATAGCTTCACAGTTGTTTGAATTTATGGTTTCAGTGCAAAATGTAGCTTCATAGTGATTAATATTTATAAAAGGGTGCCAAGGAGGTTAAATACAAAGCTGACACGTCTTGTAAAAGCCCCTGAATTCTCTCTGGTTCTTCAAAAACCCCACTTTCAGGGTTGAATGTTGTTCACCAATAAGATTTTTTTTGCTAGATAATAATATGCAAAAAAATGAAAACTTCTGTAAACTATAGCAGTCCGACTCTACGCGCGTGCTGTAATTATAGCCGGTGTATGACGTTCTGCAGGGGGAGTTTCACAAACTGTAGGAGAGACTTAGAGATGTTCAAGCGAATATCAAGGCGTCAAATACGGAAGTGATGAGAAATTAAATGTCTTTAAGGTGGATCTTTGCATATACGGGATTTTAAGAATGATTTAGGGTAAACTTTTCATCTGAGTTTGCCATAGAGTGGTACTAACCCCCCCTTTAAGGGCATTTGGAAGTCTATGTAGATATCTGAGTCTATATATATATATATATATATAGTACAGGCCAGACGTTTGGACACACCTTCTAATTCAGTGCATTTTCTTTATTTTCATGACTATTTATATTGTAGATTCTCACTGAAGGCATCAAAACTATGAATGAACACATATGGAATTATGTAGTCCTTTTTTTCAATATTTTTTATCCCACGTTTTTTTCCCATTATCACCGAGTGTCCGTCTCTAAGTCTAGTCCTGTGTATTGCTCTCCCTCCGCTAACCCCAGGAGGGCCCTACACTGGGCTCAAGCCTCCTTCATGCTTTGAGGAGTGATGAACCCTTCTTTTCACCTGAGGGGGTTGGGGATTCCACAGCTGGACGTAGGGCGTGGTAGGATCACGTTATTCCAGCCAGATCCTCCCCAATCCCTCAGGCGCCCCGGTCAGGAGGGGGCAGTGTACAGTGCATGTGTTTGTGGGAGTAGCTCACATTGGCTCCTCAAGGGAACATGGGGAGAACATGCAAACTCCACACAGAAAGGCCCTTTCGCCAACCCCACCCAGGGTGTGGGTGCTGATGATATGGAGGAACAGACACACCCTCAGCACCCATATATATATATATATATATATATATATATATATATATATATATATATATATATATATATATATATATAAGCCTGTACAGCCTGTTCTTGTTTTTGAAATCATTTTAGTTGTTTGTATAATCATTCCACCTTAGTAGTAGTTAAAGAAAGGTTAGGAGGTCACCAAAACTGGCATGCAGTGTTAAAATCCTTTCTCAGACCATTTTTGTAAGATGTTATTTTCTGAAAGGTCACAGTTTAAAAGTAGAGGACACATGAGAGGTCCACATCACCACAAAAGAGACTCTTTAGATTTTCTGAGTACATATGAGCTCATCTTAGCCTGTAATTAAATAAAAAAAACATCTTTCTTTGCTTCTTTTTTTCAGGAGTCTTCTCCTTTGGCATTCACACACACACACACCGGCCTTGGCACAGAAAATAGTCACACAAGAGGACCGCTGCCAAGAAATGCTAAAGAAAATCTACGGCTGGAAGGATGGAAACAATTCATCTGCGTGCTGAGCCAAATTTGTACAGTAACACCAGGTGATCTGCTGCTCGATTTTAACCATTTGAATAAGAACTGTATAAGGATTTATTTCACTCTGAGCTTTTTGTGTGTCTGAATTATTGTCTTACAGAGATCGACTTAAAGATGGAGAGCTATGTAAAAGATAAGCTCCAGCTGTAGTGATCGTTGTGAGCAAAATAGGTTAATGCACTACAGTGCAACAGAGGTTGGATTAAAGAAAAAAAACACACAACAAATGTGAAGATTAAAGCAGCACCATCTCTGTCATGCTGATGCAGAAATCCTACAGGCTTCAAAAGCAGCCCCACACTGTCAGCTATAAAAATATTTACAGCTGTTTGCAGTTTTAGACAAATTTACATTCAGGGCACTGGCTTAATTCCAGCAGGCCCAGGCTGATATTCACCCCATCTATCATGAGATCGTAACTGAATGTCTCTTAGAATATTTTAGACTTTTAGTGTCTTGGTCACTCAGGATAATTCTGCTTTTACCTTTCTATTGGTATAAATGTGGCCTTTTGAAAAGGGGAAAATGTTCTGAGGTTAAAAAAATATATTTTATCTTCAGAAGTCAGATAGTTGATTTTTACATATTGCAACACGAAACTGAGAATTTGGGGAAAGTATTGAATAATCTAAAACTTTACCAGCTCTAATTTAAATATAAACTGATCCCAACACCTGATTAAGTTATTTTTCCCTGTTTTTATAATTGTTTTGAATACTGAGGATTTCTTTTTTAACTTTGTTTAGGATTTTGCCATTTGAATTTCTAAACTGTTAATTCTTTGCCTGTTCAGTCTTGTATGAAGTTGTCCAGTCTTCTGATATCATTTACAAACAGGCACAAATTAATCATCATTGACTTTTCTCAATAGGTTTGACACAGTATGGTACACCCAAAATGTAACGTATTGTTATCTTTTTACTACCCCATTTGAAATAATAATAATAATTAATAATAATAATAATAATAACAACAACAATAATAATAATAATAATAATAATAATAATAATAATAATAATAATAATAATAATAATTACAAAAAAAACATCTCAGCTCAGAAAATTAGTCTTTCTTTACTGTGGAAAACAACTACTTTGCTTATTTGGACCGTTTTTTTTGCCGTTCCTGCTTAATATATAAATGGAACATTTGATCTAAGTTTAAGATTCAGATTGAATCAGATTCTTTTTTCAATGACCACACAACAAGTTGGTGGAATTTGTTTCCAGTACAGTATGCCCAGCTCACATGTCTGTGTGAACACACACAAATACGAACAAAACAAAGACAGATAGAAACACCAAAGAAATTGCAAATATTGACGGTAGAAACCTAAATTATTCACATTTGACCTTTCAAATGTTTTCACATTGTACATGAATTTGATTTGTAATTTTTACTGCACAGTTTTACAGCATTAATATTCTGGTGCAGTATTTTGGTAGTGATTGTGCACCTCAGAGTAACATTGCTGGGCATAACCAGAGCAGAAATGTCAACATCTATCTAAATGGTGCCAAAATTACAGTTTTTTTTCCATCACCAGCAGTTATTCACTGCAATAGTGAATTACAGGTATACTTGGCTCACAACAGAGTGCTTTTCAATTCTCAGAAATCTTTCTCTGTTACATCTTTCCTCACAACACCAATATTTTTCCAGACTTCCTTCTCATTTTTCAAATCAGCTTGAGACTCCTATAACTGCTTTCATTTTGGGGGATATCTGGGTTAAACACTACTGCCAGACTTTGGCGTTCTACAGACCTAGACATGAAAACCTGCTACATTATAATCAAAGCAAAATTGGAATCATTAATCACACTACAAGATGCAGGAAAAACATGCTTTTGTTTCAAGCCCACTTGGTGCACTTTGTTAAAAGGGAACAACACTGAGGTTTCATCTTATTTAAATTCTGCCTTCAGGCTATTGCTGGAAACAGGAGGAAACACTGAATTAGTTTGATCTTACAATTTTCACCTTCACTTTCTGTCCTTTTAAGATTGTATTTCTTATACAAAGCTTCATCTTTAACACCCTTTTATAAATATATATACAGGTGAAACTCAGAATATTAGAATACCATGCAAAACTTATTTAAGTTATTCGACTTAAAATGATAAAATATGATATGCTCAATAAATGCAAAGCGAGAAATTTCAAACATTTATTTGTTATAATTTGGATGATTATGTCTTACAGTTTATGAAAGTATCACAGTATAAATCTCAGATACTCAGAATAATACATAGAATCAATAAAACAAAGATTTAAAAACTAGAGTGTCACACTCAAATAAGCTAATGAATCCAAAACAAAGGATTACAAAGGGTTCCTGAGCCTTTAAATGGTCTCTCGGGCGGGTGTTGTTGGGCTTCTTACCTCCGAGTCGGTGGATGGAGGTGCTGGGTTCTGTTGCCACCCGGCCATCGGGCGGTAGTAGCAACGCTGGAGGATGTCGGCCTGGGGATTGGCCGCCCGGGACTTTGGTCTGCTCACGGGCCTGGCGCGGCATGTCCGGGGTACCCGAGTCGGTGGTGCGCCGGGTTCCGGCCTCGGCGCGGGGGCCCTCGGACGCTGGCGGTGCCTGGGGCGTCTCTTATTGGCGGGGAGGCTTTTTACCATCTAGCACAGGCGCTCTTTTTAACGGGGTGCGCTTGGGACGGGAGGGGGGAGGGCGTTGAGGGGGAGGGGGGGCTAAACTCAACCTGGGTGTCTAGTGACATGTGTTTTGTTAGCAGTGTGAATGTTGGGAAGGATTTAGGTATGCCCCTGGCATGGGGGCTGGTGGATTGCCGGGGCCCCCATGGGGCTCGGGGGTGCCGCTGCCGTGGGCCCCGACTTGACGTGCTGGGGCCTCCCACCCCTGGTGGATCGGGCCGAACGGGGGTGCCTATTGGAGTCAGCAGGGGAGCTGGCTCCCTGGGGTTGGCAATGGTCACCCCAGTTATTTTCTCCCCATCCCCATGCCTCTGTCCACCTGCTCCTTCATTCTACCATTCACAAGGCCTTGGGACGTGGGCACGTCACTGGGGTGCGGGATGGAGCTTCCGTCTTCGCTACCCGGTGGCGGCCTGGGTCCCGATTTTATTGAGCAACTTAGACACTTACACTTGCAACATTTACATGGAACGCACATGTAGGGACCTGGCGGTGTGGCGCATTGGCGCTGGGGGCGGGACCCCTCATGGGGGGCCCCCTATAGGGGCCCGTTGTGGGGGCCTCGCCTGTGGTGCCGGCACCCACTGGTTAAACGCATCTAGACACTGAGGGCCCGGGGGGGGAGATGGGGGTACCCGGCAGTATTCCCATGTCCCCCCCCTCTGTTTTAAGTGCACATTAGAACAACACGCAACAACACCACATTGAGCTGGGGGAGAGAGGCTGGGGGGTCTTTCCACACCCCTGTTCGTTGGACCATCAGGGGTCGGAGCCCGGATAGAACATCACGCCGTCTGGTCGGGGTCCTGGGCTGGTGGACTGCTCTTGCCGGTGTGGGGGCCTTGGCGGTCTGCTTGTCCCCGTCCTGGTGGGCAAAGGGGTCTGTCTCCTGGGTGCAGGGGCAGGGTTCTCTATTGGGGCGTCTGTCCCTGGGCCTGGGAGTATGGAGTATAGTGTACGTATGGGGGGGATGAATGAGTGTATAGCGTCCTTTTTTCGTATGTCCTGTATTTGTAAGAATGTGTACGCATGAGAGGGAGGGTACGTATGAGTGTCTCTGTCTGTCTATGTCTACCTGTCAGGTTGGGTGTTTGGCTGCTCTCTGGCCTGAGGCATCTTCTTCCCTCCCCGTCACTCCCCGTCGGTGATGGTTGCTCCTGCCCGCTGGTTGATGATGGCTCTCGATGCCTGGGGCCGGGGGTCCCGGTTGCGGCCCGGCTCGGTCCTGGTGCATGTCGGGCGGGTCCTGGGTGGTCCGGTGTGTCGGGCGGCCGCTGTTTCGGGCCGACGTCCTCCTTGGATTGACTGGGGCACCTCTTATGGGGGTGCCGAGGTTGTAGAACAGGTTGGTGCCGTCCGGTGGATCGGTGGGGACCGTGCCTGGCGCCCAGTCCTCCTGCCGGTTCCAGGACTTCTGCTGGCTGGTCTGTTCGCCTGGTGGGGCTGTCCGGCATTGGCTGGGCCCCTGATCTTGGCGCCCTACGTGGGGCGGGATCTGGACCCGGGAGCTGGAAGATCTGGATGTCCAGGTGCCGGCTGGGCGCGGCCTGGGGAGGGCGTACATCCGCTGTGGCTCTTGCTGTGGCTCCCTGGCGTGTGGATGTGTGGAGGCGGGCCGGGTTGTTGGCGGTGGGTACTGGTCCGGGGTGGCGGCGGCGTGTGTTGTCCGTCGGTTGGCTGCGGGTCCTCCTTGCCTGCGGCGGCGGCGGGGGACCCTTGTCGGCTGGTCCCTGGTTGGGGCCCCGCTGGGGGGTGGGGTGCCCCTGGTCCCCGTGGCCTCCGGTTCCTGGTCCGGGCCCGCCCTGGCGTAGCCGGTTACCGGCGGAGCCCGTGGGCTCGTCACTGCGATCTCTCGGGCCCCAGCATCGCGGCTGGTGGGTGCTCCCCTGGGGCTTCCATCTGTTCCCCTCTTGGCGGGTGATCGACCCTGCGCTGATCCGCCTGTGGACTCTGTACTCTGTGGGACGCTGGATGCATACATCTCTTGCCTCCTCCATGTCTGTGCCGATTCCTGTAGGACGGATTGACGGTTCCTTACACCAGCTATCAATCACTTGCATGGGGAAACCTTATTCCGACCTGCATGCTCGCACACACATAGGTGTGGGGACATAGGTGAGGACGGACATATCTTAAGCTGAGGTTATCATCATTAGTTAGTTGTTCACAGGAGCTTACCAGAAACATTTGTATTATGTTCATTAATCAATGCTTGTGTGTAGTGAATGTGTAATTCTTTGTTTATTCTACCAGATCCGAACTATTGGTTTGGTTCTGTACACTTTGTTGTTTTTGTTTTGTATTACTGTTTCTCTGCCGTCCGGCAGAGGTGGAGGACTGGGATGTTTTCTTGTGTTCTTTATTTGCCTCCCTGTCTTGTGTCATCGGTTCGCCCCTCTGTTGGTCCGGTTTCTTTTCTTCACCTTCTTCCTTTCTCCCTTCTTGTCTCAGTTTAATGTCCATGACGTCAGGAAATTGAACCCACAGTAATCACTAATAAAGATTTTTCATACATATACATCAAGTGGCGTACTACAGCGAAGCTGTAATACTCTGCTTGGGAAAGTAAAACTGTTGGGCTTGTACTTGGTACTCAGACACCAATTCTGAGTAGCATACTGCTAGACAGGACACGTTAAAAAAAAAAAAAAAAAAAAAAAGAAATCCCTCATGTGTTTGCCGGTAAAATTACTCTTCTCTACAAGATCTTTTCAGACCCAGGCATTAGTGGACTCCGGTTGTGAGCAAAACCTGATTGACTCCTTTCTTGCCAGACAACTTGGCCTCCAGTTAAAGCCTCTGGGTGCTCGTATCCTAGTGAAATCCCTGGACGGAAGGGAGCTACAGACCATAACTCACCAGACAGAGCCCTTGGAGCTCGTCTCTTCAGGTAATCACAGAGAACAAATAACCTTCTTCATTTTCCCGTCTCCACAGTCTCCAATTGTCCTGGGTTACCCTTGGTTGGAGAAACACAACCCTCATTTGAACTGGAAAGAGGACCGGATCGACTCTTGGAGCCTGCACTGCCTATCAACCTGTTTACGGTCCGCAGTGGCCTCCCATACACCTGCCAGTCCTTCCCCTCTGGAGGAACCGCCGGATCTCTCTAAGGTACCACCTGATTATCTGGACCTGCAAGAGGTTTTTAGCAAGGCTAAGGCTCTGTCATTACCCCCTCACCGGCCTTATGACTGTGCCATAGAGCTTTTTCCTGGGGCTCCCTTACCCTCCAGCCGTCTCTATAACCTGTCTCGTCCAGAGCATGAGTGTATGGAGAAATACATCACTGAGTCCCTTTCGGCAGGAATCATCCGTAGATCCACGTCCCCGCTAGGGGCAGGTTTTTTCTTCGTGGCCAAGAAGGATGGCAGTTTACGTCCTTGCATAGATTACAGGGGTTTGAATAATATCACCATCAAGAACAAATACCCGCTACCACTACTCACCTCGGCTTTTGAGCCACTCCAGGGTTCCACCATCTTTACTAAGCTGGATCTGCGTAATGCTTATCACCTGGTCCGGATCAGAGAAGGGGACGAGTGGAAGACAGCGTTCAAGACCCCGCTGGGACATTTTGAGTATTTAGTCATGCCTTTTGGCTTGACAAACGCTCCAGCAGTTTTCCAGGCATTAATCAATGACGTCCTCCGAGATTTTCTTAATAGGTTTGTGTTTGTCTATTTGGACGATATCCTTATTTTCTCCTCTTCTCTCTCAGAGCAAAAGCTACAAGTCCGTCTGGTCCTACAGAGGCTTCTCCAGAATCGCCTGTTTGTCAAAGCGGAGAAGTGTGAATTCCATGTGCCATCTGTCTCATTTCTAGGCTACATCATCGAGAGCGGGCAGGTGAAGCCGGATCCTCAGAAGATCCAAGCTGTTGCTGAGTGGCCAACCCCTTCATCCCGGAAACAGCTCCAGAGATTCTTGGGATTTGCAAACTTCTACCGCCGCTTCATTCGAAATTTCAGTCAGACCGCTGCACCGCTTACGGCACTCACGTCCACTAAGAGATCGTTCCGTTGGACCCCTGAGGCTGGACAAGCATTCCACAAGTTAAAGGAGAGGTTCGTCAACGCCCCCATCCTCTCTCAGCCCGAGATTTCCAAGCAGTTTATCTTGGAGGTCGATGCTTCCGACTCAGGGGTGGGAGCGGTGTTGTCCCAGGTTAGTGAAAAGGATGATAAGCTACACCCGTGCGCTTTCTTTTCTCGACGTTTGTCTCCCTCAGAGCGCAACTATGACATTGGGGATCGAGAACTGTTAGCCGTGAAGATGGCTTTTGAAGAATGGCGCCATTGGCTGGAGGGGGCGCTACATCCCATCGTTGTTTGGACGGACCATAAGAATCTGGCTTACCTCCAGGAGGCCAAGCGGCTCAACCCTCACCAGTCCAGGTGGTCCCTATTCTTTTCCCGTTTTAATTTTATTATCTCCTATTGACCTGGCTCTAAGAACTCAAAACAGGATGCCTTGTATAGACAGTTTTCCCCCGAGGATGATAGGGCGCCTGCTACCATCCTCCCTCCCTCCTGTGTTGTGGGTGCTGTTACCTGGGACGTCCTGGAAGCTATTCACGAGGCACTTCAGCGCGAGCCCGATCCAGGCTCGGGTCCTAAGGACCGCACTTTTGTGCCTTCTGCCGTTCGTTCTCGCCTGATTCAATGGTTTCATTCTGCCCCATTCTCCTGCCATCCTGGGGTCAACAGAACGGTTTCCCTTCTCCGTCGGACCTTTTGGTGGCCCACGCTCTTCAGAGATGTTAAGGACTATGTTTTGGCCTGCCAGACCTGTGCCCGTAACAAGTCCAGCTCACAACCCCCCCGTGGGTTGCTCCAACCACTGGCAGTTCCGTCCCGCCCCTGGTCACATGTGGCCTTGGACTTTGTTACTGGGCTACCGGTATCCAATGGGTGTTCTGTTATCTTGACCATACTCGACCGTTTCTCCAAGGCCTGCCATTTGGTTCCGCTCAAACAACTACCTACCACCCTGGAAACGGCCCATCTTCTCGTGAAGCACGTTTTCCGACTGCATGGCCTTCCCGCTGAGATCCTGTCCGATAGGGGCCGTCAGTTTACCTCGGCGGTCTGGAAGGATTTTTGTGGAGCTTTGGGCGCTAGAGTGGCTCTCAGCTCGGGGTTTCACCCCCAAACCAATGTGCAGACTGAGTGGATGAACCAGGAGCTTGAGTCTGCTCTCCGCTGTCTTTGCTCCTCCAACCCTTCCTCTTGGAGCACACAGCTGGCATGTGTGGAGTATGCCCACAACAGTCACGTATCCTGCTCTACTGGTTTTTCCCCTTTTGAGGTCTCCCTGGGTTACCAACCTCCTCTGTTTCCCTCAGATCAGCTTCAGGCCGCTGTCCCCTCTGTTCGCTCGCATCTTACCGTTGTAAGAAGATCTGGTCCGACACGGTCACCACCCTCCATCGTGCTTCTGACAGGCTTGCCCGCTTTGCCAATCGCAGGCGGCTCCCTGCTCCGTGGTATACACCCGGTCAGAAGGTTTGGCTCTCGACTCGGGACATACGCTTGAAGAACCTAAACAGGAAGTTGGCTCCCCGGTTTATTGGCCCCTATGAGATAGAGAAGGTTCTAAGTCCCTCTGCTGTTCGTCTAAACTTGCCCCCTAGCTTGAGGATCCATCCTGTTTTTCATGTCTCCCTTGTTAAACCTGTGCGCTTTAGTTCCCTTTGTCCGCAGCCGGACCCCCCTCCACCCCCCGCATTGTTGATGGTCATCTGGTTTATTCTATCCGGCGGATAGTGGACAAACGCCGCCGAGGCCGGGGGTTCCAATACCTCGTTGAATGGGAGGGGTACGGCCCTGAAGACCGCTCTTGGGTTCCTCGTTCTTTTATCATGGATAGCTCTTTGGTTAGGGATTTTGAGGCCTCTTGTTCGGCTGGTGTTTCCTCGCCGCCAGGTGGCGGCCGTTAAAGGGGCGGGGGGTAATGTGAGGTTCTGTGTTTGTGCATCTGCTGTGAGTCATCTGTTGCAGGGAGGATCTGTGGTGAGGATCTGTGGTGAGGAGCTGCTGCGCAGGCTGATTGCACTCACCTGTTTCCAATCAGGCCTTTGGTGTCCCTGGGCTTCTTAAGGAGCTGGCTGACAACCATTCGGCGCCTGATGGTTGCCCTACCGGTACCTCCTAGCCTATGTTCTCCAGGTATTTCTCCCGAGATTGTTCCCAGTGATCTCCTGCGCTTTTGTGTTCCCCAGGTTTTTACTGAGGAGTCTCTTGATCCAGCCAGTCTCCAGTAAGGCTTCCAAGTTCTGTGTTACTCTCTCAAGTGGATGGTTGTCTTTGATTGCAAACCAGCTTCTGTGCAGTTTTCCACCTCCCTGCCCGCTCTCAGCCACGCCGCCTCCTCCTTGCTACCTTCCACCGGACCTCAGCAGCCTCTGACTCCGCTCAGCAGATCTCACTTACCTCCCCTGAAATTGGAAATCGACTCACACCTGTGAGTACCACCGCTCTTAAGGATTCAGTTAATTCCCATCCGTCAACGACCTTCTCCAACCTCATCTCTCCTTTTCCTGACGCCCAGCAGTTCCCGCTGTCTCCAGCTGATCATTTTTGATTTGTTGTTCATTTTTGATTTCTTTCTAACAAAGAAAACTTGTGGCTCTTATCAGTGAGTTAGCTTCTGCTAATAAAGACTCTGCTTGGGAAATATGGAAGAAAAGGGGTTTAAAAATGTCCTTGCGTGCTGCACGTTCCTGACAGGCACTCCGCGGGTGCTGGCCCAAAATGCCTATGACACCAACACTTACTATCAAACTAATGGAGAGGAACACTTCTACAGACTAACAATTCTGCTCACTAATAAAAGACAAAACATACAGGAAACTCACAATCAACAAGTACAAAACTCACAAATTTACCTGTAAGCAGAAACACAGCACAGAAGAATCACAGAGTGCTCAAGGAAGGCACTCACTTCACATCAATAATTAAGCATGCATACAGTTATACAGAAAACTTTCTAAACTCTCTCCACCCAGGTCACAGAATATAGAGATAAAAAGGAACACTCTTCTTTCGAAAGGAGAGCAGGCTCCCAGTTGTGGAAGAAAAAGTTGGCATTACAAGATGTTCGGCTCGTCAGCCGTGCGGAAAAAAAAAAAACAGGAGGGGAATTAAGCGGATCAAAAAGCCAAACTATTGGGAAAATTGGTTGCAGGGAAGGAAGGCAAAAATCTAGACACGTGTTGCAAAGGAGGATCAATTCTCTCAGTTCCGTGGACAGAACCAAACTCCACTAAAGCGAGTTTTGAAAAGGAAGAACAATGGCTTTTTTTGCACTTTTATGCTGAATGTGGGCGCATGCGCACGCTGTGACCGGCAGTGAGAGAGTGTGAAAAGTTTGGTGTGGAAACTTTTAGAGCTTTGTTTTGTGTTTCTCTTCTTATTTTATTGATAAAGTTCTTACGGGTCCGGTTTATTGAGTTGTTTTTGTATGCGCGTATACACAATGTATATTAGAACTTTTTCTGTCCTCTGGACGCTCTTCTTTGGATTGATTATCTCCGACTTCGTCAGAGGAGCTGTCAGCCATGGAAAGATACAGAACACCAGAAATACACTGCTGCAATTGAACTGTGGGAGAACGGGAGGGACAGACATCACGCTACTGATTGTATTGTATTCTAAAAAACCCAGGGGGGAAAGCACCGGCAAAAAAGAGAAAGCGAGGTAAGCGGGGAGGCGTTAGGCAACGCTTCCGAAAACAGCGGCTTTCCGTATTCCTCTACCCTCCATGATCCTAGGGAACGTCAAGTCCCTAAGGAATAAAATAGATGAGCTCCAGGGAAACGTCAGCTTTCTGAAGGACTTCAGGGAATGTTGTGTCCTGACCTTCACTGAGACCTGGTTGACGGAGAACGATAAAGACACAGACTTGTCAATTGAAGGATTTGGGGCACCATATCGACATGATCGAGAGAGAGAGGTAACGGGGAAATCTCAAGGGGGCGGGGTGTGTTTATATTTCAACAAACGATACTGCACTTCTGTGACTGTAAGAGAACCTATCTGTACATCAGATGTGGAACTTTTATCAGTATCACTACGACCTTTCTACCTACCCCGTGAATTTCCACAACTTTTTATTACAGATACTGAGCTTGTGCTCTTATTCAATTTTATAATCGTTTTAATATTTTTGATTTTACCTATGAGATAGATAATTTGAGTAAGCAGCTTTTAGACATTCAACATTTTAACATAACTCAAAAAGAAACAAAACTGTGCTGTAAACATTCTAAGATCAATGTCTCCAATTCTATAATACAGTGCAGCTGATTACATTTATTCTAGTTATCTATGCTTTAATGTAAAAGAATTAACTTTTTTTTTAGAAATGCATAGTTCCTGTCTAGCCCTGTTAGAAAGAGAGTGTCTGGGCTTAGTGTGTCTGGTGACATCGTGGACCCATTAATCCCAGTCACTTATGAAGGGAACCCGGCTGGCTGTAATTACATTTCAGAGATGAGACAAAATGATCAAACCCTGAAGGAAATCAATCAGCCAGAAAATATTGGATTGTTTGGCAGCTTTCATCCAAAAACCTAAAACAGCCCAGCAATAACGATCTGTCTGAACCAAACGTGTAACTGATCAATTACACTGAGAGCTGTAATGTGGGCCATCCACCCTATGCCATATACATCACCCTCTTTGCGGGGTTTGGTGGCAATTTGAAAATGCAAATTCACTTCTCACCACCTGCAAACTTCAAATGTATCCAGGGTGTGATTTGGTGGGGGATTTCTTCCGCTCCCTGCTTGTGATGCCCCCCCCTCATTCATTTCTTATCTCTGGGGGAAATGTTTTTTTTTTCTTCCCCCTGCTGGTCCAACTGAGTAATATTTCCCTTCACTTTCGATAACCCCTGTACTTCTGCTGAAGGACTTAAACAACATAGGCGAAAACTGCAAAAAAATGATGGCTGCAGCATACACGTTCCGTCTCCACAGGAGAGTGCGAGAGGAGATTCTGCGCAATCAACGCAATTTTGATATACGAGAGGAATGTAATGTTAAAAACACTTAATCTTGCCTTCCTGTCTGCTCGGAGCCCGGCAGGGGTTAGGTGCAGAAATAATTTTGAGGTTTAAGAATGTGTTCCCTGAGTTTAATAAAAGATGCATATGGATTTGGAATCCATCCGCACTTTTTAATTGTGCGCAGATTTTAGTATCATGCTGGAGATTTTCAAAGCTTTAAATTTGAAAAAAGGGCATTATTCCATTGACTTGTAAATAAGACGACTAAGCTATACTTAAACTCAGTAGTGACCAGGGGCCTGTTTTGATAAGGAGGTTCAACCAACTCTGAGTTTAAACTTGAACTCTGAGTTGATTTACCGAGAGATTAAAAACTCAGAGTTTTCGGTTTCAGAGAAGCTGACCTGAGTTAGGTCAATCAACTCTGTGTAGACTAAATCAGAGTTAAGCGCGCACACTGCGACTATAAAAAGGCATTATCAATGGAGCGCAGATATAGCCAGTCACCATGGCAACATCTGAAAACAAGAGATCTGCATATTTTTGTCTAGCTGATCTTGATGTGCTCATCCAGATTTATAGCAATTATGAGCATATTCCACTATTGGCGAAACAGAGACAGTTAGCGTGGGAAAACATAGCTGCTCAAATTAATGCATAAGTTTACATCTTAAATATTTAAAGTATTTCAATATTTAATTATAAAAATAAGTAATTAAAAAAATAAGTAATATAATGTGTAATTAATAAAATAAGTAATGTAATGTGTGACGTTGGCAATTGGCTTAAATTTTTACGTTATTTCAGATGTAATTGCATTCAAATACATGAAACAAGCTTCTACATGAGCACGGTGGCGCAGCTGGTAACGCAGCTCACCTCACAGCTAGAAGGTCCTGCGTTCGATTCCCGCCGGGGACGCTGTAGGTGCTGAGGGTGTGTTTGTTCCTCCATATCATCAGCACCCACACCCTATGTGGGGTTGGCGAAAGGGCCTTTCTGTGTGGACTTTGCATGTTCTCCCCGTGTTCCCTTGATTAGCTAATGTGAGCTACTCCCACAAACACATGCACTAGTTCTGGGCTGTACACTGCCCCCTCCTGACCGGGGCGCCTGAGGGATTGGGGAAGATCTGGCTGGAATAACGTGATCCTTCCACGCACTACGTCCAGCTGGGGAATCCCCACCCCCTCAGGTGAAAAGAAGGGTTCATCACTCCTCAAAGCATGAAGGAGGCTTGAGCCCAGTGTAGGGCCCTCCTGGAGTTGGCGGAGGGAGAGCAATGCCCAGGACTTAGGGACGGACACTGGGTGATAATGGGAAAAAACCATGGGATTAAAAAAAATAAGCTTTCCAAAACAAATTTGACAAAACAAGAATGCATATAACTTTAACTTGATGTTCAGTAGAATTTTTTAATTGGAGGTTCCCACTTTTACACACGTTGATGAGTTTAAGATAAAATTTGCAAAACTGAGTTTTTAGAAGATTTAAAAATGCACTCGTGTGTCTGCCTTTTTTATTGATCAAGTGGTAGAGGTTGATATGACATTAAGAAGTACTAAAAAAATAGTTTTTAGAATGAGTAATAATCCAATTAATCTAGTTACAGTACATGCCCTGTTGAAGGTCAGTGAATTTAAACTAATGATATATATTTTTTTGGCAGTAATATCAAAGGTAAAACTTAAAACTATGGTATTGAATCTAATTGTAATGTTCATGTAGGTGCAATCCTGCAGGTATTAAAAGAACATGGCAGCAGGTGAAAATGAAATATAAAAACATAATTCAATCAGGTAAGGTTTGAGCATGTCATGCATGTAGTTTTTTTTTTTTACAAATGACATTTATGTAAATGGCAATACATGTCTAATGCAGTTTTCATACAGTGCTCTTTTTCATTTGACATCCCTTCAGCCAACAGAAAGAAGGCAGAGGCTCGCAAGACAGGGTGAGCACCACTCACAAATGTTGAGGAGATGGCCCTGAGTCTGAACACTGGAAGGCCAGTGGCTGAGGGAATTCCTGCAGGGTGTTCATCAGAGCCAGTCACTCCCCAGGACACAAGTGCCTACATAAAATGTAAGAGGGCTACATACACATACACACAGACACACACACGTATAAAATTTACTTATTTACTTTCTTTTTTGCATTGGTCTTAATAGATTCTGATGGCAATATTTGCCTTTTGGATCCTCCTGTATTAACAGAACCCCAGGCAGTTGCAAGTGTCCTAGCTTCTGATATATTGAGTAGGCTAAGTAATATTATAAAGTGTGCTCAACCAAATGCTCTTCTTCTCAGGATGTAGGGGATGATGACACCATTTCTGTTGATACAGAGAGGCCTATAGAGGTAATGTTATCTCTGTAGACATCAAAAAATCTTTACAATCACATCTTTACATTTTGTGTTCAGTAACCTATAGAATGTATGTATATCCAAGTATAAACATATATTCTTGTCTTCCCCCATCACCACCCTCCAGAGTGTGGAAGAACAGAAAGGAGGAGGAGGAGGGTCCATCAACTTCTTCTGCACAGATGGACACAGTTCAGTGATGTAAAGTAAATGCCAGTTTAATTCAATGGAAGTCACGGACAACATAATGTAACCTTAAACTACTGTATTTTCAGTTACCAGTAAAGGATTTATATAAACTGCATCTGCTTAAACAAATTGAAAAAAACATTAAAGAAATGATTTACTTGGATCAACAGATCCTAAAATCTGATATGGAAAGCGAGATCCTGAAACACAAGCTACAGGTAAGGTGTATATTGTGATTAGTGGATTATATAAAAGTTTTGAAAGAATATAGGAATTGAACAGTTGCTTTTTAATTTGTAGGAAATAAAGAAGACTAAATAACGATCTGATGGACCACCCTTCCATCCTGGAAATCTGCAGGGTGGATGGGGTCTTCCTCTGGGTCTTGTATGTGTAGGGCAGGATATTGTTCCCCTCTAAAAATGGCAATATTATGGAGAACTACACATGCCACAATTATGTCGCAGGCCCTAGGTGACCCTGAGGTGACGTAGGCACTGGAAAAGTGCCTTTAACAGACCTATAGTCATTTCCACCCTGCCTCTAGTTTTACTGTGTGCCACATTACATTGCTGCTGTGGGCCTTGTTCAGGTTCTAGATAAGGGGTTAGCAGTGTAGGCTGGCATGGGTAACCCCTATCCCCCAGCAGAAAGCCATCAATCTCTCCTGTAAAAGAAAAACTTTCACATTGGTTTAGTGCTGCATTGAAGTGCCCAAGTGTGCAGTGAGTACATTTACTTATCATTTTTCCGTCTGTTGCTTAGGGTAGACTGACAGTATATCCGTGAGTCATGAACAGAGCCAGGCCACTTGGCTTCAACATAGGTGATAATATGTGCAGCATCACATATGATCTTCACAGTGGAAAGAATAAGATATATGAGATATAGTATTGCTATGTGGTGTTTCACCATTGTAAACTGCATGTAACTCCGTGTACTTGCACATTAATTTAGTGAATTGACTTTCTATTAACATAGTCTGTCTCATTTTCACAGCAAAATGTTATTAATTGAACATATATATATATATATATACTTCATATTAAATACATTTTAACTGATTTGAACGCTACAAACCAGCAATTCTGTAAAATTCCTCTTTGATGACTCCCAGGGGTTTGTGGCCAGGAAACACTAAAAAAATGTGCAGAAAACGTTTTAGAGCGAGGCACACTTTCTGTACAGCTCTACATACAGTGGCCGTACTAATATGCTCCGCATCCCCAATATTGTACAGAAAGCTTCCATTAGCAAAGAAACGTAAAGCTGCACATAGTATCTGCTCGGATGTAAGAGCGCGGCCACAATGGTTGATGTTAGTGATGTAAGGACGGATTAGATTATGGATATATGTAATTGATTACAACGAAAAACGGTAACGCTCAAACAGAAATGTACGGGGAAAAGACAAAAAATCCACTCTGGGTCTCAAACTTCTTGCACGACGTAAATGTAATTCTCTTCGAATTAATACAGGCTCCTCATCTATGGGATCCTCCAAAAAAGGACAAGTCATTTTCATAACTTTGTTCTTTGGGGGACTGAAATGTAAGCAATGAATGGCTAAGGCAAGAAATACCGCTTCGTCTTTAAAAAATGGGAGGAGACCGAAAGAAACTCTGGGTTTCCTGAAGAAAACCTGCTCCCGACCAGGTTAGGTTCACAGAGTGAGTTGCCATGGTAACTGACTCTGAGTATAAGTTACTTCTCTTTCAGAAACGGGCTTGACTTACTCTGCTTTCTCAGGTTTAACATACCTCCCATTCTGAAACCAAAAACCCAGAGTGTCCCTCATTTCAGGGTTAACATAATCAGAGTTTTCACTTAACCTCCTTTCTGAAACAGGCCCCAGGTTTGTGCTCCATGCACAACAAATGCAATATTTATTTTTATACGGCTTTGAATACAAGCCAATCCCTAAATTTGTGGAAATAGTTAAAAAAACGCACAGTGTATATCTGTCTTGCCTCTGGGATGCATGGAGCTGGTGGTTCAGAACACTTGGCATTAAAGAGATAGGAGTTAATCAGTTATCTGTTGAAACTGTACCAAATTTTAATGTGTTTAAAGTCTTTATTGAATCTAACATCAATCTCTACAAAGACGGCTACACAATTCGCACATAGAGAAACTTGTATAAGATAGCAGAATATCAGTCATTTTGGATACTGAATGATATGAAAATATGAAAACTGCTATGCAAATTGCACTGGTGGATACATGGTTTAAAAAAGACCCATCAATTTTTAAGTGGTGGGGACAAAATTGTAATTTATAAATATTAATTAATATAAATATTTCTTTCATCTTTGAAAGGGTAAACATATGTGCAATATGCCCTGCAGTGCAGCATAAAAAAACGGTTGTAATTTTTATGGATAAAACGTTTTAAAAAATATCCCCCCTCTGCTTTTTTCACAAATTGCACACTGAATGTAGCAAAGGCAGTCTACTTGGAGTGGAAAAACAGATGGGACAAAAAGTTTTTTTATTTATTCATTTTTATTCGTCCTCAAACATTATTGTTATGAGGTTAACAAAGACGGGATTTGCAATCAGCAGCTTTGGAAAAGAGGCATCTCAACATTTTTTACATTTTAGATATCTTTAAGAGGCAGTATATGTTGACTTGATCTTTCTTGCATCTAACTATAAAAACAGTTGAGAACCTTCAAGGAGGGTTTTGATTTGGACCAAATTTGTTACACATGCAAACCAGTGATGGATATGGAACTGACCTACCTGACAAGAAAATGGTGCATCTTAATTAAGCTCTAATGGGCATTATCAATGCATCATGAGTGAAATGATGATATCATTGGGCAGTACCGGTCCAACTGTCAGAATAGTGAGTGAATATCAGCAGGCAGAAAGGAGGTCTTTGAGCTGCATTTCATAGCATTTTTAGCACTTAATGGAGTTTGACTGTGATTGCATTGTGGGTTTGCTTGAATCTGGATGGTCACATCTCGTGTTTACCACAACAAGTAAAAAATAATGCCAAAGTGACTTAATTGTGCAACACTTTTGCAGTTTACTTTGTATTTACTATGTATGAAGACTGAAAATAAACCTGAGCATTACAGTTTTAATCTACAGGATCTCTCTGCAAGATCTGTGCGGCGTACGATCCAATAAAAAAAAAAAAAAATCTAACTTCTGGCTTTACCATGCCCCGAGGACTATGGGCAGAGTTACATAATTCTTATTGATTGTTACTGTTTGTGAATTAGTGAGGGGCAAGAGGAACAGATGCCCACTGAACTGAACGGTGCAGTTGCCATAGGAACATAAAGATAGTGCAGGTCAACAAAGATGGAAAAGATAAACCAAACTCCTTAGTCAGGCAGTCAGCCTTGAGCCCGTTCTGAGAGACCATTGTCAGGTTTATTGTTTGAATGTAGTAACTTTCATTTTCCTTTTGTTGTCTCACCCTCACTTCTCCCTAAGCTACCCAATATGTACCTGAGCTGGCCACAGTTACCATGGAAACATAGCTTTGAGACCATATGGGAAGTTGCGGGAGCTCAAAAGAGCAGAATGCTTTTTGCTCATTTAGAAAAGGAATTTTGGAAAAAGATGAAATCTCTCTCTGGCTGATTGGAGATATCCATTCACTTTGAGCTACAAAATGAGTAGAAATCAATATAAATTAAAAACTCTCCCATGAAGGATTATATATCGTCTTAGTTGTGAGTCCTCTTGTGAAGTGGGAAATAAACTATTTCTAAAGGTTTATTGCATTATTACATTAATTCCTTAACATAGGAGTAAATTGTAATAAATAGTAATATTACTTGGAGGTGAGTGATTTTGAATTATATGGTTTCTCAATTATATGATTACAATTTCGGTTTTATTATAATTTTTTTTAAGAAACGTATTTAATTGAAATCATATGAAATTTGAATCTTGACTTGTCTAATGAAACAGAAAACAGAGCGCACATGTAAACTTACTTTGGTTTAAAAATATGATATTGAACATATAGAATGAAATATAAAATCTTTTAAAATAAAAACTAACATACAGCTGCAAATATAATACAAGATCTATTGTTCAATCTATAATAATCCACTAAATAATCATCATACAAGGAGGTAAATGCAGCTTTAACTGGTTCAAATGTTTTTTTAGCAAACATCAACTTGTCCAAAATGCTGATGTTATAAACAGGCACACAAAAAGCTGCAAAAAAAAAAAATGTTAATGCAGGGTAAAAACACAAATGTGCTGCTGCTGATAACTGAAAGTAGTGTAGTGTAAGCAGTCCTAACACTGCAGTAATACTGTGAAGAAAATTATTATTGTTCAATCCATCCAAACATATTTGTAATATTTCTTGTAACTTTTTCTTTGCATTCAGCATACAGGTGTAGAATGGCATTGTTTATAAAAAAAAATTGCAGCTGGGCAACTCATAGCGCGCAACCAGTCAGATTTGTGATTGTCTCTGCTAGCGTTGAGAAAGAAGCATTTGCCACCGCTGCTGCTGCACTGACAACTAGCTCTAATTGTTTGGTTTGGGATGCCTTCTTTTCAAGTGATTATTTGTGTTGTGGTGTTACTATCCCTTGCCTTGAACCTCTCCTTGCTAACTTTGCAAATTATATTTCTTTGCTCTTTCTCGTCTGGTAAAAAGCCAAACCAGTTCCATACAATTGACGAGGAATTCCACTTTGGAATTAAATCCTCGTATTCGCTATATTTTAGACTTAAACATAATGTGGAGGGGATTATTCAGCAAGTCAACTTGCTGCTTGCTCATAGAAGCAACTGAAAAACAATCCTTTTTTTTCATTGTCAGATCAAAATTAAGGAATCTTATGAGGGAACTTGTGCTGCAGGTCTAGTACCAGAAGCCTAGGTTTTGTCCAGGGAAATTTAAACTTTGGTCTTCCCTTGGGCACTGCTCTAATGGCACTAAACTCTCTAGTTTTTAACATGGACATGTTGTGTATCTCCGCTAGTGGAGGGTATGATTAGAAGAGATTGGATATGTAACGTCTGGAGGCTGGTAAACGTTAATGGCTGCAGCCGTTTCATAATTTCCTCTAGATTGACTCCTCTAGATTACCAGATGCATTTTTACCACTACATCTGATAAAGGGTTTATAGTTGGAGGTGAACTGCCATAAATTAAAAACTGAAACCACTGTAGAACCTGAACACTGGTAAATTAAGCCTCAGCCCACAGCATTCTGAGTGCAAATCAAAACATCTGTATAGATAGATAGATAGATAGATAGATGTGATCTGCACTTGTACAATGCTTTATTTAGTCCCTAAGGACCCCATATCGCTTTACATTACATTCAGGATTACACCCATTCAAGTAGACATCCACATACTTGTGATGGCAAGCTACGTTGCAGCCACAGCTGCAAGGCTGCCGGACACTGGCGCAACCGCGCCAAACCGGCAACTCAAAAATTACAAGATGAACTCCTAACTCCTGAGCCATCTGCATATATACCAATCAATCAATCAATCAATCAAATTTTATTTATAAAGCGCTTTTCAAACAAACAAAGTTACTCAAAGTGCTTTACAGATTTAAAATAGCCCCACAACCCCCCCTTCAAAAATAAAACCATCAATGCAAATACAACCCCCTCCCAACCCAAACCATCAGCCATACTCACACACACACACACACACTTAGAAGCTACAAAAAGCGGGCTGAGTACAGATGAGCCAGGAAATGCCATCATGGAAGCCATCTGCATCAGCAGCAGCAGATCAACAGCAGCAGCCAACGCCCCGACACAGGTCATCCAGAGGAGGGAGGGCTAGTACCCCCACCTCCACCCAAGCGCTACCTGGGGGGCACCCAGGCAGCCACAGCCGATAAGAATGGAAAGACGCCTCACCATGAGTCCGTGTCCTGACTTTGGGGATGAAAAGGAGATGGCTGCTAGAAGAGCGCAGAGACCGCGAGGGTTCATACGGTAAAAGCATTTCTGACAGATAAGAAGGTCCAAGACCATTAAGACACTTAAAAACCATAAAAATAACCTTAAAATCGATCCTAAAACATACGGAGAGCCAATGCAGTGATTCTAAGACCGGTTTAATGTGCTCCTGCCTCCTAGTCTCATCAGGACACGAGCTGCTGAATTCTGTAAAAGCTGTAAACTTGAGGTAGTCTTTTTGGGAAGACCAGAAAGCAGGGCATTATAATAATCAATTCTACTGGTGATAAAAGCATGCATTAGCATCTCCGTATTGACCCGATACGGAACAGTCTCAAACCTGAGAGAATAGCTTTAGAATAACCCCTAAATTCCACTGCATGCGCTCCGCTCCAGCACGCAATCCATAGTGAAAATGGTCCCTTGTGTGCCGAAGTGGGGCGCATGCATGTACTCCGCTGCGGCATGCACTCCACGGCAAAAACGCTCCCTTTGTAGTCAATGAAGGCGTTTCCACTACCGGCTGCCGTTTTGCCATCTGGCAAAAATAGGGATTATTGTGATGTAATCTTTCATAGACACACAAAGCCCTACCTTATTAAAAAAGGGTTGTTTCTCTAGTAAAGGCTTTAGAGACTGCCGGTAGTTTTTCCTGCTTAAGTGTGAGAAGAAAGGAGATAAATTTTTTGCAGAGATTCAACATTTTTGTTATCTCTCAATATTATAAGCTTCTGGCGGCCACAGTAGTAATCTTTTATTTCTCAAGAGTGTTTTATGTGAGACGTCACTGGTTAAAGATATCCCTAGTTGCAGTTGGGGAAACATTACAATATAAAAAGAAGAGAAGGAAGAAAAGGCTCTCTAAAAAGACATTGGAGCATTACATAGCTTTGCAAAGTTATGTCTTGGTGAACAAAAAGATTTCTGATAAGATAAATAAATAGAGATGATTTCCATAATGTACAACTCCATGTCTGGTGAAAACAAACCAGCATAGTAAGTGTCGCGCAAAATGGCGAAAGGGTGATTATTTGTACTCGTGTTGCAGCCTGAAGATCTAGGGGCTGTATTCACAAACATTCTTAGGGCTAAAAGTAGGTCCTAACTGCCGAATTTAGGAGTAACTCCTAAAAAATGTGGGCGTGTCACTCTTAAATTTAGGACTCCTAGTTTCTTAAGATAAAAGTAATTCACAGCCACTTTTAGGCCTAAAAGTAGCTCCTAAGTCTGGGAGTCCTGAAAAGAAGTCAAGAAGACTCCTAACTCCCTAAGACCTATTCACTTTTTTAAGATGTGGCTGATGTGCTCATTAGACAGCCTAATTGTTTACAGCCTACTTGCAATCACTCCCTTATTATGATGCATGCATCCGTCCATTATCTATACCGCTTTCATCCATTTCAGGGTCTTTTGGAGGTGGGGGCTGGAGCTTATCCCAGCTATCAGCAGGCGTTAGACAGGGTACACCCTGGATAGGACGCCAGTCTGTCGCATAATATGATGCATTTCACGTTTTTAAACTTCACCCTCTCTGTAAGTAGGCTATTGTGTGTAAGTTGTATGAAGTGTCAGTCTCGTAGCCGACACAAATATGTCATCATGCATTATTTCTGCTATTTGCGCTGTTCCTAATTACGCTTTTATCGACATTGAAGTTTTCCATTTCCTGGTTTCACACATGTGTCATTCAACAACCAATCACACTACTGTCCGTCTATTTACTCATACATAGGAAATGACGTTTTCCATAGCAACGAGACGTCACTCTTAACTTACTTTTAGGGATTTGTCCTACGTAAAAGTAGCTCTTAGTGCGTTTGTGAATACGTTTTAGACGACAACTCCTACGTAAGACCTTTTAGCGCGAGTTAGGAGTAACACCTAGCGCCAAGATAAGAGTCTTTGTGAATACGGCCCCTGGGCACCTCGTAGTAATTGAGTCCTCTGAGAGCTCCTCATCAACAGGACAGCCATCACACTAAAATATTAGACAGAACAACAACTTAATGTGTTACAGATTAAAAGTACTGTTGCAATGTATTAATCTATAAAACATTTCCCATTGGTCATCAAGTCTAATTCTTCTCAGAATTTTCAGCACACTTAACAACATAATTTGTTCAGATGGTTTGATGTCATTACATGCACCCTTTTTTTAGTTATAGGTTCCTTAAATGAGCTAAGTGAGCATGCTGTGTTTGCAAACACCATTGTACATACAGTACAGTATTTGTACAACTATGTGCATTGTACAAAACCTCCGCAGCTCCCCTTTGTACATACTGAAGTTCCTACTGAGCCACTGTTATTTTTTCTTCTTGACAAACTGGAGAAACAAACTGATTTTTTGTTCCGTTCCTGGGACCGAGTAAAAGCTGCATTTAGAAGAAGATGAAGAAGAATGTGATAGCAGGGTGGAGATTTATAAATCAGAACAAGGATATGTTTTGGTTCAGAGTCTTGCAGAAAGATCTTGTGGGGAGGGAGAGCTTGATGATAAATGGCGCTATGGGGAAGCTGCTGTGTGTAGTTTAAAGGAGGGGAGGAGGACTATTTGCTGAATTGCTAAGATGTTTTGTTAATAGCTGTGTTGGGTGCGTTTCCCTTAGAGGGGCAGATTTTGGGGTTGAATGCACTTTATGTACATGGAGGAACATGCTGAGTGTGATTGGTCACTGCAGTGCTGGTCTGCATTTACAAGACTAACAGCAGGAGCATCAGTCCTTCAGGATGGATCGTACTTACAGTGCCAGTAGTACAAATCCCTCCTTTGAGGTTGGAGGAAATCTAATATTAAAACATATTAAAGGGCTTAATGAGCCAAAAAGTAGGAAAGTCTCAAGGTTTTATTGATTTAATCCATTTATATCCGTTTCTCTTTAGAAGCAGTTTGGCGTGTCTTACAAATATGATATCTTCTCTCAGGCTATTTTAGTGGTTTAGTGGTTTCAAACACCACTAAACTTAAACTGAGAATTACAAAAAAAAAAAAAAAAAAAAAATATATATATATATATATTATTATATATATATATATATATATATATATATATATATATATAAATACAACAAAAATAATTAAATACTATTTGGTAAGGTAGTTTTGTTCTGAAATCTTAGATTTACAAAATCTGTTTTTAATAGCAAGAGCTTTTTTGAGAAGATGACAGCAGGACAGTGCTTAGTACTTTCTAAAATACTTCACAAACACATACAAAGACAGGTTTTTTTAACTTAGTCATTGCCCAGGTAAATTCTAAATTGGGTGCATACTCTAAAAACAGGGAGAGTACATTTTATGGTTCTAGTTGTTTAATGTGAAAGTGGATGGGGTGTTTGTAGTTGCATGTTTATTTCAAGCTATAATCTAACGGGGGAATGAGTCACATTAAAGCACAAAATTTCAGACAAAGTATTTAAGCAACCTTAATACATGATGGTAAGACAGAAAAAGCATTTCCTGACATCACTCCAAAACCACTTTTTGGGATAGAGATTACATGCTGTTGGGTTGCCTAACTAAGCCAAATTATAACCACCAATGCTGTTAACTACCACAACTATGCCGACACTCAACTTTATCAATCAATGTCACCAGGTGGTGTTGAACAGAAATCTAGGTGTAATAGACTTGAACATCCAGGGGTCACATAAAAGCAATAACAAGATCAGCTTTCTATCACCTGAGGAACATATCTAGGATTAAAGGACTAATGACACAAGAAGACCTAGAAAAACTCATCCATGCATTTATCTTTAGCCCCCTTTAGCAACAGTATCTTCACAGGTCTACCTAAAAAAAATCACTCAGACAGCTGCAGCTCATCCAGAACACTGCTGCTTGTGTTCTCACTAGAACCAAGAAGATGGAGCACATCACTCCAGTTCTAAAGTCACTACGCTGGCTCCCTGTAACTCAGAGAATAGACTTCAAAGTGCTTTATTAGTTTATAAATCATTGAATGGGATAGCACCAGAGTCAATTAACAATCTGTTATGTTATCATGGTACAAACCATCCAGATCACTCAGGTCCTCAAGCTCAGTTTACTGATCGTCCCTAGAACCAGAACCAAACATGGAAATTCAAACTTACCCATTTAGAATCACTTATGAGTAACTGATAATATTACCGTTTTTTTACTACTGCTTTTTACTTGCTTTTTTAAAAATTTCATACAAATTATTTTCTTGATTACTGTTTTATTGTAAATGCTTTCTTGTATTTTAATGTTCAAAGTGATTCATGCTCTCTTTTCTGTGTTATAATTTTAATAATGTAAAGCACCTTGAGTTGCCTTGTGTTGAAAGTGTGCTATACAAATACAAATTGCCTTGCCTAAACTTTCATCTTGTGCCCCACTTTCCTGTGGTATTTTGAGCACACACTGCTCATTTTTGCTGTCAGGTAAGAGGGCTGCAAAAAGCGGAGATGGTTTGAAAAGTTTCTGTTAATCGTTGCTAAGCTGTATTAGTTGGAATGAAAGCTGTGACACTCTTTTAGGTGATTAGTGCGTTAATTGTTTTATAGGTGTGTTTGTCTGCAGTTAATCCTCTGTGTTTACAATAAAACATGAATCCTAATTAGAGCCAAGTAATCACATATCAACACACACCAATACTACAAACACACACAGACACTGGTTCAATCAATCACAGCTTGCAGCAGAATTGGAAATAAGTGAAATGAGAAGACAACTAAACTCAACAAAGATGCCTCGTTTCTGAGTATTGTTTTTTTTACAGTGAATAAAGAAAGCAAGCACCTTCCTATAATTAAGTAGCTTTCATTTGTGTACAAATCCCTAATCAAGTTAACTGAAAAAGTACACTCACAGTAATTTAACTGACTACTTTCTGTACTCTTTGTTTAGTGTTAATTTGATTCATTTAATCTATTCTCTGTAATTTAAAACTATCAGACTGGAGTTGGAGCTCTGTGTTACTCTGGTCACATCACTGGCAATAATCAAACTCCTCCCTGACAAGCTGTGAACCCCGACAGGTTCCCTCTGTTAGGAACACACACTTACTTACTGGGCGGGAGGTCCAGCAGGAAGCTTATTGAGTGTAAGACCTTAAGGATGAAGATAAACCCCATCAAAACTGAGTTCGGGGTCATAAACGGAAGGATTAATAACCACTATTAGGTTGGAAAAAAGTCATTGGCCAAAGAGGAGGAGTTTCTCTTAACTCTTTTGTCAAGGTGAGAAGCTGAGAGGTTGTTTAAGAATTATTTAAGAAAGTCAACATAGGGAGTTCATCACCAAATTTAAATAGTCAAAATATTAGTGGAAAGATTCAAAGAGCTGTTCAGTTATTAAATCAGTGAATTCAATAAGAGTTTACCTCATAAACTTTCCAGAGATTGAGGTTCAGTGCTTTGGGGTCCTCAACAAGTACAGGCCATTTACAATATGGTGTAACTAAACCCCAAAACAACTTTTTTTTTTGCTTATAAACTGTATAACTGGGTCTTTACCAGAACAATCTATCAGTTTCAGTGCATTTATTTCCTCATTTTCGTGTAAACTTGTTAAATTCCACATTTTTTTGTCTAAAAACGTCTTAGTGCTGCTGCTCATGGTAAATGTGTGGTACTGCATATGAATTTTGTGATTGACTGATAGTGGTACATCTTTTCCAATGTCGACATCACAGGCATGGTCTCACAGAAACGCCCTCCCTCTCTCAGACACACTCGCCCCGCCTCATCTTGAAATT
The DNA here is from genome assembly GCA_028564705.1 of Apricaphanius iberus. Classification (NCBI taxonomy): domain Eukaryota; kingdom Metazoa; phylum Chordata; class Actinopteri; order Cyprinodontiformes; family Aphaniidae; genus Apricaphanius; species Apricaphanius iberus. The sequence goes on from JAPXFQ010001946.1 coordinate 867,173, forward strand.
GCTCATCTTGTGTGCTACGTGTGCACACAGAAGAGAAACAGAGGAAGCTGAAATCTATATATAGCACTTTAAACGACCACAACGTCGAATTGGTTCAAAGCCATAAGTTATAACCTATGTGTTTTAAACAAACAGTGAATAAGGAAACAAAAGCTGATGTAGTTTCCTCCAAAGCTACTTAGCATCAATGCTAGCGTTAGGCTCTCTGTGCTTGTTTGTTACTATACATTCTGCTGGCTTCAGGCAGCACTGACTTAGCGCCCTGAGCCAACAGCTCGGACTGATACGTCGTTTGGCCGCTGCGCTCCATAAAGCTTTTCTTTACCTATGGTGGATGGCAGAGAAGAGACCTCATTTCTCCCTTTACCGTAGGTAAAGAGAGGCTTTACGGAGATCGGCGGCCGCATGCCATAGCTCAGCCTTGACTGTTTTCCAGACCACCCCCCGTCGGGCTCACACTTGGCCTTGGCCATGGCACTCCGTGTCTCCTGGTCCTGCCCACTTTGGTAGAGCTTTTCAAATGTTGCGTTTGGGCGGGATGATGCTTTTTCAAGGGGATCAGTAACTCTTTAATGTAAAGTCTCAGGATGTACATAAATGCAAATTATGGCCAAAGGTTGTTATCTGCAGTCTTCTTTAACATATTGTGTTATGTAGTAAAAAATATGTTGAATTAGTAAAAGATGTTTTGTCTTTTTATAGATTCAGATGTTCAAAATTAACAGTAACCCAGCTCACTGATTTTTATTGAGTTCATTTGGATTCTTACTAAATGAGGTTCTGTCACTTTTAATGCAGCTGAAAGTTTTTTTTTCTTCTAGTTTGCAGACATTAAGTACTTTGTGTTGTTCTATCAGATAAAAGTCCCCCAAAATACACTGAAGCTTTTGGTTGGAATGTTATCAAATGTGAAAAAGGGTTAATACTCTTACATGGGAATGTAATACTGAGCGCAAGTGAGTATTTATTTCAAAAGGAAACCTACAAGTGCATCGCACAGCATCTTCTGTTCTGGGTCTTTTGCCTCCATGTTAGACAGTCTGCTACAGTCTGATGGGAAAATGGAACCTGTGTGATTGCATTGATGTGACATTGATCCGCAGCCTTTAAGTAAGTCTGGCTGTTAATGTGTCTCATGTCATCAAGCCTCTTTCAGACTTAGAAACTGATAGAAAGGTTTTAATATGAATCATAATCCATTTCAGAACAAAGTACCCCTGATAGAGTCTTTGGTCTCCACACCAGTGAATCAGACGCTCCTTGATTTAGGCTTGCCCTCTGGGTATCCTCCTGTTTCTTGTCTTTCATGTGGATGGATGTCTTTAAATCCTAATATCTTTAAATAAAAGTTATTCAGGAAACTTTAGAAAGACAGTCATTGGTTCTGGTTTCTGTGTAAACGTGCATGGATTTAAAACATCTACAGGACATCGACTCATAAAAACAGCGTAGAAAATAGATCAGATGCTCTCTGTGATAAATTCCAAGTGTCTATTGACCCTGGGATAAGCACATTGTTTTGGTGTATTAGCTGAAAAATGACATACCAATATAAAATATGATTGCTCTTGAATCTGTTTTAATTAAAGCTATAATCCTGGCCTCTCTGAAAAGCCACTCATTGACCTGAGAATAAATGTCTGTTCTTGATCTTTGTGAAAATAAGAGTATCATCAGAGAATTCATGTGTGAGCTCTGTTTGTGAAAGCCGAGTTATAGGTAACCATCCCAAAAAAGACTATCAACATGACTCTATTTAAATTAGGATCCTTCAGGCTGTCTGACCCACCTCCCTAATAGGTACATTAGTCTTTGTGTCAAACTGTTTTATTTTGCCTTGAACAAAATAATTAATTTCATTTCAGCATACATTTAGCAAATTATTATTTAAATGATATATTCCAAATAATTTCATCCTTTTATTAGTACCTATAGTCTTAAATTATTTTGGCTCAGAGAGAACTAACCCCAGATTCACATTGGGGTTAAGATTTGGCACTCCTGCTGACATGTCAAAAGTTTTGTTTTTCTGATATGCTTGCCACATTATTGCTGGATTGTTGATAGAACATGTTTTTATATTACTTTTTTGAACCTCCACTTTATCAAAAGACTTGAGATTGGGTAGGAGGTTTGTCTCGCTGCAACAACACTAAACAAACAGCTAGAGCTACAATCTAATAGTTTGATTAAAGCATTGTTCATTTATTAGAATGTAATTGGTGAAGTTCAAATCCAAATTCAATTGAGAAACTGAAGCAACATTTCAACACTGATAGTCAAATACAGTCTCTGACCAATCAGGCTGGGCTTCAGGTGGCCGAGCCTGGTTTCATCCCAAAAAAGTGGTATAAAGGTATTCATTCAGGGAGGCTGAATACAAATGAATACCAATTTTCCTAAATACTTCTCATGCATACTATTATTTCTTATCATAAAATATCAATAAATAAAATTATGATAAGACAAAATGTAAAACATTCAAAGGGAGTGAATATTTACGGGAGGACATGGATGTCTGGCACATTCAATTATGTGTTTCTTAATTATGGTATATTTAAACCACTCATCATACAGTAAAAAATACTTCAATATTTTTTATACAAATCAGACGTAAACAAGTGCATTTTTTCTGTCTTTTACAGCTCATCCCTCATGTAACAGATTTTTTGAAGATGCCACTAGAGAAGCTCAGCGGGTTTATCAGATACTTGTAGAGCAGGAATAGAAGAGCAAGTCAAACTAAACAGTAAAAATGGAACCCAAAAGCTACAGTCGGCTCAGCGGCATGTCGAGGAGATGCGACAGAGATATCGGCATCTTTCTGCCTTTTCTTACTGCCTCCCAACACGAAACTGCATGAGTCCTCGAGTCGTCCCCCCTCCTCATGTATACTCCTATTTAGTGGGGAGTCTGGCAACTCAGAGCTGGAGCAGTCAATCACAGCTACCACCCACCCACTTCACCACACTGTCTGACTTCCTGGGGGGAGATTGCCCTCTTATGCTTTCTGTCAGGACTGCAGGAAGAGAGATAGATGGATGGACACTGAATAAAGCCTGAACGGCACTCAATCAAACTGATGATTCCTCTCTCTTTACATGTCATAACATAGCTTGGTTGGACACTTCCTTCTTTGCAGTCTTTGAACTGTGAGTTGGAACTGTATGCTGTCCAGGGAAAACAACCTGTCATGAAATGAAAACATCATTTAAATCCCAGCAAAACTCTGTGTCTTACTCTTTGCATTTATCAACCTTCTTTTGGAGATTTTATTGGATTTTAAAAATGCTAAATATCCCTTTATGTTCAGATTCTGAAAGTTGTTGTCATGAGAAAAACGATTCCACCTAATTCCAGCTTGTAGAGTTACTTGTAGTTATAAAAATGTCAGCTGCTTTCTGTCCCACTTTTTCATTCTCTCTTATCATTGTGGAAGTTTTTTGATCAGCTTTACAACATTGCCTCTTTGAGCTTTTCCTTAAGGTCGAACCACAGCATTTTAGTAAGATTAATGCTCAGACTTTAACTAAGTCATCGTAACACGTTGATTCTTTTCTTTTTCACTTATTCTGATGTATATCAACTGCTGTGTTTGGGATCATTATCCTGTTGGTAACCAAGTCTTGGGTAAACCTCAGCTGTCAGAGAGATGGCCTCACATTTGACTCAGTAACACTTTGGTAAATAGGATGACTCAATGACTTCATAAAGCTCAGGCGCTTTGGCCACAAAACAAGCCTGAATCATAAACTCTCCACCCCTATGCTTGTTTGGCGACATGAGGTGTTAGTATGTTCTAAGTGTTAACTTTTACATACATATACCAAATGTTACAATCCCAGCAAAAGTATCCTGTTCTGAGGCAACAGCAGGACAAGTACTCATCATTATTTTGGCTTTTTTTTTTTTCCTTTCATTTCCAGAGCATTTACTCAGCTATGAGTACACAACTGATAACCATTGTGGTCAATAGTGAGATTTTATCTTTTCCAGTTAGCATATTCCTGGAGGCAGGCCATAGATCATGTTTTATGATGAGACTAAACCAACAGTTCCCCAAATTGGAGTTGGGACCCCACCTGGGGTCACAAACATGTAAGTTTGGGGTCTTGAAATCTTCAGACAATTATGTAAAATACCAAAGATTACAAAGAGAAAGTTTCTAGAATTTATACATGGAGTAAAAGATAAAAAAGCAGGACTTGAATTGATAAAAAAGCAACATATATTGTTCAGTAAATTGTCTGTTGATGTTGATTGTGTCACCACTGTACCCCTTTTTAACTGACACAACCAAAATGTTTGTATGCTGCTCCCTAGTCAGGGTCACGGTCATCTTGAATTTCTATGTTGTGGGTCTGAAGCTTGGAAGTTTGGGAGCGAGGGAACTAAACAGTATCTTTATGTGTCATCGTTGTTGTGCCAGTATGCGAAATGCAGATGAGAACATTAAGCAAAAGTTTTTTTAAGATGTAGAAAGATTTTTAAAACCTTACCCCTAATTTTACCTGGTTTGTGACTTCTGATTTCTCTAGCGTTTCCAATCCGTTACATCTTCAGAAATGTCACAAGTTGTATCTGTAGGTGTTTATATTTCCAGGTGGAAATGCCCCAAAATAGCCCAAGGCTTAAAAGGGTTAACGGACAGAACGCCTACATGCTCACACAGCGGCACGCCAGGCTGGAGCAACTCAAGAGTACTCTCAGTCAAGCATTAAGAGGAGATCAATTCAAATCCCTGCAGGTCGTGGGGGGCCTCTTCTGCCACCTGAGCCACAATTTCAGGGTTGATGTTCCACTTCAGCCTGTGGCAGAACCACAAGCTGAAAATCATGACACAAAGATGGGGCACTAATCGCTCTGAAATAACACAGTTCATCACTAATATTCTAACAGAAACAGCCCAGTTTAGAAAATATTGTTTTATAGGCAACATATCTACTGTCTTACAGTGATTTACAGCTTTTGTAACTCACACACATTTTTTTCATATATTAAATATTGTGCTCAATATAGAAGACTAAATAGTGGATATGTGGTATCCAGATGGTACATGTCAGAGAAATTAAAAGCTTTCTCTGTTTTAGTTAATTAAACTCCATTAACAGAAGAGTCAGGATTAAGCTTCAATAGGATTTACTTGCAGCAAGGAGAGCATGAACAATCTTGAAGCGATCACAATGGTTTGTCTTCTTGAGGTTCACAATATCTCATATAAACAACAGACTTATCAATGCTAAATGGTAAATGGACTGAACTTATATAGCGCTTTTCTAGTCTTACTGACCACTCAAAGCGCTTTACATTGAAGCTACATTCACCCAATCACACTCGCATTCATACACCGACACCCAACATGGCTCGGTAGGACAATGTAGAATTTTTGGGGTTAGGTGCCTTGCCCAGGGGCACATCGACATGTGACTGGAGGAAGCTGGAATCGAACCTACGACCCTCCGATTGCAAGCCAACTACTCTATCATTGAGCCGAAGTCGCCCCTGTATGTTGTAATGCTAAGCATTACATCATGATAGAAAGGAAACGCCTTTTGGCCCATTATCTGTTAGCAGTGACAATGACCTCTTGCCTCAACCCTTTCTTAGCGACATATCACAAGACCTTCCTGAAACAAAAATAACATGTCTTGTCTCAGAGCACACATGATTAATGGTTAAGTAAAGACATTCATTGGGTAATCTAAACATTGCTGACAAATCAAAATCAACTCAGTCAACTTATTCAATTTTATCATTATATGAAGTATTACTTAACTGATCATAGAATAACTAATGCAACACTTAAATTATAAATGATAACTATAATTTTCCTCACAGAATGGTATCCACATTGAGCTTTCGCAATAAGTGCCCCAAAGCTATGGAATGAACTCCCTCTGGAGAACAGACTTTCCTCCTCTATCTTGGTTTCTAAGTCTAGTTTAAAGACTCAGTTCTATATCACTGCTTTTAGTGCCTTGCCCTGGCTTATTTCATTTATTTATTTACTTATCTCTGCTGTTTTAAATGTTCTGACTATAGACTGTTTTTATGGCTTCTTGTTTTGTTGTTCTATTACTGTAGTGCTACCTTTTGTACCTTGGTCAGCCGTGCACCGTGGTCAGCCCGCACAATGTGTTAAATGTGCTTTAACAAATAAATTGTATGGTATATTTCTCACACTTATCTGCATTTCTTGGAAAATACTGTTTTTTTCGAATATCAAAAGCTCAGGAGTTCTGTCTACATAGCCTTTCCAAGAGCATTAGAGACTTCATGATGAAGGACACTGCAGTTTTAATACACAGTTTATAACACAATCTGGTATTGAATAACGGACAAAATAGGGTGGTAATCTAGTACTAAAATCTAAACATAACATAAATAGACAGTAGGCACAACACCTTTAAAACAACCAAATATTTTTCCAAACATTTCACTTTGTAATTTTTGAAAGTTATTTTCAGATTGAGAAGTGGAAATCTTAAAACGACTACTGAGAGCTTTGAAAAATGTACATATTAAAACTAAAGACTATCTAAAAGGAAAGATCCTTCTTTTCCAAGAAACAGCTGTACCTCCCTCTTGAGTGCAGGCGTTTGCTTTAATATTTCTTCAATCTTTTGAAGGTTCTAACTGAGAGAAATAATCTGGAAGCTGCAGACCTGATAAGAATTGACTGAATTCTCTACAATTTCAAAAAAAGAGTTTCAATTTTCCTTCTGTGATTAGGAAACCCAGGACTATTCTTTAAAAAAATATTCTTTCCAATATTCATTTACAGTTACATTGTTCTGTGTGACACTGTCACGGTTGTTCTGATGAGGACTCAGGTCAGATTATGAGATGATTGGTAAATTAACTTTGAATACTTTCTGCCTGATACAATTCATTTCATCATTGTATTTTAATTATGTTCAGACATACAGTGGGTCAAACAATGTTAATTAAGAAAAATTTTGTCTCAGGAAACCAACAGATTGAAAGAAGATACAGTCCTGAATGGCTGTGGGTTCCTGAGTTTCAAGACTCAGCCAAATGGTTTGTGGAAGGACTCATTCTACCGCGACCAGCGGCCAATGCTTTAAGGGATTTAAGGCATTCATGGCTCATAAAACAATTGTTAGGTAGGTGCTTCTTTTTCAAAAGTCAAAGAATTCTGTCAGTATTTTTCATTGCTTCAGGGTTTAATACTAATGCTGAGGTACATCTTGTTGTTGGACTTGGATTCAACGTGACTGGTCTTTGAATAAGCAGCCCTATATGCAACACTCAATGCAAAGTGTATTCTGACACCTTCCACTTGTCATGAGTCTCGTCATCCAGCCCCATTCACTACCTCTCATCATCATTCTCACCTGTGTCTCCAATCATCCACACCTGATCCTCCTTACCTCACGCCTTCAGAACCCGTCATATACCCTGAGTCAGCGCCGGATCATTATGGATGTCTCCATTGTGTGTCTACCAGCCATTCTTGCTCCTGTCTTGCCGTTCTTGCCATCATCACTGTTGTCAACTTCTTTATTATCACCAGCCGCATCTTAATAAACAGCCTTACACTTTACCTGCTTCTGCGTTTGGGTCCAAACCTCACACAGCACAACCCCTGACACCACTCAAAACAGACAATTTTTTTTGTTTTTGCATTTTGAACTACAGCAGCTTGTCTGTTGGATCGTACCACTCCAGTGGATCAGATGGAACAATGAGTATCAACATTTTCAAAGGTTCACCTCTGCTTCTGCCTTGGACAACTTTTGCTAAAAAACTAGAGACCAGCAATAAACCATCAAATGAACCAAGAAACAAAATTTTAAAATGATGATATTTTAAGTAAGGATTATTTTTTATTCACCTTAATCAATGATCAGTCGGGAAAAAATGAAGAGAGAATCCACATCTTGCCATAACACATAGATTAATAAGTGTTGGGTAAATGAAGTCATTTGGCTATTCATAGACAAAGGACTGCTTATGGCACTCAATAAGATTAAATATTTATGGAAAATTATTATTATTTGGGGCACCACCTTTATCAGGAACTATTTTAATAGCCAAATGTTTATATCAGTCTCATAATCTGAAGGAATTAATTATTTACCGGTTGTTGACTATAAATTTTGTAATATGTGTGTGTTGAACAAGAAAGACAATGGTTACTTTCCAAGATACAAAATTTATTTAAAAAAAAAACAAAAAAAAAAAAAAAAACATTTTAATCACCAAGCTAGAAAAATACCCCACACTACTGATTAAAATAAACAAATATTTAAAATGAAAGAACACAAAAAGATGAGCTTGTAATAAGATGAGAAACCATGGATTCTGCTGTCAGAGTTGTAGATGAATTTGGATGTTTTAAGAACCAAAGGTTTGATCTGCAGATGCTGGAATAAAACTGAATTACAGTACATCCGGAAAGTATTCACAGTGCTTCACTTTTTCCACATTTTTTAATGTAACAGCCTTATTCCAAAATTGATTAAATTATTTGTTTTCCTTAAAATTCTATACACAACACCCCACGGTTCTCTCAGTATGTAAGAATACACAGAACAGGTCATTCTTAATATAAATTTTGCCATGACAGTAGCTTTACTGATTGCTTCATTTGGAGGAAATCCCACAGCATGCACTTGTTCTGTATCAGTGATTATGGTGCAGCGATCTGTCATCCCTTGTCTATTGTCGTGATTGATATTTTTTTAGGGCTACTTTATATAACAGTCTCGTATTGAATATGTTTATATAATCTTTAGTTAGTATTCAGAAAGTAAAAGTCTGTTTTTATTAGCTTGCATGATAGTAAAGAAATGTTTGGTCAAGTATGGTTTATGGGGTTAAGCTTTTAAGTCGTAAAACTCTAGGCTAAGTTTATTGCACGTTGTAAAAGTGGGATGCGGAGATAAGAAACAGAGTAGGGAGTAGACAGTCATAAACAGACCGGATGGTTACAGCGATAACTCAGGAAACCTTGAGAATAAACGTTTGGTGTAATAAAATCTAGGGGGAGGAGAATAGACATGTGACTATGTGCTTTGTTCTTCTTTAATAAAAATGGTACACCCCTGTACACGACAGTTCAGTTCAGTTCAATTCAGTTCTGACTGTTCTCCGCCTGCAGGTGTGTATGAGTGTGAAACAGAAATTCTGTGTCTGTGCATCATTTCCATCTCTGTCTCTCAGCTCTGATTTTATTTTGGAAAACTTCCCGCCGGGGTAAATGTTGGCGCCCCTACACTCTCCGGAAGCGAGTGCCGATCGCATGGGAACTAGGAGCCCCCACATGGTGGAGGATGCGTGCTCCGTAATTCGGTCTTAAGTTGTTTCGGAGCTGGGAGAGATTGAGTGTGAGTAGTAAAGTGTGGTATAACTGGTTGATGCGTGTGTTTGTGACATTGCAGTAATTTTGTGTTTTTTCCTTGGAGTTCGACAGAGAATCGGAGAGCGACTGGATTGATCCTTGCTAAATCAGCACCCGGGTGGTTTTGTATCAATCTGGAACAGCGCTAACACCAAATTAATAGGTATTGATTGATCTAACCGTTCTCCGTTTAATGTTGATGTGTTGTTTTTTTGGTTAAGGGCCGACCAAAGTGCGGATCGGGCTCGGGGGTGGCCGTCCGGCCCAACCAGGACGCTGGTTTGGGACCTCCTTGGCTGGCAAGCGACTTTAGCGGCAGGCAGGGCCCGGGAGCCCTCTGACTGCTAACGGATTACTTTGGAGTGGCTGCGTTTTCTTCCAAAATGCGCGACTGAGCATCGCAAACGGTGGAAGTGAGGATTAGGGTCCAGTTGTTGGTCGGCCCGGTTTGAGGTTAGTGTTTGATAAATATTGTAAAATTACTGTACTTGTTTTTGGTGTGATTGTGGGTGTGCTTGGACGGAGTGGAGGCTAGGGAAGAAAGCTACTAGGTAGCTTTTTGCACACCGGCCTCACATAAACTCCTCATTTAGGGGACCTAACTGACTGAATCTAAAACCATAATTCCTCTGCGAATTTTAAACGCCTAGTCGATGCCCTCGTTTTCTGTTTGTGCAGATTGCGTAGAAGCTTGGCATTGTAGAGGAATAATGGGAACTATCATTTTCGGTTGGTTAAAGTACCACATATCTAGCTTGCAGCTAACATACAGTGTGTGTGAGTCTCGCCTGGAATAAAGGCGTTCAACCTTGTACACTTACGTAAACACGTCTAAAGCATTGTTTAACACATATATACGACTATTGTTATGGATAACTGGTAGTAAACTTTTTAGAATATATATATAACATAACTTTTTATTGTAACGAAGCGGCACCGTTTTGTTCAGATTGAGCTGGGGTGCTCATGCTTACAGCTACACTCTGGTAGCCTAGCTTCCGACCGGTATTTGTTTGACACGGTTAAACAGCTATTAGAGTTTTTTGGAGACGAAGTGTGGTTCTGCTGGAGGCATTTTGTTTTTGTCTTTGGTTGGTTTACTTATGAGTACAGTTTGTTCGGTTTAACATTGTAGTGAAGAATTAGCCGTCTTTGTCCCGGTTGTTTTTTTTTTTCCGTTCCGCGTGGTGACCCGGAAGTTCTATTGTGTTTGACTTGGTCCGCTAACTCGGTCGACTTCTTTTTTGTAAAAACGATCTACGATTGTGTTACAAAGCGAGTTTTTCAGATATTTTTTCGGTTTGTTTTAATGATAAATGAGACTGCTTTTATATTGGGAGAATTCTATTTCTTTGTGCGATTCGTGGAAGTGTCCGTCGCGGGTTTTGCCGCCGGCCGGACTTCATTAAAATTCTTTGTGTTTTAGACAAAACAGCTGATATCTCAGTATATAAATAAATTAATGAGAAAATAAAAAGTTCGTTATAAACCTTTTTAGATTTCCTTCGTTTCGGCTTTGCATAAATCATTATTAAGGTTAATGTTATATGACTAAAATAATACATAAACCACTTCACTATAAAGAATAAAAATAAATAGCTTAAATAAAATACTGCCTGTCTTTACTATTAACTGCATTAATATTGGGATAAATTTGGCCTACTAATTGATAGCTTTTCAATTAAAATAAATAATTTACAGAGTTATTACAAATTGCCTACTTCAATTTTAATCCATTTTGGATTTTGTTTTAAACTTTCAATGGCAGCCGAATATAAATTGCTTCCTGCTCCATTGGGACAGGAGTGGCGCACGTTAGATGCCCAATTGTTAATATACATTTCAAAACTATATTCTGTATTAGTTGATAAGCCCGGTGAAATAGATAAAAAGCAGTTTCAAGCCGACATGAAGGCCATGTGGTCTCGGCATGCTGCTAGTGGTGAACATAAGAGGTGTCTCTCACAGATGTGTTTTGAGGAAGGAAAGCGTTTTGCAGAAAAAGCTAAAACAGCTAGGAGCATCACTGGTGCTAAGAAGAGATACTTAAAAAATGAGAAAATGTGGAAGACATGGGGTTTAACGGGTCAAGGCATTGATCATTTGTGTGTTACTGCAGATAGTGTTTATTCGGCAGACCAGACTCCTCCGCCTTATCAAAATATGTATCCCGTCTTGTCTACATCTGGTAAAACAAACATTTCTTGGGGGTTGGAAACTGACGATGGCCAGAGCGTACTTCACAGCACGCAGGCTACATCACAGAGGTGTGCACCACCCTCTCTGGGTACCTCTCCTGCTTCCCCCGCTTCCCCCCTCCCTTCAAACACTGCAGTCTTACACTGGAGTGGCCCATCAAAGAGGTCTGTGGCCCATGACCCATTAACTAATAAACCACAGGGTGATCTGAAGGTGGACGATGAGGGACAGGATTATAAATTGCATTTTGAGGTCACCGGTAAAGGAACTGTAGCACACACTGCGGAGGAGGACAGACAGTTGTTCAACTTAGTTAAAAACAGAACAGAACAGGAGACTGATAAATTGTTTTTGGCTTACAATGGTAGATTAATGGAGGAAATAGAGCAGCACGAACACAGGTTAAATACAGTTCAACAACAGATGGATGAGGTCCTTAAGGATCAGGACAGATTAACATCTTTGGTGCGAGGGCAGGCTGCTGACCTTCGGGGGGGTACCAGCCCCACTAAAAGTGATGAATGTGCAACAGTTGGACAGGTTAACGACGTACAGACGTTGAGAGTTGACCAGGGCGAGGGGGTTTATCAGAATACCAGAACTCATGGGGGCACTAATTTAATGTTTCCTTTAGTGGGAGCATCGGATGGTTCAGTAATTTACAAACCATGGAGGCTGCTGCGCCACAGGAGATGACTGTGTGGAAGGATAGAGGTGCTGTTTTTGTTGATGGTTTTTGGCGTGGGCCTGATGGCCGTTTGGTTTTACCTGCCGCGTTAAGACACACCCTTTTTCAGGAGGCTCATGGTGTGGCACATGTGTCATACACTCAGATGAAACGTAATCTTTGTTTTTGGTGGCATCCTTTCCTGCCACATATGATTAAGAGTTTTTTGAGTGAATGTGTGGTGTGTGGTCAATTTAATCCTAAGCCTACTATCAAGCCAAAAATGGGAGCCTTCCAGGACTTGTGCAGGCCTGGCGAGGAGATCGTGATCGATTATACAGATATGGGGACACCTGTTAGGGGTTTCCGATACCTGTTAGTGATTATTGATTCATTGACCTCTTGGCTTTCTGCTTTTCCTGCGAGACGGGAGACTTCTCAAACGGTGGTGAAATCTTTGGTTAACCACTGGATTCCGTGCCATGGCTTTCCGACTAAGGTCAGGTCTGACAATGGCACACATTTTAAAAATAAACATCTCCGGCAGGTTGAGGAACAGATGGGAATAACCCACAAGTTCGGCACTGTTTATCATCCGCAATCGCAAGGTGTGGTCGAGCGTTCTAATTCTACTTTAAAGTTGAAGCTGGCAAAGATTTCAGCTCAGACGGGGCTTAATTGGCTAGATGCTCTCCCTATTGCTCTGATGGCCATCAGATCATCTGTCTGTAGGACGGAAGGTCTTACTCCTTATGAGATGTTTACAGGCAGGATCTTCCCTGGTCCTTGGGCTGGCAGAGAACCACAGGTTTCGCCCCATCCTGATCCAGATCCTCGAGGTGATCATCAGCAGCTGAAGGGCCTGGTCTCCTCCTTCCTTCCGGCTCCCTGTGACGTGCAGGGACCTGCGGCGTCTGCTTCCGAGGCTGGACGAGTTTGGCTGAAGGTGTATAAGAGAAAGTGGCAGGAGCCCCGCTGGTCTGGCCCGTTCCAGGTTGCTGCTCGTACAACTCACGCTGTCCAGCTGCGTGGGAAAGGTTCTACTTGGTTTCAATGGTCCCAGTGTGCTCCGGCCCCTGACCCCCCCTCCTGTCCCTCACCTGCAGCAGCTCTCTGCTGACCTGGGGGAATCTCTCTGCAGTGGGTGGTGTCGGTTCTGACTAGGCAGTATCGACTGCCGAAGCCAGGAGGCAGGGCTTGGCCCACCCAGAAGATTGGTTCCGGTTGCTGTGATCATTCAGTGTGATCTTTATGTGCCAAAATTGGGCGAGATAAGCAAATTGGGCTTGCTTTTCTCGAAGAGGGAGTATACAGAAGAGAAAGATCGCAAAACATCTAACACATTACACAGCAGGTTTTGACCACTTCACAATCGGTGAAGGAAGCCAGGAGGCGGGGCCTGTCTGTGTATTTGTGTTATTGGGGGAAATGTTCAGTTAATGAAGTAGCTGGCATTTCATTGAGGGCGATCTGAAAAAAAAAAAATTGGAAGAAATAAAGAGCCCACTCTACTGAATCGTCTCACCACTTGCAGCCGCTTGGTGACGGAGGAATAAACAAGAATAAAGACTAAAAAATATAATAATAAAGACTGAACATTTATTAATCATTTTTCTGTTTTTTTACAGGTTGTTTAACCAATGTTTTATTCTACAGGTGCAGATTGTTAGACACTGCCTAAGAGGGTGTCAAAGACTTTTTAAGTAGTAAATTTGTAGGATTTTGTCATAATACTCAGTTTTTACGGTTTTATAAAAGTTTTTATTAATACGCTAAAACATTTTAAGGGGTGTTTAAATCATAATTAGGTTGACTTGATTACTAAATCTTGGTTTCAATTATCTTTTTTGATGATATGGTTTTCTGTCAATGTTTTTTAGGTTGTGACAATTGCTAGAGTTTGCCTTGTACTAAAAAGAATATTGAATTGGGTTAAAACGATAAAAAATAAATTAATAAAATAAAAATAATTGCTTAAAGGTAAAGATAAAGAAAAACAGACACCCTTCCTTGGTTAAAATAAACATAGGATCACACCACTAACAGAAAGTATGCATCTTTGGGGAAATAAGAAGGTGCTGTGCACCACAGGTATTTGCATAATGTTATTGGTCAATATTATCTTTTACTGTTGTGGTGAATGGCCCTATAATAGTTCTACAAATCAAACACAGGTTGAAGTTCACTCAATTAGACCGAGAAGAAATTTAATGGCTAAATCATCTCCCTATTCACTGTGTGGCTCTTCCGCCGCACATCGTGGATTTTCTCAATTTTGCATACCAAGAGGACGATCTGCAGTGATTACTATTCCCTTAAATACATTAGTTTATAAGGGAGAACAAGCAAGTAAATATAAAATCTACCCCTTGTGGTACATAACAAATGATCAAAAAGATACTAGTTGGTCCACTTTAATTGCTGATCCCCGTGGATATGACTGGAGAAGGTACACTACTACAGCTTATGCAAAACATATGCGTCCTTTGGTTAAATTGGATAAGGTTGCAGATAAATTACTTCTTACTGTTAATTTAACTAAAAGCGATCTCCTCCCCTTAAAATATCTCGAGAATGGGCAAGGTTGTACTCTCTTTATAATTTGGGTTTATAAAGGGGGAAAAGATGTTCAATTTCCTATTATGATCTGTCAAGATTCTCGTAATGCTTCCACCTCGGTAAGTCAAAATCAGGCCTCAGCAGTAAGAGGTAGTATAATTAAAGAAGAACCATCTGTGGACGATTACTTTGAAATGATGACAGGTGTGGGTGGCTCCACTAATAATTGGTTGCTTATGGTAGAACAAGCAGGACAAGAAGCGAGGCGGGATTGTGTTGTGTGCATGGGAGCCAGACCTATTCTCAAGGTGGTCCCTGCACCTGTTGAGCTCAACACAACTTGTCTGGTTTCCCTGCTGTCTAGTGTAAATCCAGTAAAGGATTGTAGTAACTGGGAGAAATTATTCCCTATAGCTGATAACAGAGCTACCCCACCCTTCTTTGATAGTAATGTTGCTCCAAATAATTTTACTTGTTTCAAAAATGATAAGCCTGGAAATAAAGTAGTGGGTTCAGTCAACATTACATATTGCAATTCAATCCAAACTTCTATTAAATCTTTTCAGGCTCGTGCTGATATTTGGTGGTGGTGTGGAGGAAAGTTCCTCCGCTCCATTTTACCTAGTAATTGGACAGGATTATGTGCACCTGTTACATTAATTATGCCGGTAGCAATATTTACGTATGATCCAACAGGAGATCAGACTTTTCTCACTTTGAATAATCATGTTAAAAAGAGGGAAATAGGCCATGAAGAGGATCCAACTTATATTGATGCCATTGGAGTTCCTAGAGGTGTTCCAGACGAATATAAATTGGTTAATCAGATCTCAGCAGGTTGGGAATCGAGTATTTGCTGGTGGTGTTCAATAAATAAGAATGTGGACAGAATAAATTATATACACTATAATGTACAGAAATTAGCTAATAAAACTAGAGATGGGTTTGAGGCTGTACATGAGCAACTGAAAGCCACCTCTTTAATGGCTTTTCAAAATAGAATAGCAGTTGACATGCTCTTAGCTGAAAAGGGTGGTGTCTGTTCAATATTTGGTGATCAATGCTGTATGTTTATCCCTAATAATACTAATGCAGATGGAAAATTAACTAGGGCAGTAGAAGGACTGAGAATACTGTCAAATAGGCTAAAGGAACAATCAGGTGTAGATACCTCAATGTGGGACAATTTGTTAAATAATATGTTTGGAAAATGGAAAACTCTGGCAATGTCAATAATGGTTTCATTAGCAGTATTTGTGTCGACTATGGTGTTATGTGGATGTTGTTGTATTCCATGTATACGTTCATTATTCATAAAATGCATTGACAAAGCTGTTGGTAATAATATGCAAAGTCAATATCTGTTAATCCCTCACTTGGAGCCTGAAGGAGAAGTACAGAGAAATGGTCAATCTATTTGAAAAAAAGATTGAAAGAGGGAATTGTCGTGATTGATATTTTTTTAGGGCTACTTTATATAACAGTCTCGTATTGAATATGTTTATATAATCTTTAGTTAGTATTCAGAAAGTAAAAGTCTGTTTTTATTAGCTTGCATGATAGTAAAGAAATGTTTTGTCAAGTATGGTTTATGGGGTTAAGCTTTTAAGTCGTAAAACTCTAGGCTAAGTTTATTGCACGTTGTAAAAGTGGGATGCGGAGATAAGAAACAGAGTAGAGAGTAGACAGTCATAAACAGACCGGACGGTTACAGCGATAACTCAGGAAACCTTGAGAATAAACGTTTGGTGTAATAAAATCTAGGGGGAGGAGAATAGACATGTGACTACGTTCTTTGTTCTTCTTTAATAAAAATGGTACACCCCTGTATACGACGGTTCAGTTCAGTTCAACTCAGTTCTGACTGTTCCCCATCTGCAGATGTGTATGAGTGTGAAACAGAAATTCTGTGTTTGTGCATCATTTCCATCTCTGTCTCTCAGCTCTGATTTTATTTTGGAAAACTTCCCGCCGGGGTAAATGTTGGCGCCCCTACACTCTCCGGAAGCGAGTGCCGATCGCATGGGAACTAGGAGCCAACACTATGTATGGTGCAGAGATTGTTTTGTCACCATTTAAAAAAAAAAAGTCTAATATGGAAAATATTTAGTTACCTCGACCACTCATCTTGGATAACACCAAGTTACCAAATATCATAACCGAAAGTTAACTTGTGTTCGACTGTGTTGATAAACAAACAATCTCAATGTAATATCTTTAAGTTTTCAAATAAACTATACTGTAGGCCTGTTTCCAGACCCTAGTAAAGCCAAGGTTTTGCTGATGATACCTTAAGTAGAACATGGTTTTCAGCCTCTTCCCATTTTAGGTATAATGGACCAGGAAGTTTAACCACTCACTATCCAGAGTGATACATTGATTATTGCTCCTGAGCAAAAAGTCCCCGCCATTATAACTCACCTTGGTTCCTTGGCCTCTTCCGTTCAGTCGAGTGTCAGAACTCTTAGTGTTTGTTTTAATCAGCCATTGTCTCTTGACAGCCATTCCAAACCTTTGGTCAAAAACTTTTTTATCGCCTGAGAAACATTGCTAAATTGAGACAAATTTGATCTAAGTCTGATCTCGAATTGGTGATTCATGGTTTTATTTTGTCTTGTTTAGATTATTGTAGTATTATTAATTAATTATTGTATTGATTAATGCAAAATGCCTAGAGTGAGTTAGGCGGATTTTAAATTATTAAATGATAAAACAAAGGCTGCCACTGCGCCCACAAACAGCTTTTTGTTTCTTTCCCCAACATAATTTCTATTTATTTTATAGATAACCTGTACTCAAATTGCATTATTCTTGTTCATCTACACCTATACTGGTGAATGTAAATACAGCATATATAACAAACTGATTATATAGACAAAACAAATTTTGGAGTGGGAATGAGAGTAATTCTGAAGTATCAGCCAACCTGGATTCTCCCACCAATTAATATATTTCTCTCAGAAAGTTCTAATATCTCCTTATTATGCATTATTTACTTTTTGACATGTAACATCATGATAACATGTTATTTCCTCATTAAAAACATACCTGAAGTGTTACTTTGACTCATCCACTTATGTTTGAATAATTTTTGCATCTCTGCTGGTAGTTATTGGGGGTGCTGAAACGCCAGCTCCCACCAATCTTATGCTTTTCCACCAATCTCCTCCTCTTAGCTGACTTAGCTTACTCAGCAGCCGAGCCGCTGTGCTTGCAGCTCTCCCCCTCCCCTCACCACTCAGCTCTGGTAGAGCAGCAGCTAAATTTCAGGGTCAGATATCGGATCATTTGCGTGTCGTCTTACAATCTCCAGTGTTGCCACTGTTCACCAATATGATTTTTTCCTAAACGCTATAGAATGGTACTGTGTGCCTGGAAGAAGCATAATACCCCCCTTTAACATGATATATTGACATGTACTAACTAGCAATCCTGGACTGGGACTCATTTTCAGCCCTGGAGTTTCATGCCTCAGACCGGCCCATTTCATATCACAACCTATTTTTTTATTTATTAGGAATGTACTGACACCGGTATCGGGTATCAGGCTGGTATCGTTCTAATGTACTCATATCATAATCAATTAAAATAAACTCATACCATGAACTGATACTTAAAATGTGGAAACTGCAAGAACGTCAAAGAAAATGTTTCTTTTTTGCTTGAGATTTTAGTTTTGTAGTCATTTTTTAAAATATTTTATTTTTTCTGTTATCTGTTATTACAAGCATAGAAGAACATAAAACCTGTCTTCCAATTCAGTTACGTTGTAAATGTTGTGTGGTAGAAGTAGCATTGGTACACAGTATCGGCAAGTATCCCGATCCAAGAACTGGTATAGTATTGGTTTGAAAAAATTTGTATAATTACAGCCGTAATTAGAATCATATCCTTATATATAACCTTGTAATTATAACACTGTTCTGTAAAGCCTTGTAATTTAGAGCATTTAAAAAAAAAAAATCAATTCAGTATAAATAATTGTTAATTGCTTCACCAGGTGGATGTACTTCAGGATGTGTTCACATCTACATTTGCATATCAAATGCACTAAAGCTTTAGATAATATTATTTTTATTGTGGTAGGTGCAGCAGGGGAGTTTAGGGAAATTGAAGTGTGAAAGGGGGAGCTGTCTACTAGGGAGTTATTACAGAGGCAGCAGCTCAACATAAATATTCTGATATTGTTAAGTAATGTGTTGTAAATAATAAATATATTTCAATGGTAAACCATGCAGGCTTAATTTTTTTTATTTCATTATATTCTGTTTAAAATCTGCATTTGGTTTAAAGAAGAACTGGCATAAAATTCCATGCAACGTTTGGGCCCTTTTTAGCCACATTCTAAGTACCTTAATACTATATCAAAGGATCGCTTGCCGAATTCAGCCGTGTTGTAGAGTTGCAGGTGTGACGAGTTGGCCCTTCTGTGAGCATTACCACAGAACGACCGGGTGTCGGAGGGCGGGGCCTAGGCTATGGGCTTCTGTGGTCAATGAGTCTCTAACGATATTTCGAATGTTCAACTATAATATATAATCTTTTTTCCCCCAAATAAAATAATACTACCTGCAATGCTACATAAACAAACTGGGGTATTAGCTGTGAAGCTAATTCTGAATGTTAGCTTGAAGCTAATTGAAAAGTGAACAACTCAAACAATGCCACAATGTGTACTAAAAGCTGAAGGACATTATTGAGGAACTATGATTACTTGCACAGGGATAGTTGCCGGTTCACGGAGAGTTGGTATTAAAGGAGATATATCATGCTTTTAAATTCTTCCTTTTCACATGTAAATCATTCACTTGTGGTCTATGTAAAGTAGAACCACAATGGTTTGGTCTGAATTCCATGTTATTGTAGACCCACAGACCCTCCTTATACCGCTCTGAGGAGCATCTTTAGAGCAACTCATTTTGGTGCATTCCGCTCCACCCCGTTCGGACATTTTTGTAGTCTGATAGCAGCGATACGATTACTACCGGCAGATAAACTTTTTACTGCGAAGATGTCGTCGCTAAATTCCTTAATTACGTCATGTGTACCCCACGACAAAAACCGGCAAAAAAAGCCCAATCATTTTATTCAAAGCATTCAGTACAGTTATATCCTCAGCTAAAAGCTAGCACACATCGCTAACAGAAGCAGAATGTACAATGCTACAACTATCAAAATATTCGCCCGTATGACAACACACAACATTCATGTCTAAAGTAAAGTTTACTGTCACTTTAGTGTTATTTGAAGCATACCGCTTTGCTTTGTCCGTCGTTTCCGTGGAGAGAAGGAACTGACCCCTCAATCAGACGAAGTCTTTCGGTAAATTACTCCTGATACAGACCGAGGTTGCTGAAACACTCGTCCTCGAAGTGCTTCACGCAAACGAGGAGAACTTTCCCCACGGATGTCAGTATATTTCCACTAAAAATAAAATTTAACCAGGCACTTCCCAGAGGCTCTGATGCTGGGACTCGATGTAGGGATTTGTGTTGGTTAATACACCCAATAACTGAACATTTTGACTTGCTTTCTTGTAACATAACTGACCTTGGACTACAAAATTGCTGTGGGGGAGAAAAATGGCGGAAGAGAATAAATGTAAGTTGTATGCACTCCTAAACACCCAAAATACACATTTACATGCATTTAAGGGCTAAAAAAGTGGATATGTCTCCTTTAATCCTGGTAGAAGTTTAATACGATCAGCGAATCCACTGCTGTATTGTCCCAAGTTGGAAAAACAGTCGTCCTAGAAATGTTTGCCACAAACTACCTCACGCTTCGGCAGTCAGTCAGGCACATTCCCTGCATACATAAAATCTATCCACCATCATTTCAGTGGCTCAGAATTGGGGAGGACAAAAATATTGATGTTCTCTTTTATACAGTACAACCAGGTATAGTGCAGTTTGGATGCGGTCTGGACTCCATGCTGTTGGTTTGTTGTTTTCCTGTTACTGTAGCTCTCCGCGCCGCGGAGATAGGGACTTGCGGAGTGTAGTTCGGGGAAGGGGGTAATTGGCTGGAACTCAACCTTTAATATGCTGTCATATGGCGAACAGCCATAGAAATAGCCCAATTCTGAGTGCTAATTTCACTGACTTAAAGTATTCTGTCAGCTTAGGTATTTTCTTTACTTCTTTATCTTGAAGCTCCTTCTCACGAAGCGCTTCCCATTTCTTAGCACCGCTCTTCCCCAACATTTTACCACATTTCTTTACATCTTGAGGACCACACCCTGAAAATCGTCTAAATTGTTTGTTTGGTGAGCTCATGGTGCAATGGGAACTTTAGAGGCCACGTAGATGAAGTAGGTCACTTGTAATTTGGATCAATCAGCAGCCCTAAATTAGCATATAAGATGATTCATAGAAAACCTGACAAGTAATAAAACAATGTTTTTTTTGTTTTTTGTTTTTTTGAGTCGGCCTTTTACACCATGCTTTTTATTATATTTTTACAAATGTATAATATTAACTCAATAAGTAACCTTCTCCACCCTATACTTGTCAGCTCTTATTGCTTGATGCTAGACTTTTCTTTTATCTCTTAGCTACAAGACAAAGTTTCCTACGTTTTTTGCTGTTGTGTCATACTATTAAAATTACATGTTATGCCCGTTTGCATAACGTTACAGAATTCATTAACTTGATAAACTAACTGGTGGTTTGCAGGGAAAGTTCAACTTGTTGTCTTACCCATTTCATTATCCTCGTTAGCTGTCACCTGTTACAAACCATGAGCCTGTTTTGGTGATAATTTTTGCACGAGCATAAATGGCCGTCTGTTTGAGTTTTCATCTATGCATTCATAGTCCTCTCCACGCCCCTTGCTATTTCAATTTTCAAACACCACTGACTGAGTATTCGGGCATTTAATGTCAAGGTGCAGCAAAAAAACAAAGGGCTGCTGTGAAGCGGCCCAATATGGCAAGCCGTTTTGGTTAAAAACTCTGTATCCTTGATATCCTTGAGGTGAGCTGCGCTACCAGCTACGCCACTGTGCTCCCCTTATAGGTTTTGCC
Organism: Apricaphanius iberus; assembly: GCA_028564705.1. Classification (NCBI taxonomy): domain Eukaryota; kingdom Metazoa; phylum Chordata; class Actinopteri; order Cyprinodontiformes; family Aphaniidae; genus Apricaphanius; species Apricaphanius iberus. The sequence continues at coordinate 888,992 of JAPXFQ010001946.1, forward strand.
TATTTGCACATTTGACAAAATAGTACAACTATGCTTGCTATAGAAGCGGCCGATGAGGTCCAAATATCAGACCGGCCCACCGGGAAATGTCCCCGTCCTCCCGATCAGCCAATCCAGGCCTGTTAACTATTCAGTAGTTTAGCTAACATATCTGCATGCAACAACATAACTCAACTTACAGTTTGTGTGCAGGAAACTGTCAAATGTTTTTGCCTTTTGCTGGATCTGGATCAGTTGTTGAACATGCCACTCTGCTGTGTACTCTTGAGGTGCATTTAAAGACAGCTACAAAAAATAAGTTATCACAAGTGTGAGAGTCATGTCCCACAAGTACCCCGCGTCTGTTACGCCAGTGTCCAATGGCAGATACCCTAATGAACAAAAATCAATCACCCAACTTGACCATCTGCATTCACGGAGCAAGCCAGTTCAGCAGCCAGGCCACCGGGAAATGCCCTACCTCTCCTGACACCCAATCTGCCTCTGCCCTCCTCCACTTTGCGCTTTGCCTACAGAAAATGATGCAATCATATCTTATTGTGCTGTAGATTGCACAAATCCCTTTGATAAAAAAAAAGAAAAGAAAAAAGAAAAGGACAAGTTCTGTATAATTCCTTTGACACGTCCCACTTTCAAGGGAAATAAAAGAATTATTCGGATAGTAAGCTATCGGATGAAGCAACTGTTACGATGATTAAACATGCAACAGTCTGCAGCGAAAGCTTCATATCAGACAAGCTTTGCCTAACAAACAAGCTAACATTGCTAACCAACACTGAAACTGCAAGAGAACAGCAAATAGTACTGGGAACCAGTGTTGTGTAAAGGATTAGTGTAGGTTGTACAAGTATCTGCTGTGTAAATAAACAAATAATCCCTCTTTGGTTTCTGGTTTTTGCTTTTTTTACCTGCTGCACTCAAGTTGTCTGTGTCGCCACTGTCCTTCCGCACCTAGCGTCATGTCAGCAAAGGTTGGGAGAAAGAGTGGGAGTCCAATTTGGGATTACTTACTAATAGAATATGTGTAAAAAGGATCAAAAGTATAATTGTACTTACAATGGTGTGGCTTTTGTTTCTGTCTTGTTACAGAACTGTAGCACCTGCATTTATCATTGGGCTTTCTAGTGTACAGATGCAGCATAATGGCAGTTTATGACATTTTGTTAAACATTTCTTCTTTTTTACTGTTGTCCCTGTTATGCAACTTGTATTACAAAAAGACTAAAACTATGACTGAAGCAAACAAAACACAACTGAAAATAAGCATTTTGAAAAAACTAAAAGCAAACTATACTAACAGAGACATGGTACAAACTAATTAAAAGTTAAATATAATTGAAAATCTTGATTCTTAGCTAAACAAAAACTAAATGGACATTGGCAAGGTTTAAATAATTGTAAAAAAAATTGCTTTAATTTTAAATTATAATAGTAACCCTCACTATTGTCATGTTTTAGAGTTATATGGAGTGTTAGTTGTTGGATGCATGCACAACAGCTGGGATTTTACATTCCTTATTTTTTCATATCAGACTCCTTAGGGAGAAGGATCTGACATCCTGTACTTTACATGTTCGTCTCACCACAACCACAGCACTGAGGCAGCTTTTTATAACATCCCTGCATTAAAAACCAACAGAGTGAGAACAACTTCTTTATGTTGCCTTTTCTTTTTTATCCCTTCTTTTATAAATTATTTTTTTCTTTTCCCTGTTTCATTGATGTTGGCTTTTCAAGAGCGCAGAAGTAGTACTAAAAGAGCGTTGTCGCTCCCTTCCCTCTGCATCGACACAAAGGAGGCTTTCAATTTTTAATGCAACGAGCTGAGAAGACGCTCTGAACAAGAGACAGAGGAGTGGTAACAATGAACAGGGAGGTTGTATTTCGCTCAAAAAAATCATCTCGGCTTCTGAAAAGGAAAAGCAGGATGCACTGAGTTGCTGAAAAATTGCATCTCTCATTTTCTATGGATATTTGTTCTCTTTTATTTTGGCTTATCAGAATGCTTTATGTGTTTGTGTTTTTCCTTCAATGGCTAAGAACATTTAGAAAACCAAGCATCTTCCTCTAACTCTGGTGTCATATTAGTTACAAAGTCGATAAATGTTGATTTTCATCCGGGCTGTTCTTTTTCTTTTCATGTGGCCCTAGCTGTATCACTCACCAGCTTCTGTAACTCAGTGCAATCTTTTAGTTTGCATTTCTTTCATCAGTCATTTTGAAGAAGAAAAAAGTATTTTTTTTCAGAAGTGTGTTTTCACATTCTGATAGATTAATTATTTGCTTTTGATTTTCATTAATCTGATTTCCTGACATTTATGTGTCATGTTTCTGTATCCATGACATGGAAATCAATGATTTTGTTTGGGCTGGATGACTGAAATCTAAACAGTCATCCAACAAGGACCACAATGGGGGGGCTACTCTCTATCTTCAACAGTCATCGGTCAAGAGACGTTGTACACCCTGGACTGATCTCCAGTCTATCACAGGGCAACACTGAGACACATAGGACAAACTACGATGCATGCACCTTAACCTAACACTCATGCTTTTAGACTTTGTGGGAGGAAGCCCACAACCTAGGGAGAACAAATGAATATATATATACACTCAACAAAAGTATAAACGCAACTCCTTTGTTTCTGCTCCCATTTTTCATGAGATGCACTTAAAGATATAAAATTCATTCCAGATACACAATTACGCATATTACACATATTACCATTTCTCTCAAACATTGTTCACAAATCAGTCTAAATGTGTGATAGTGAGCACTTCTGCTTTGCTGAGATAATCCATCCCACCTCACAGGTGTGCCACATAAGGATGCTGATCTGACATCATGATTAGTGCACAGGTGTACCTTATACTGCCCACAATTAAAGGCCGTACTGGAATGTGCAGTTTTTTGCTTTATTGGGGGTCTGGGGACTCAGAACCGGTCAGTATCTGGTGTGACCACCATTTGCCTCATGCAGTGCAACACATCTTCGCATAGAGTTTATCAAATTGTCAATTGTGGCCTGTGGAATGTTGGTCCACTCCTCTTCAATGGCTCCGCAAAGTTGTTGGATATTAGTAGGAACTGGTACAAGCTGTCGTATACGCCGGTCAAGCACATCCCAAACATGCTCAATGGGTGACATGTCCGGTGAGTATGCTTGCCATGCCAGAACTGGGACATTTTCAGCTTCCAAAAATTGTGTACAGATCCTTGAAACATGGGGCCGTGCATTATCTTGCTGAAACATGAGGTGATGTTCATGGATGTATGGCACAACAATGGGCCTCAGGATCTCATCACGGTATCTCTGTGCATTCAAAATGCCATCAATAAAATGCACCTGTGTTCTTCGTCCATAACAAATACCTGCCCATACCATAACCCCACCACCATGGGCCACTCGATCCACAACATTGACATCAGCAAAGCGCTCACCCACACGACGCCACACACGCTGTCTGCCATCGGCCCTGAACAATGTAAAACGAGATTCATCCGTGAAGAGAACACCTCTCCAACGTACCAGACCCCATCGAATGCGAGCATTTGCCCAACGAGCTGGAGTCAGGTCAAGACCCAGATGAGGATATATATATATATCCATAAATATTGATATAGGGGATTTTAAATTGGAAATTTTAGTTTGCATTAGGGATGCACCGGTACAGATACTGGTATTTGGTATCAGCCCCGATACCGCCTAATATACTCGTATCGGTATCGGCTAATGTTAACTGATACCATGAACCGATACTTAAGATGTAGAACTGCAGCAATAATTTCACAGAAAATACTAGTTTTTAATTTTTTTAAAGTTCTGTGGTCATTCTTATTAATATTGCATTTTTTCATCTAATTCAGCATCATTTCTTGTAATAAGCGTAGAAGAAAATAAAATCTGACTCCCAACTGATAGCACTTTTTTTGTGTGGTAGAAGTATCGGCATTGGTACTCGGTATCTGTAAGTAGTCTAATCCGAGTATCGGTATGGTATCGTTTTTGAAAGAAGTGGTATCGTTGCATCCCTAGTTTGCATGTTTGTGTTTTGTTAGAGTTGAATCATTTTAGAAATTTGTTAAAAGCCACCAGTGTATCCTTGGAGCAAGAAGGTCTTTGGTTTCAAATCTTGGCCTTAGATGTTTTTATATGGAGCCTTCTTCAGGGTGTACCTTGCCTCTGACTCATTGTCCTCTGCACATCACTCTACAAGCATTAGAGGACATAGAAAATGTATTTTGGTTTTTCAAAACATTTTCTATTTTAGCTTAACCATTGTTCCCTAAATGACATAGTAGAATCTCAAGTATGTTTTTCTGTACACATATTTTAACATTTGAAAATTTTAACATTGAAAGTCTGATTAAAACTAAAGCTAAAACTAAATTACACAGAGGGTACATTATCTTTTTAAACTATCTCTCATCTAATTGGAGTTTTTCAGGTCATATATTGTTATGATCAGAGGTTAAGAGCTCCAAATGGTTTTCTGAGCTGTGTGCATGTAAAGAAAGAAAGCACAATATATTTCTTTAGAAAGTGAAATTGGTTCTGCCATGTTTTAAATCATGCAACAAATAGGAAAACTAACATTTGAAAGAGAAAATGTTTACATCTACAAAATAAAAACATAGCAGTGGTGATTGTGTTTGTTTTTTCTTCTGTCCTCATGATCTGATCTGACTGCAAGCAGACCTCCAACTATCAGATAATAGAAAAGAAAATCTGCCGCGTTTTGGCTTCAACAAAGAGCGGCCGATAGCAGCCTCATTGTATCCTTTCATTCTAAAAACCTCCTTTTTTGTGGATCTTCTGAAATCTGCTTGTCCTGGCTTGCTTTGTGAACATGTCACGCTTTGTGGCAGGTACCAACCCCCGAACGCCTCTTCCTGTCAGCAGACAAGATGAGGACAAAAGGCCGCAGTGCTGCTAGACAAGAAGATGTAGCAGAGTAGAAGTGTTGACCCTGCAGCTTCAGTTCAACTAATTTACTGAAATGACGAGTAACAGTTCTCAGACTTGACCTCTGCAGGAGAAAATTAGGAAGTAAGGCTGCCACAAACTTCCAAGTGACACAACAGGCAAGATCGTTTTATCCCGATTCACAGTTCTGCTGCTGTCTTTCTCCCTCTGTGTGTGAAGAAAGGCTCCGCTATCTCTCTGCTCTTAGCAAGTTATCCCCCGCCCCTCCCGTCCCTCCCCCTTCGCATGTGTACAACCTGTAAACATGCATGGCATTGATGCTTGACAGCGTAAATTAGGATTTCGTTCGAAGAGAAAGTCCTCGTCCATTGTATGGAACTCGTTTGTTTTTTACCAGACGTCAAAGAGCAAACAAACTTCATTTTCTAAGTTTGCACGGAGAGCATCAAGGCAAGTGATCACAACACCATAAACTTGTTTAATCACTTGAAGAGAAAACATTGCAACAACCAGTGAGAGCCAGCTGGCAGCTAAAGCTATTAAGCCTGACTGCAGCAGCGGTGGCTTGTGCTTCTTCTTAGTTCTTCTTCTTAATTCAGCAAACGCTAGAAAATATATAACTCAGTCCCTACAACACAAACGGCAAACTATCCGCGCTAACAGTTGTCCAGCTGCCTTTTTTTTTTTCAAACACCACCATAACACGCATGTACACTGAATGCACAGAGAGTTGCAGGAAATATTAAGAATATGTTTGGAAGGAAGGAAAAATAATTAGAACTGCTTACTCTTTACTCAACCTTCGGTTGTATTAGGCAGCTTTATGTGTGCCTGTTTATAACATTAGGGTTCTGCAAAAACATTTGAACCAGTTACAGTTGCATTTACCCCATTGTATGAGGATTATTGATCGTCGTATTATAGATTGCACACAATACATCTTGCATATTTGCAGCTGCATGTTACGCTTTTATTTCAAATGAGTTTATATTTTATTCTATTTGCTCAATATTATATTTTTAAAGTAAAGTAAGTTCATGTTTTCTTTCTTTTTTAGTAGACAAGTCAAGATAAAATATGTATATAATACATTTAAATACTTTATGATTTTAATATATTTTTAATGAGCTTATTTGAAAAATGAATACATGAATATATATATATATATATATATATATATAACTCAGAACTTTAAGTGCATTTCTACAGTGTCATATTTGGTGTAAGATAGCCATATAAGGATTTTATCCCTGTGCTGGTTATCCCTAATTGGAATGAATATATGTATTTAATGTTTATTTTCTTTTAAGTGTGATTTAAGTTTTTGTTGGTCCTCATTAAAAAAAAATGTGATAAAATCAAAATTGCCATATACTTGAAAAATTGTGATATTCTATTTTTGCCATATCGCCCACCCCTATCTCTGCCTCTGCAGTTTGCCAAAGATAGAGTGATATAAATATACAAAAATAATTCCCATAACTCCACAATTTACCGACCTAACAGAACTACATAAACAGAGCAGAGCAGACATGAGAGCACCCGACTGCAGTCGTTAATATTAATGATACATAATGGAATAATCTCCCGATCAAATTCCGCTTCCCGAAAGTTATAACCTGCCCCCGAAGCCCAGTTAAGTTATCTGTTCAATAAAAATAGTCATGCAGTTATTTTTTTTTTTTCACTCAGCTGAGCACTTCTGTTGCTGTGTGAAGCAGCTGTGACAGACACCTCTTTACCTCCTTTTCCACCCCCCTCCCCGACTTCTAAACTTCACTCCCATCTCATCCTGGGCGCATGGACTGCAGTCTCATGAGGAAACGCAGCTTTTTTATATTAAGTTTTTCTTGTTCCTGAATATGAATATTTTTTTAAGTATTTGTTCAAAATAAGAATTTGTAAAAAAAAATATATATATATTTGTGCATTTCCGAATACCATATTCAGGTTCGGCTCTTCTCTTTCTGTCACAACGGCGAGGCGCTCACGCACCAGCGGATTCGATTGGGGAAGGTTAAAGGTTTTACCCCGCCCACGTTGCACTTCGCCCTAATCTGCGTTCTGCAGTCAGGGGTAGTTGGTCATGGGGAGGCCCAATATTTAAATTGACAGGCCCGAGCCGCCCTGGCCCGCCCCTGACGCCGGGCCTGTAGAGGATCAAAGCTCAAACAGAAACCTTGCGTCAAGCAACGATGGTTTTCATTCAAAAAGAGTTACTCCAAAAACACATGGATGTTAAAGGTGCAATATGTAAGAATTTTACTGTGAATTTATCACACAATAGTCTAATACCCAAACCATGTTGGACGGAAGGTTACATTGACACAAGTTTTAATCTCTGCTGGCCGGTTGGTTGCAAGTTTTTGTTATTTTAAAAATGCTGCTACGCAATCTAGTAATTGTTTACAACATCTGTCCCGCATATTTCCTGAAACAAATCACGTGATCCCGCAAGGTTGCCAAGTTTTCATCACTAAACAGTGCTACTTCATTTGTAATCAGACACTGAGGGGGCTAACGGCTAACGTTGAGCAAACAATGCAAGGAGTATAATAGTCAGCTCTAAAAATATCTATAGCTACTTTTCAATCATTATCAAATCAATATTGCACTGAAATTTATTTATCTGCTTAATAATTTACTATGTAGAAGTCGTCTTCGCTTGCCATTGTGTATCTTCTATCCGATCAGTAACTGGATACTCTCCATGGAATTCATGGAGGAAAGGGAGTGGGTGACTTAGACAACTTTCTTCATGGAGTTGTAGTACTCCAATTTGACCACTAGATTTCAACATTACATATTGTACCTTTGAGTCTATATTAGATTTTTTTAATACTGTGCACTTTATTAATTTTCTTGTTTTTAAACAGACATCAAAACAAGCATACATAGAACACCTACCGACCATTCATTATTCTGCTTACATGTTAAGGTACAGTCAGCCAAATAGAAAAAGCTAGTACAGTCATACTGATGTAGCTTTTGAGACCATAAGCAGTGTTGAGGAGTAACGGAATACATGTACTGGTGGTACGTATTTAGAATACTAATTATGAGTAACTATATTCCGTTACAGTTACTTATTTTAAACATGTTATTTGAAATACAGTTACTTTCATAATGCCATTGGAATACTTGCGTGTTGTCCACTTTCCACTTGAAAAATTAAGATATAAGTAGGGAATAATACTCATATATAATACTCATAATAATACAGGCTGATAACGAAACCTTTATTAATTCATCAATAAGAATAAGTATACAGTGACTACTCGCATTTCGTAGATTCACATATTTATGGATTTTCTGTGAACTGGAACTCCAAACTATTTGCAGATTATATTTTAGGGTATATGTGAGATATTGAAAAAAAATGCAGCTTGAAAAACTGGAATATCTGCTTATAATGCAATGTGACTTGCTATGGGCTGGCATTTGCAAAGCAACCTGTCCGAGACTGCCATTCAGGTTCCCTTGGTGCTGATTGTATCCAATTAAAGCAGTAGACTGTCAGAATTGTCTTTGAATGATTGTTTATTAAGTATTCCCCTCCATTGTTACTGGCATTATTGGTAAAGATGTAAATTAACTCATTGTATTGTGATTTTCTAGCCATACTCACCACCCAATGCCCTCTACACTATAGTCACATTTACCCTGATCAAACTCACTGATACGAACATACAGATCAGTAGACAACTTGGAGTTATGGGACACATCGCCATGTGACAGATGGGAAGTTGGAATTGTTCCTGCAACCCTCCAATTACAAGAAGACCACTCTACTGCTCTACCCTTTGAACCACTGTTGCCCATCTGTAATATGCTTTAAAATAGATACACTTTTATTCCAGCATGGTATAACACAGGAATAAAACTCTACCCCTTAGTTAGAGTTTACTTAATCAATGAAGAACAGTTACTGAGTTGAGTCTTGCAATTTGCATGGCATAAATGGAACTGAAGTACTTTTAAAAATCCATTTTACACTTATCAAAGGGTATCAGAGTGTTTTCAATAGCAATCAATAGTTCCCTGAATGATACCTATGGCATGAGACAAAAAGGCATTATTAATAATGGGAAATATATGAAAACATGTCATTAAAATATTTGAGATGTGTGCTCATTTACTACAGAAAATGTATCCTTGCTTTAACTTGCCCATACACACAAAAAATACCCAAAAGTTTGTATTAACTGAAGCTTAGAGAAGAAGGCTGTGCAAGGACCCAAGTTTATAAATTTCAGAGCAGGATGGTGAACCAAAAGTAAAATAAAAATCTCAAAGAACTATAGAAATTAGTAGCATATTGGCGTCATTAAGTCTCCATAACAACCATTGGAAATAATCTATAAACTCACTGTTTTTTTATGGTATACCTGTTCTACCATAACAAACATGTCCAAACATAATTTGGTAAACACAGCTAGGAGTGAAGACTTTGATCAGGTGAGATTGAACGTGACATTTTTTTTTTTTGGCTGGTAGGGCTGGATTTGCATCACACATTTGATGAATATAAGAAAAAGCACATGAGGCTAACTGTTAAATACAGTAGAGACTGCGTGAACGTGTGGGCATGATATAATTCCAAAGGTCCTGAAGCTCCTGGTGGAGTGCCTCAATAACTCTTTGAAAGATTGAGACATATAAAAATAAATCTGGTGGCCCCTTGCAGAAAATTGATATATTATTAGATGTTTTATCTGAGGAATTACCAAAAAAATAACTAATTAAAAACACAGACATGGTTAAACAGCCAAAAAAATCAAACCCTCCTCCCAGACTTAAATACAAAAGAAAACTTCTGAGGTTAACAGTAGAGTTAAAAAACAAAGGCGATTTGACTCAGGACTCTGGTTGAAATAGATTGGTCAATGGGCAGTGGTCTAAGACACTACTCTCAGTGTGCTCCAACCTTGTGAAATGTTTTAAGAAAATAATTAGTCCTGATCTATTGTCCGAAGGGAGTTGCATAGCGTTTTAACAGTAACTGGCAACAATTATTTCTTACTAGGTTTCTTCCGTGCTGAATAAGCTTTCTCTGTTAAAGATGGATATACTTTTAATTTCTCAGTTTAAGATTATACAAGATCATTGATTGATTTGCATATTTATTTGTTCCTGATATCTTTTTTGCTAAATCACAATTGTCATCTGTGCCTCTCGAGGATGATCAATACAGAGGAACTGAAGAAGCTTTGCAACCTTGATAATGAAATCCCTAATTATTTTAGTGCAATGCATATAAGAAAATAATTTGTGTGGTTGGGAAACAGAGTGTAGTCTGTGTGTAAAACTATTGATAGCTCATCATACTTGGACCGTAAAAGATCCTCAGTATAAGAAGAGATGAAAGTTCATCATATTTTTTTTCTACTTTTCTTCATTGTTTACCTTTCTGTCTTTGGTTAATAGACTGTAAAGACTGTCAGACAGCAAGTATCTTATGTTTCTCTGACAACCTGAAAAGTTTGGAAACTTCTGGTGCTGTAAGGAAGAGGAAAAAGTCCTTTGGAAGAACTCCTGCAGGAATACTTCCATACAGTGAAACAAAGCTGTGCAGCAGAGTGCCACTGTGGTTTATAGCCGGCATGAGTGCTGGTGTGGTTCATGCTTTAGATTGGCTCACATGATCAAATCCAATTGTGTCACACTGTGGCTTCACTCATCTGGCTTCCTCTCCTCCCTGGTCCCTCCAGGCCCAAATGGGTCACTGAAGAGAGGCTCAAAGCGAGAGCACAACCAAAATATTTGAAAGTATTTCCTCTGAAACCAGAGAGCGGGGATGCATTGGGGGATAGTTGAGGGAAAATAGAAAGATTTATTCCAGCTTTTTATCGTGACTGCAATCCGTCATATTTCTGTGAGCCAGGCCCGTTGGGAGTGTTGCCGTTGGCACTGGACAGAGCTGCCCGCACAACAAAAGATGAGTCTTTACTTTTTATCCATTCTGGCCTCTCTCTCCCAAGGGTTAAGATGGCCATCGATCGGCTGTTCTGATAAACACAAAGAGCTGCTGGTGGAGGCTCTCACAAAGCAGTTCAGCTCTGCCTGTCAATTACGCCTAGACTCTGCTGAAGCTGTTCTGGGTGTAGCTGTGCTCTCTAGCATATCACACACCATGCTTTACATCAGTGACCCTGCACAAATATGGTCACAAGAGGAGTCTGGGGGGCATTATTAGTTACTTATTCCTTATAGCTTTAAATCTTCTGCATAAAAGCTCACAGAGAGGTTCAGAACTTTCCACCCACTTCTTTCAAGGGAATCGCTTCTCCCATGTTCTCGAAGGCCACCAGAACTCCCAGTGAACCTCCTCCTCCTTCATCTCTAAATATGGCCAATTTTAGGGCAGATTACATGCATGCAAAAGGGCCCCTTCACTGGACGTCTCGACAGTTGGAGGACTCCCTGGTGGATTTGCCGATTAGCCTCGAACACAACCCGGCTTCGGAGAAGTGGAGCAAGGCCCACAATGTCCCCAGAGCTTCCTTTTAACGGGTGACCGCCAAAGAAGGGTCAAGGAGACGAAGCAAAGAGGGACATCGGGGGAGGATAATAGATGACCTCTTTGCCTGTTTTGTCGCTAAGGATTTTGAATCCATTACAATCATTTTTCACCATGCAGAAAAGAGAGAAAGCAAAAAAGAAAATGCTAAAAAAGTTCTAATTTGGAATCTTTTCAGCACAAATAAATCAAACTATGCACATGATTTCAATGCTGTGTTTCCTATTTCACTTTTATTTCATCAGGTAAACACCCAACAGAAAATCAAGGACACTTTGATGAATGACGGTTAATCTTTTTAATACTTTACACATGCAGGCAACTCAGAAGCTGTATAATGACTTGGTTCCCTCAAAAAAATTGGAGTAAAAAAATCTGGTCAGTGTTCACTGAAAACATAAGTGTTTTAAGAATTCAAAAAGGTGTCCTGGCCAAAAAATATACTTTAACCATGGTCCTTTCAGGATTTAAGATTAGATAACTGAAGCTGAAATTTGCAACATCCAGTTCATGTTTTTTCATCAAATGTAAATAGACCAGACTCAAACTATAAGCACTAATCAATCAACAGGAGGAGAGAACAAAAACAGAAAAGAAGAAAAACTCAAATTACAGGATAATTAACCCAATAATATAAAGTAAAAAAACTAACACAGAGGGAAAATGATATGAAAAATAACTATTAAAATGTAAAAAACACAATAAAACAAAAAGTAAAATATCGAACAATCATAACCTGAACTTTATAAACCATACTATCAAAGATTACATACTTACAGTATTGATGGTGTTGTACCAACTTACCAAGTGAAATTTTGAAAGCATGTTATCAGCACATTCCAATGGAGAGAAAGTCACACTCTTCTTCTTCCGGTCAATGGGTCCCCAACTGTCAAAAAAGTGAACGAGAGTCAATGGAGTGATAAAAGTTATTTTCTGGTCAATTTATAAATGCGCTTTGGGTTGAACATATGATGTCCGTGAATTTTAAAAACTAATTTTGATGCAGAGAAAACGCTGATTTTCGACTGGTGGCAAAAGTTACTTTAGGTTTTGTGCAAAAACGTTTAACGGACTACAACTGCAGAAGAAGAAGGAGAGCGACGGTCGTAGCTTTCAGGCCGAAGAAAGGAGCATCGGGGCAAAGCAGTCGGTGCAGTGAGAGCCAGTATGGAGGAGAAGCTCTACAAGCTATAGGTGAGTGTTTTACGTGCTATAGCTAATGCTAGTTCCCGTTAGCCAAATGACGTCATATATGCGACTTCTGATTTGTTGGCATTTTAAAGGCCAATTTTTATAATCAAATCAATCCCAAATCACTTGACAAACACAGTCGAAATGTACATCATTAGTTTTCATTTGAACCGAAGTACAACAAATGTGTGACACCGGTTGTAAGACAAAGCGGACCAGAAAATAACTGTTATCGCTCCATTGAGTTCCATTCATCATTTTTTCAGCCAGGGCACCCATGGGCCGACAGGAAGAGTTGGAGACTTATGCTGCGTTCACACCACACAGTTTGTCTGCGTCAGCCAACGGACCCAACGTATATACGTTGAGGTTTTCAACGCTTGCTTCAGAGCAAAAAAAGAGCATGTGGGTGGGGCTTCCTCTGTTGAACCATGGCGGATTGTACCAAGAGAGTTGCTTGGCTTTATTTGCTAGATAAAGCTAGACAATATTGACATCGGGTGCATCAGTGCCCATTCTTCGGATGTGTTCTGAGTTTGGGGAGTTTAACCATTTGCTCCAGCAGCTGCCTAAGGGTGAGGTTTGCTTTCAGCGCTACGTCCGTCTGTCCCGTGCCCAATTTTACGACCTCCTGGGTCGCATCGGAGCTCAAATCTTCTACCAGCACTTAAAACTACTCTAGTTTCTATCTTCTGCGGTCACTCCTCTCCTGAGACGGATAACAATATCTCCAGGTCTCTGAAACAACTGATTGACTTGCTGACTAAACCATTCTTCCTAGTGTGAGCCGAGCTGCGCCGACTACCAGACACTACTGGCTGGTAGATGTAAACATTACGTCATTCTCGTGCCCGATTTAAATGTACATATTAATATATTTTAAGTCAAATATAATTTTTAAGGAAATTTACTTTTATTCTGCACCCCTCTAAAAGACCGATGGATATATTATTTCCTAGACGTGGGAACATTTCCAAAGTGGTTTTACATGTTTGTTTGTTTTTTTTTACCAGTAACTTTCCATATGTAAAATAAAAGTGCTCATATATTACTTACTACATGTTGTAATTTCCAGATGAGAAACACATGTTATCGCAAGTTTCTACTGTAATTTCCAACTGTTATGAAACATGGTACGACACAGTATGGTTTCTAGATATGAAATATAAATATTCAAATGTAACAACAAAATATGCTTATATACTTATGCTCTCCGTCAGGCCGAAAGAAAATGGAGGAAAACTCATCTCCAGGTTCACTATGAGATCTACAAAAACAGGTTGAACAAATATAACTTAACCTTGAAAAGATTCTAGAAAATAGAAGATCAATCTGTAAAGCAGCAACCAACCCACTTAGAAATAATGCAGATAAGATGTCTGATTTCAAAAAACTGAATCAATCACATCTTGATGAAATTATTAAACAACTGAACTCTTCCTCTTGCATCCTCGATATCTTACCCACAGCTTTTTTTTAAAAAGTTCTCCCTGTCATTAAGTCGGATCTGATGCAAATAGTTAACACATCCCTCCAGTTAGGTGTCTTCCCCCAGGCCCTCAAAACAGCAGTTATCAAACCCCTATTAAAGAAAAACAACCTAGACAATACCTCGATGCAGAGTTATAGGCCAATCTCTAATCTCCCATTCATCAGTAAGATTATTGAAAAAGATGTATCTCAACAGTTGAACACATTCCTGACAACGAACAACTCCTTAGATCAATTTCAATCTGGTTTCCGTGCTCATCACAGAACTGAGAATGCACTCGTCAAAGTTTTCAATGACATCCACATAAATACAGACAGCGGTAAAACTACATTGTTGGTTCTGTTGGACCTCAGTGCAGCGTTTGACACCGTTGATCATACAATATTACTGGAACGATTAGAGAGATGGGTCGGACTCACTGGTACAGCTCTTCAATGGTTCGAATCTTACCTAAAAAATAGAAAGTTATTTGTGTTGAAGTATACTAAACGTTTATTAATGTTTGATTAAGGTGTTTTAGTTACCATACTTTTTTATTATACTTTTAAGATTGTTTTAGAGGTATTTTGCAGAGTCAGCTTTTGTTTGGGTCACAGAAAAACAGGGCATTGAGCAGGAAAGCACAGGCAGATAACATCACCATACAATTGACAATTGAAGGATGTAAGAGATAACGGTTGGCAAAAACTCTAGTTAGAGCTGGTTTGTAAAGTCAGAATAACAGGAAGGTCATTAATTATGCATGCATGGTTGTAAGGAGGCTGGTCTTGGCAAAAGTTTGAATGAACCAATCATGTTTTGTGTCCCATATGTAAAGCTATAGGGGAGTTTCTCTAACTTTGTGTTAAAATATAAAACTTAATGTTTCTGTTATATACGTTGTCATTCCTCCTAGGTAGGGTGACCCAGAGTGTGGATAATTTATACCACTGTGATCGAAAAATGTATTATTATGATTAATCTTTTAGTATTATTAACACTGAGAGCAGAGGAGCCAGACAACAGGTGTTGAGTTTGAGGTTAGAGAAGACATCACTGCCTGAGAAAATATTGATTCTTCTTATATACTTAGTTTTGAGAGTTTCTCTTATTGTGTTACATGTAACCCAAGCTATTGCCATTGTTTTGTATATGTCAAAAGTGACTTATTCACAGCTAAAGAGCCAGATGTCTTCATCCGGAGATATCCCCACCCTGAGATTAATAGTTTTGTCTTCAAAGTTATAGAGGCAAGGTTGCTGAACTTTATAAATACTTATTTTCATATGAGCTTTTGAGGTAGTTGGGACGTAGGGGGGTAGTTAGGAGGGAGGAGGTAGGAGTAGGTAGGGGGGCAGCATTCAGCATTCACTGTGATCTGTGCTGTTCT
This sequence comes from Apricaphanius iberus, assembly GCA_028564705.1. NCBI lineage: Eukaryota > Metazoa > Chordata > Actinopteri > Cyprinodontiformes > Aphaniidae > Apricaphanius > Apricaphanius iberus. The sequence continues at coordinate 904,495 of JAPXFQ010001946.1, forward strand.
CCTGTATGATCAATTCAACTTTTATTAAAACCTTATCTTTATTAAGAGTCTTAAATGCCATTACACCTCTCTGTAAGCTAAATATTTGATTTGTTTTAAGCAACCCTGTGAACCAGTATTTGATTTCTTGTATTAAAATCTAAAGAAAATTAAATTACTCTCGTCACCTCTCTGATAAAAATGAATACGCATGGAATTTATAGAGTTAAGGTTTAAATTGAATATAGAATAAAATCCTTCAGTGGCCATCGGAAATCTCATCAGAACAAACAGAAATCACATGTGGGGTCCCCCAGGGCTCCATCATTGGCCCCCTCCTGTTCAATATTTATATGCTCCCACTAACCAAGATTATAGCAGCCAATCAGATTAGCTACCATAACTATGCAGAGGATACACAGCTATACATTACATTATCACCAGGTGACTTTGATTCTGTCCAGACCTTAAATGAATGCATTGAACAAATCAACGACTGGATGTCCCATAACTTTCTCCAGCTAAACAGAAACAAAACAGAAGTAGTTATTTTTGGACCTAAGAAGGAATGATCCAAAGTCAGCACACAGCTTCAGCTAATACAACTAAAAACTTCTCATCAGGCTCGTAATCTAGGTGTAATATGGACTCAGACCTGAACCTCCAGGGTCACATAAAGGCAATAACAAGGTCAGCTTTCTATCACCTGAGGAACATTTCTAGGATTAAAGGACTGATGTCACAGAAGGACCGTGAAAAACTGATCCATGCATTTATCTTTAGTCGGATCGATTACTGCAAAAGCGTCCTCACAGGTCAAAAATCAATCAGAAAGCTGCAGCTGATCCAGAATGCTGCTGCTTGTGTTCTCACTTGAATCAGGAAAGTAGAACACATCACCCCAGTTCTAAAGTCCTTACACTGGCTCCTGTAGCTCAGAGAATAGACTTTAAAATACTTGTTATTTTTCTTTATTAAACTGCTCAAGTTGCTGTTGCACTTGGGTCCTCAGAACAAATTATCCAATTGGACCGAGGAGCTTTCAGCCTGCATGAAGCCATCAGGCATCATTTGGTCCAAACCGCCACCCTTGGTCCGCCATGGGTTCAAGATAGCTCTATTTAGTGACTTATGGATTTACTCCGACTTGGGAAACTTTGTATTTTCTGAGCTTGGCTAGACCATTTTATGGAGAGAAGTTAAGTGGAATCGGCAAACTGCTTTTGCCCAGACGTTGTCAAGGCCATCTCCACCTTGACCTCAATCTAAACAAAGCAGCACAACACTGATTCTGACACCTCCCGCTTCCATTCCTTCACCTGTACATCTGGATACCATACAACCTGGTCCAGCTTCCAGTCACCGCAGACGTTGCCATGATAAGGCATCAGCCTCAGCATGTTGTCAGCAATTATCAGCCATTGCAGCTTTCCTTAGCTGTCTCTCAGCCAACTCGGCCAGCCTGCGCCTGCTCTCAGGTACCATAGCCAGCCTCAATCTGTTTGTAGCTATCACAGTCAGCCTCAGCCGTTTACAACCACCATAATCTGCTTCAGTGGCCTCTCAGTCACTACCGCCAGCCTTAGCAGCATCTCAGCCTCCAGGGTCAGAACCGCTTGTGGTCTACCAGGTCCTGATTTGCCTGAGTGTGTTCTTGGTTCCAAATTGCCACAGTATGTTCCTTATCCCAGAGTTGCCAGAGTGTGTTCTTGGTCCCGAGTTGCTAGAGTATGTTCCTGGTACTGAGTCACCAGAATGTGTTCCTAGTCTCAAGTCGCCAGAGTGTGTTCCTTATCCCGAGTCTCCAGAATCTGTTAGGGCCCACAGACCTGTCCAGTGGGCTCCAGCCCGCTGACCTCTCTAGTGGGGTTAAGCCAATTGTCTCCTCCAGTTTGTCCCAGCATGCTGGCTGCACCAGGGGTCCCAGCCCACGGTCTACTACAGTGGTTTAAGGGACATGGGGTCTCCCGGTTCCTGGTCCTCTGAGGTTCCCCTCGTTCCAGTCTCCGCTGAGGGTGTCCAGGTGGACGCACCTTGGGTTCCATTGTCCACCGAGACTGTCCAGGCGGACATGCCTCGGGGTCCAGTCCCCACCGTGGGTGTCCAGGTAGACATGTTTCGGGTTCCGTCTCGACAAACGGTGTACAGGCGGACAGGTTTTCAGCTCCTTCTATCACAGACGGTGTCCAGGGGGATACGCTTCCTGTTTCTACGCCACACCATGGGTTCACCACTACACCCTTTGGTTCTCAGCACCTCTTCGAGGGTCCTCTATGCCACGTCATGGGTCCTCAACGCCAAACCGTGGGTCTTCAAAGCCTCTTTGAGGATCCTCAACACCACACCATGGGTTCCTCAGCAGTATTCCGAGGGTCTCCTAGTTATCTCCAGCCTTCCAACTCACTCAAGGTGTCTTGGCACCGGCAGCCATTGCCTCAGCACAAAGTTCAGCTCTGCCATTCATCACCACACCACAAGGTTAATCTCCGCCAGCCTCCGCCACACCACTAGGTTCAGCTTCGCTGGCCTCTGCCACACCACAAGGTTTAGCTCCGCCAAAAACACAAGGTTCTGCATTGTCGACCTCCAAGACGCAAGGTTCTGGATCGCTGGCCTCCCAGTCACAAGTTCCTCAGATGCAGCCGACCTCCCCGTCACAAGTTCTTCCGTCGAGGACAGCCTGCCCATCAAAATTTCATCCGACGTAGTCGGCCTCCCTTTCACCTGTTTCCTCTTCAAATATTGAACTGTTTTTATTTTTTTTACTCCGCGTGGTCTATTTGATTTTTCTGGACTCCATTTATCACTTCCTGTTTCCATACAGTCATTCTACTCCCCAACTTAGCTAAATGCTTTCAACTGTTCTCTCCCCCTCACCTGTATCTGTTTCTAAGCAATTGATTCTCTGGCTTTCTCAGTCAATTCCTCACTCCTCCTCAGGATATTTAAGATCACCGGTTCTCTCATTTCATTGCTCTGACAGCTATGCAGCGGGAATGTCAGTGTGTCAATAGCACAAAGAAGACTGCATTGTTGCCTTGTGAGGGAGCTGGCACACAGGCCAGATTCAGACAGTGGTCCGCTTATTGAAGGACACTAGTATAGAGTGATGCAATATATTTAATCACTCTATACCAGAGTGACGGAATATATCCCATGGTCTAAGGCCTTAAGATATCCCTAAAATGGCTTGGAGTTATTGGAAAAAAAGTCTTCTCGTTTCCCACCTGGAGACATTACCTAGTGGGTTAAAATTCTGTCAGTGGAGGGCAATGGCAGAATGCAAACAAGTGAACCCTTTTCACAAAGAGCACAATACAACTACTTAAAACAGAGATAAAGCTTTTGTCCAAATCATTCAACATAAACAAACTGTGGCACAAAGCACTGGAAAGAGAGAGGAAGATATTTGCAACATAATCTTGAGATAAGCATAAAAACGCAGGGAGCTGAAATGGTCCACAGGTTGTAATTCTCAAGATTTGCAACTGAATTCAGCATGTGGTCATGTCCACAAGCAATGTCTGACGAGATGACAATCACTGCCGACAGAGAAGTACAAAATAAAAAGAAAACTTGAAAAGTAGAGAAAGCAAGTTAAGAATACTCTTATTTATCTCCAGCTATGAGTTTGCTAAAAACATCTCCCTTAAAGCTCTTCCAGAAAACAAATCAGTAAAATGCAGACATTTGTTCAATAAATGAGAGCACACAGAGACAGAAGTATGACACAGAGATAGGAAATGAAAGCAGAAATAAAAGTGGCAGAGCACAGGGTAAAGTTCAGCCCCAAACTCGTTATGATGAGAATAATGAATAAGCGGAATAGAAAGGGAAAAAGTTGGAAACCATAGATTAGCGTTCAAGGGAACAGCTGGTGGGGACAGATACTGCTGTTTCAGACCTCCCCACACCCCCGGTGGGTAAACAAACCTGCCTTCTGCTTGATTTATGGAGCACGTCACTGACCGGATGGCCATTATTCCGACTGAAAGAGGCAGTGAAGAGCCTCGTCGTCATCACCGAGACGTGTCAACGGTGCAACTTTTCACAGGTGCGGCAGACTCTTTGTCAGTTTGGCATCTCTGAAGCGTTTTCCGATTCAGCTACTGACAGTCAGGCTGAATGCGGCCGCCCGGACGTGCTGTAAATCATCAGCACCGAGCACAGAAGAACTGCTTGGCACCTGGAGACATGTTTTTGTGTGTCCTCAGTGGAGACTTTGTGGAGTGATTAATCATTACACTTCTCAACATTAGGAGGTAATTTATGGCTTCAATTCTCAGGCTTTATCATTATGAGCTGCAGAGTGGGTGGAGGAAATGTAACTTGAGGGTTGAGACTGGGAAAAACAACTGGTGTTCATTGTAACACTTGAGCTGAACTTTAACTATGTCCTTTTATGTATTACACATCCATGAAGGTGTCAGAGGTACATGCTGGCTTTTTATAAACCACAAAGGTCACTAATGGCTTCTGAGTGAGTTACAAGAAGAGTGGAGCATGCAACAAAGACATATGTTTTGCCTAAAATGATGATAAAAAGATGAGGGACAACAAGAGGGATGTTTTATGCTCAGTTTGCATTGGAAAAAATCTTTAAAAACATCAGCAATCAAAGAAAAGGTCATCTCAGAGGGAAAGGTCTTTCTTCCTGTTTTAAAAAAAAGGCAAATAAACAAAGATGATGCAGTCCTCATACTTGTGACTTTTTACAGATGTTTATTTTTACTTAAAAACCAGCAGGTATTTCAGAGTCCGTATCAGATTTCCTTTCAGATGCTACAGGTGCATCTCACTTAATCTGAAAATGATTGTTAAATTTGTTTATTTATTTCAGTTAAAAATACCTCAAACTCCAAAAGCTCAGTAAGAAATAGAACGTAGTTTTATGTTTGTCAGTTGTGATGCTTATAGCTTGCAGCTAACAAAAAACAGATAACAATATCACATAAGACCTACAAAAAAGTATTCTTAATGCAGAAACTTATGATAGTAAAAACGATCGTCATATACTGTAAAGTCTTCTCGGTAAGTGGTTTCTCTTGTTTTCCTCTTGACTGTACAGCACAGGTACAGTACTTCATGGGGTTTAGGTCAGTCAATTGTATTCACTACAATGAAGTACAGTGATATATTGGTCATTAAAGTAGTTACTGGTGCTTTTGGCAGTGTGGCAAGACACAAATATCCTGCTGGAAAATCAGCATCACTACAATTCTTGTCAGCACAGGAGAACAAGAAGGACTTTAATAGGACAAAATGAAAACACAAAAAAACACCACTCTCGAAATGATTTCAATGTTAAAGAGATTATTTGGATTTTTGATATGCCATTGTATCCCATACTTACCAGCAGCATATTGCATAACCATTGACCCAGCTCTGTGATTACCTCCTGGTCAGAGCTCTTGTCATTTGAAGCTTCTCAAGAAAGTAGTCCTGGCTAGATTCTGGAGCCACCAAACTTTGCATTTTTCCTCCAGAAAATTATATCGAAAGCATGATTAATTTGCATCACAAAACGAAACGCCGGCTAAAATTCACACCTCACTATCACTCAGCATAATTTTCTTAATCATTTCAATCAATTTGCACTGCGGCCAGTGTCAACTGGCTCACACCTCCCATCAGCTACATTGATGAATGCATGACGAGCCGTCTACATGTCTGAATACGGCACATCTGATGATAAAACTCATTTCAGCACAATGCCAAAGGGAAACATTTATGAACCGAAATATGCAAATGCCAAACTTCAGCAGATGGAGCTAGAACAGGCAGAGAGAGAGAGCAAAAGGACAGAAGAGTGCTCCAAGCTACAGTGAAGGTGAGGTGCAGACCGGCATATCTTTGTAAACATTAGATTAAATGTTTTAGATTGCAAGACGAAAGCTCAATAGAGTTTCAGATAGTTTTCTGGACAGACTTTACCTATATCCCTATATACTGTTTTTATATAATTTCACATGATGGCATTTGCCAATTTACTGAACACAACACTGCCTGATTGTTGATAGTTAATGTCCTGCTATCTTTACCCCATTAGCATGTTCTCAGTGTAAACGCCTTAGCATCAAAATAATGTGGTAGTAGGTGGTATTATGTAGCGAGATGTTAGATGTTAGATGTCTTACCCGGGGTACTACTACAGCAGCACTCTTCAAATAACTGTTTTGGGTCGCAATCGTCGTCACTAAAGTCCTTGTTTCCAGACACTTTCGCTCCCACAGAGTAGCTGATGGCAATAAGACAACATTGCCTAATAGCAAGGTCAGCGACAGGAAAATGTTGGGACGTAAAAGGTGATCCCAGCACGTTCTTGTTGTTACCATTCAGGAATTGGCAAGTGTGCTATATTGTTTTATATATTTTACTTGCGTTTGCTTTAGCTATCTTTTATCGTCGTCCTTCAAGTGTGTAAGCTCTATGAAACAGCAGATGGAAGGTGCAAAACAGATGACACTGACCGCAGTGTGATTGATTGGAAAGGAAAAATAAATAGGGTCGATAGGGAGGAGTATTACCTTTGGCTGACATGTTTCGGCGTCACACTTCCGCCTTCATCAGAGCTGTCATCATTGATGGTGTTGTTACCTCCGTTTATGTGTGGGCAGCAGGGGACGATGTCGCCCCCTGCTGTCTGCTTCTTCCCTGGTGATGATGCAGTCCCAGCTGTGATCTAATGAGTAGACTCCATCATCCCGGTTCATGGTGTTATGTGCACGTCTTCTTATTTCTATTGCTTCTTTAATCCATCTTTTATATTTTTGTTGTTCTGTGTTGATGATCCTTGTGTTGTTCCAGTCCATGATATGGTTTTCTCTTGTGCAGTGGTCTGTTACGGCTGATTTTTTTATTGTAGTTTCTGCTTCTCGTTTTGTTTCTTTTTCACATTCTTTTTGATGTTCTATTTTTCGTGTGTTGAGTTGACGTCTAGTTTCTCCTATGTATGTTTTATTGCACAGTTTGCATGGGATTTCGTAGATGACGCCGCATTTTTCTTTTGATGGTATTTTGTGTATTGGGTGTACCAGTTTTTGTTTTATAGTCATGTATGGTTTCATTGGTGTGTTGATGTTGTGTTTCTTCATTACTGTTATTATTTTTTCTGTTATTCCTTTAATGTAGGGGACAGTAATGACGGGTTTTGGTTCCAGTTTCTCTGTACTTTTTGTTCTTTTGGGTGGATTATTGTTTGTGTTTTTGTTTACTTTTTGTTTTCCTTTCTTCAGTGCCCAAGTTGGGTAGCCACAGTTTTTAGTGCATGTTGTATGTGTTGGTCCTCTATTTTACGGTCTTGCTCTTTGGTTATCATATTAGCTCGATTATACAAAGTTCTGATGACTGACATTTTGTGTATTGTAGGATGTTCTGATGTCCATAGTAGGTATTGATCCTTGTGTGTTGGTTTTCTGTATGTATTTATTTTTAGAGTTCCGTCCGGCTGACTGCTTATTTTCATGTCCATGAATGCTATCCTGTTGTCTTTTTCTTCTTCATATGTGAACTTGATGTTTTTAGTTTCGTCCAAGTTGTTCAAATGTTTTGTTAGTTCTGCTGTGTATCCTTTGGGTATTATTTCTAATATGTCGTCTACGTATCTCTTGCAAAGTTTTATTTTACAGTTTGGAGGGGATGTCGATATGGCTTTTTGTTCCAAATCTTCCATGAAAGATTCGCATAATGTGGCTGATAATGGATTTCCCATAGCAAAACCTTCTAACGTTTTGTAGATGATTCCGTTGTAGGTGAAGTAGGTGGATTCTGCTACCAGTTTTATTAGTTGTATGATACAGTATCTTCTATTTCTAAATTTGTTCTTTTTTTTAGTGTTCTGTCTTGTTTGAGTCTGTATTTTACTATGTCAATAGTTTTATGGATGGGAGTTTTTGTAAAAAGTGAAATGACGTCATGTGAAATTAATGTATCGTTCACCTCTATTGTGGTTTTTTTTGAGTTCGTTGGCTAATTCTGTTCTGTTTTTGCAATGTTGATCTGTGTTGCCTAGTAGTGGGCTGATGATTCGGCTTATTTCTTTGGCCATGTTATATGTGGGCGTTCCTATGCTGTCAACTATTGGTCTTAAAGGGATGTCTTGTTTGTGAATTTTTGGGGTTCCATATATTCTTGCAATAATGTTTGCTGTTGGAATCCATTGTTTGTTCGTTGCTTCTGTTATTTTGCCTTTTTCCTGTAGTGTTTTCAATGATTTCTTCATGTTTCTTTTGATCTCTTCTGTTGGGTCTTTTTTTATCATTTTGTATGGCCTCTGTCTTCCAGCATTTGTTCCATTTGTCGTTTGTATTTGTCTTTGTCCATGATCACCGTGGTTCTTCCTTTATCTGCTGGTAGGATAATGATTTGTTCGATTTTGGATAGTGTTGTGAGCGCTGCTCTTTCTTCTTTTGTGACATTGCTGTGTCGTGTATTGCTATTTTTTAGTATTCCTACTACGCTGTTTCTCAATTCTGCTGTTTTGCTTTCGTCTTTTATATGTTGGCATGCCAGTTCAGTTGCTACTATGAATTCTTCATATGGTATTTTTCTTGGTGTTAGGGCATTATTTAGACCCTTTTTAATGTGTTTTCTTCTGTTTGTGTTAGTTTATGTTGCGAAAGGTTGCAAATCCAAGTGTTCTGTACAGTACTGTCTTGTTTTTTTCTTCCTTTTTTTTTTCCTGATTAATTGTTTTAATTTGTTTAAATGTCTTTTTCTTACCTTGATGAACTCTCTTTCTTGTTTTTCTATAATGTGTTCTTGTATTAGTGTTTCCATTGTTTCGTCTAGTTTGTAATTTCTTATTAAGTCCAGCTGTTTGTTTCCAAGTTCATATTTCACTTGTCTTTGTTTTTTTATGATGATCATTATCCGTTCTTTGAGAAGTGCTTTCTTTGTTTTGTCCATTATGTTTTGTGCCGTCATGGTTTTGATGGGAGTCTTTAGTTGTAAGCTTTTGGGTGTGATTCCTTCATCCCGACATCGTAGGTTGAAGCGGTGGTGGTTTTTCAGACGCGCCAGCTTGAGATGTAGTTTTTCTAATAAACGGAAGTCCTTCATAGCTTCTTTTCCATATTTTTCTTCCGCCTTCATCAGAGCTTTCATCATTGATGGTGTTGTTACCTCCGTTTATGTGTGTGACGCCGAAACATGTTAGCCGAAGGTAATACTCCTTCCTACCAATCTGAGTTAGACAAGAATTCTAAACAAGATGTTAACATTATACTCAGAAAGAACATACCTAAGAGTAAATAGGGTTGCGTAATAGTGAGTTGTGAATTTTGGCTGCTGTTTATTTATTTATTTTTTGTATGATGCAAATGAATCAGGCTTTCAAACGCATATAATTTTTTAAAGCAAAACTGCACAGTTTGATGTCCCAAGAAACTAAGCAGGACTACCTTATTGTAAAGCACTGAACAGCAATAATTCTGACCAGGAGGTGATCACAGATTTTTTTTTGGAGAGAGGATGAGCTGCTGAGTTCTCGCGAGAGCTGTGCATAGGTGAACATGGCGGTTATGTGGTAAAGTATACAATCAAAGTCAGGTAAAACAAGGCAATCATTTTGAACCAAACGCAGCTTCTAAACTAACCATCAAGTTACTTTTTTTTTCTCTTCTAAACAACCTGGACGAGGAAACATTGGATTCGCTGGAGTGCTACCTAGACGAGTGCTTTGATAACATCGTTATGGGTAAGTCACGGAAACCTGCTTCGGATACACCAACGAGCACACCATCGCAGAAGCGCACTCGTTAGTAGGCTAGCACATCCACCGACATGCCAGATAGAAGCTACGGCGACATCCTGGACTCAATAGACAAGAAGCTAACCAGCCTGGACGCCCGTCTCGCGCTGGTGGAGGTTCTGCATAAAGAATTTCAGGCTCTGAAGGAATCGCTGGAGTTCAGTCAACAACAAGTAGCTTCGCTAGTTACAGAAAACCAAACACTAAAAGAAGATGTCAAGAAACTCACCGAGGGGATGAAGCAGCTGTCTGGAGAAAACAAAAGTTTCAAGGAGTCTATCCTAGACATCCAGGCCCGATCAATGAGGGACAATCTTGTGTTTTCTGGGATACCAGAGCAGGCTGAGGAAGATGCTGAAGTAGCCGTGCGAAAGTTCATTCAACACCAGCTGAAACTGCCAGGCGACACGGTTAAAAACATAACCTTCCATCGGGTTCACCAGCTCGGAGGTAAGAAACCCAACAACACCCACCAATTGTTGCAAAATTTGAACATTTTAAACAAAAAGAACACGTTAAAGGACGCGGGAGAGAGCTGCGGGGGACGAATTACAGCGTTAATGATCAATTTCCGAAAGAAATCCTGGACAGAAGACGCGTGTTATTTCCAATTAGAAAAAAACATATTAGTGAGGGCTGTAAGGCTACGGTTAGTGTGGATAAACTGTATGTTAACGGTCAGCTGTTTAGGGACCCTCAGGTTACTCCTTGGCTTTATTAGTCATATTTAACAGAGCCAAGACAGAAGTAGTTTTATCAGACAACTATAGTTTAAAGAAGCACAGCTCAGCAGGTTGTTTTTGTTTGTAAATGTGGGTAGGGGCAGGGCTGTGCACTAGATTGCTTTGTTTTCCTTTTTTTTTCTTTTTCTCTTTTTTCTTTCTCACATTTGTACCACCAAATCTCTTTATCACCTTTTTTCCTTTTTCTCTCACACACACAGACTTTTATCATGGCATATTCATGTTTTTCCATCATACTTTCATTCTGTACACACCTGTATGGTGCATTATTTCCCTCGCTTTATCTCTGTTTCTGGTTTTTTCAATCTGGCAACTCCATGGACAAACCAAAATTACACCTATATTCATCCTTGGCGATAGTAAATGTCTAAGGTTTATCTTAGCTCTATGAATCCTGTAAAATTTCTAACATGGAATATTCGTGGCTCTAGCTCCAGAGATAAAACGATTAAGATTTTCAACCATCTTACAAGATTGAAGGCAGATGTCGTCTTACTACAGGAGACTCATAAATCAAGTTCAACAGCTAATGATTTAAAAACACCAGAGTATCCTAATATATTTTCTTCATGCTATAACTCTAGACAACGAGGAGTAGCAATATTAATAAATAGAAATAATAATTTTAAAGTAATAGACACAGCTACAGATCCAGAAGGTAGATTTATAATATTAAAACTATTTATAAATAACCAAAAGTTATGTATAGTTAGTATATATGGTCCAAATGTTGACGACCCCTCATTCTTTCATACTTTCTTCTCGGTTCTGGCTAATCACATGGATTGCTCACTTGTTCTTGGGGGAGATTTCAACTTTGGACTAAATGAAGAAATAGACAGGCTCAGTACAGCAGGGACTCAGTGCAGATGGCAATCCATAGATATAGTTGAACAGTACATGAGCGATTATGGACTCTGCGATGCATGGCGATCGCTTCATCCCAACGACAGAAAATACACTTTTTACTCAAACGTACATCATTCTTATTCTAGATTGGACTATTTGTTAGTCAGCAGCTCACTGTTGAATGACATTTCAGACACTGAGATACATCCTATAGTGATCAGCGATCACTCTCCTGTTTCTTTAAATTTAGCAAATAAAATTGCAACCCTTCAATATAAAAATTGGAGATTTAATACATCATTACTTAAGGATAAAGAATTTATTAAATATATTGAAAAAGAATGGGCTTCATACATGGAATTTAATGATCTCCCTGGTATGTCGCCATCCACTCTATGGGAAGCAGGGAAAGCTGTGATTAGAGGTAAAATAATTTAATTCTCCTCAAATAAAAAGAGAACAGAAAATAAACATGTTCAGGAATTAGAAGAAACTATTAAATCATTAGAAGCTTCCCTGGATAAAGAGAGCTTAAGTAAAATAAGGGAAGCAAAATTAGAATTAAATGAAATTATTAATAAAAGGACGCAGTATTTGATCCAAAGACTTAGAATAGAAAACTTTGAACATAATAAGAAATCAGGTAGCTTCTTAGCTAATCAGTTAAAAATAAATAAAGAAAAAACAACTATTTCTGCAAGACAAAATTGGGAATATAATATATGACCCTGAAAAAATAAACAACACTTTCAAAGAATTTTATTGGAGTTTATACACACCAGAGATAAACCCTTCAAATAATGATATTGTACAATTTCTGGATAAAATAACTCTTCCTAAACTTTCAGACAGTCGAGCAAAGGCCCTGGATTCACCACTAACAGTGTCTGAACTCCAGGAGGCCCTCCAATCCATGCCTAATAATAAAGCTCCAGGTCCAGATGGATTTCCAGTAGAGTTCTATAAAGAATTCTGGAATATTCTGGCACCAACATTTTACAAAATGTTGCAGGAAACAAATGAAAATGGTCGAATACCACAAATATGAATTCTGCCTACATCAATCTTCTATTAAAACCAGGAAAAGACCCATACCTGTCAACTGATACGGTTTGCCCGTATTTAATACGTTTTTTGCTATCTTTTAAATGGATACGGCGTACTACAACATATAATACGGGAAAACACCCAGACCGAAACGGGGTATTTTTGCCGAATTAAGCTCCATCACGCATGCGTCGCTTTATAACTTCCGCTTCCTTCTTGATTGCAACACAACACGAGGAAATCGATATCATTTAAACACGAAACTCTCACCAGTGAAGATGTCTGAACCCTTGAAAAAGAAGTGGAAAGTTAAGTCAACTGGAAAGCATCAGAAAGTGTGGGAACATCTGCAAGGAGAGTATAGTGGATGGATAAAATCTTCGTCCAAAGGCCCGGAATATTCGTTTTGTGTACCGTGTAGGAAAGACGTGAAAGTTGCTGCCAGTGGTTTTTATGACTTGAAAAGCCATTTCAAAACATCGTCACACGTGGATAGTGTCGCAAGAAGTAAGACATACGTTCCTTTGAGTCAACAGTTTGCCAGTGCGAACCCTGCATCGTCACAAAGCAACAAGGTGCTCAAAGCAGAAATCCTCATGTGCCAGTTTTTTGCCGAGCACAACATTCCACTCGCCGCTGCAGATACATTCACCAAGTTGGTACCAGAAATGTTCATCGATTCACAAGTTGCAAAGGTATGTAAGACAGATTAAAATTTTCTTTGTCACTCAAGCAATTAATCTTTTTGAAAATAATGCAAACAATGTAGATCGAGATGATTTATATTAAAGACTGTAATCTTCAATGCAAACTGATAATATCATCAACAGATTATGATTCAAAGTGTGTTTGATGAAAAATATTCAGAGATGTTTACATGCGTTGAAGTTTTTAATGCTATGAAATTATACTCTGAACATCGATTCTTCAAACATCCACATGTAACGAATATAATCTCTATGTTGCAGGATTTTGCATGCAGAAGGACAAAGGCAACCATGATTATCAAGGAGTCTCTCGCACCAGCCTACACAGATCCTATCATAGCACGCTGCAGGACTCAACCGTTCACATTGATGATCGACGAGAGCAATGATCGGAGCACCAAAAAGCGTCTTGCTATTCTCGCCCACTTCATGGAAGATGATGTTGCAAAAACTAGACTCTTGGACCTGCCCGAATTAAGTGATGGAACCAGTGCTGGTATATTTGAAGTTTTAGACAAATATAATAACAACAATCACAAATGATGTCATTTAGGCTTTTAAGGGCATTGTGTGATATGTGAACACATCATTATATGGTAGTGATGTATTGAATAAAGAATTGAATAATGCAAATTGATGGTGCAGTTTTCCATGTTGTTCTTTGGTAAACACGGCATTTACGGCGCGAATACAGTTTTTGGTCATTGAGTAAGGGAAATTTAAATTGTTAGTAAGGGCAGTCATGGTTGATGGTTGACAGGTATGAAGACCCTATGTCTCCTACCAGTTATCGTCCCATTTCTCTTATCAATGTGGATCTGAAAATAATTTGCAAAGCTCTTGCAAGAAGGATAGAGAAAATAACACCTCTAATAATCCACCCTGATCAAACAGGTTTTATAAAAGGTAGGCTCTCTTCAACAAATTCACGTAGATTAATAGATTTAATAGATTATTCCTACTGTAAAAACGTCCAAACCAATATATTATCTTTAGATGCAGAAAAAGCATTTGATAGAGTTAATTGGAAATTTTTATTTGCAGCCTTAAATAAATTCAGATTCAGTAATTATTTTGTAAACTGGTTACAAATATTATACAGCTCACCAACAGCATGTATTAGGACCAATAATCAAACATCATCAAGGTTCTTCCTTCAGAGAGGTACCAGGCAGGGATTTCCACTTTCTCCCTCCCTCTTTGCTATTTTTATTGAACCATTAGCAGCAGCAATCAGGCAAAATAATAATGTTAAAGGTATACAATGCAACAAAATAGAACATAAAATCAGTTTATACGCAGATGATGTACTACTTGCTCTACAGCATTCACAAACTTCCTTCTCTCAGGTAATTGAGTTAATAAAATCTTACTCAAGAGATTCAGACTATTCCATAAATTGGTTAAAATCTACAGTCCTTCCAATCAACTGTTTTACCAGAGTCCTGTTGCTTTACATCTCCGGTCGGGAAATATTACATATCTAGGTATCCATATCTCACCAAGACTGGCAGACTTATCTAAGCTAAACTACGTCCCACTTTTAAAAAAATTGGAAGATGATCTGGCAAGATGGAAATCCCTTCCAATATCACTTATTGGAAGGGTAGCTACAATAAAAATGATGGTTTTGCCTAGAATCAATTATTTATTCTCAATGATCCCAAGCAAACCATCACCTGATTGGTTTAGATCTCTGGACTCTTCTGTTTCTAAATTTCTTTGGAAAGATAAACCCCCACGTATCAGCTTAAAAACACTACAGAAGTCCAAAGATAAAGGAGGTCTAGACCTACCAAACTTTCGTCATTATTTCTTAGCTAACAGGCTCCAATACACATCAAGATGGGTAAAACACAGTTATATCGATGAGTGCTGGGTAGATGTTGAACAGACACTATGCAATAAGATAAAACTTTCAGATCTACCTTTTGTTAGCTCAAATATAAAACAAAATGAATGTTTTAAAAGTATTAATATCAGCTCCTCTCTGACAGCTTGGTGGGAATTTCTTAAAATGACAAAGACCTCACTAGTCCCATGCAGGCGTACACCCATCTGGAATAACCCGGATATCTTACAAAAAAAATGCATGATCAACTTTCCAAGCTGGAGCTGTAAAGGAATTGAATACCTGGAGCATATATTTGATGATCGCCGTGGGCCCCGACTTGACGTGCTAGGGCCTCCCACCCCTGGTGGATCGGGCCGAACGGGGGTGCCTATTGGAGTCAGCAGGGGAGCTGGCTCCCTGGGGTTGGCAATGGTCACCCCAGTTATTTTCTCCCCATCCCCATGCCTCTGTCCACCTGCTCCTTCATTCTACCATTCACAAGGCCTTGGGACGTGGGCACGTCACTGGGGTGCGGGATGGAGCTTCCGTCTTCGCTACCCGGTGGCGGCCTGGGTCCCGATTTTATTGAGCAACTTAGACACTTACACTTGCAACATTTACATGGAACGCACATGTAGGGACCTGGCGGTGGGGCGCATTGGCGCTGGGGGCGGGACCCCTTATGGGGGGCCCCTTATAGGGGGCCCGTTGTGGGGGGCCTCGCCTGTGGTGCCGGCACCCACTGTTTAAATGCATCTAGACACTGAGGGCCCGGGGGGGGAGATGGGGGTACCCGACAGTATTCCCATGTCCCACCCCTTTGTTTTAAGTGCACATTAGAACAACACGCAAGAACACCATATTGAGCAGGGGGAGAGAGGCTGGCGGGTCTTTCCACACCCCTGTTCTTTGGACCATCAGGGGTCGGAGCCCGGGTAGAACATCAGGCCGTCTGGTCGGGATCCTGGGCTGGTGGGCTGCTCTTGCCGGTGTGAGGGCCTTGGCGGTCTGCTTGTCCCCATCCTGGTGGACAAAGGGGTCTGTCTCCCGGGTGCAGGGGCAGGGTGCTCTATTGGGGCGTCTGTCCCTGGGCCTGGGAGTATGGAGTATAGTGTACGTATGGGGGGTATGAATGAGTGTATATTGTCCTTTTTTCGTATGTCCTGTATTTGTAAGAATGTGTACGCATGAGAGGGAGGGTACGTATGAGTGTCTCTGTCTGTCTATGTCTACCTGTCAGGTTGGGTGTTTGGCTTCCCTCTGGCCTGATGCGTCTTCTTCCCCTCAGTTACTCCCCGTCGGTGATGGATGCTCCTGCCCGCTGGTTGATGATGGCTCTCGATGCCTGGGGCCGGGGGTCCCGGTTGCGGCCCGGCTCGGTCCTGGTGCATGTCTGGCGGGTCCTGGGTGGTCCGGTGTGTCGGGCGGCCGCTGTTTCGGGCCGACGTCCTCCTTGGATTGACTGGGGCACCTCTTATGGGGGTGCCGGGGTTGTAGAGTAGGTTGGTGCCGTCCGGTGGATCGGTGGGGACCGTGCCTGGCGCCCAGGCCTCCTGCCGGTTCCAGGACTTCTGCTGGCTGGTCGGTTCATCTGGGGGGGGCTGTCCGGCATTGGCTGGGCCCCTGATCTTGGCGCCCTGCGTGGGGCGGGATCTGGACCCAGGAGCTGGAAGATCTGGATGTCCAGGTGCCGGCTGGGCGCGGCCTGGGGAGGGCGTACATCCGCTGTGGCTCTTGCTGTGGCTCCCTGGCGTGTGGGTGTGTGGGGGCGGGCCGGGTTGTTGGCGGTGGGTATTGGTCCGGGGTGGCGGCGGCGTGTGTTGTCCGTCGGTTGGCTGCGGATCCCCCTTGCCTGCGGCGGCGGCGGGGGGCCCTTGTCGGCTGGTCCCTGGTTGGGGCCCCGCTGGGGGGCGGGGTGCCCCTGGTCCCC
The DNA here is from genome assembly GCA_028564705.1 of Apricaphanius iberus. Classification (NCBI taxonomy): domain Eukaryota; kingdom Metazoa; phylum Chordata; class Actinopteri; order Cyprinodontiformes; family Aphaniidae; genus Apricaphanius; species Apricaphanius iberus. Next base: position 921,335 of record JAPXFQ010001946.1, read on the forward strand.
GTGGCCTCCGGGTCCTGATCCGGGCCCGCCCTGGCGTAGCCGGTTTCCGGCGGAGCCCGTGGGCTCGTCACTGCGATCTCTCGGGCCCCAGCATTGCGGCTGGTGGGTGTTCCCCTGGGGCTTCCATCTGTTCCTCTCTTGGTGGGTGATCGACCCTGCGCTGATCCGCCTGTGGCCTCTGTACTCTGTGGGACCCTGGATGCATACATCTCTTGCCTCCTCCATGTCTGTGTCGATTCCTGTAGGACGGATTGACGGTTCCTTACACCAGCTATCAATCACTTGCATGGGGAAACCTTATTCAGACCTGCATGCTCGCACACACATAGGTGTGGGGACATTGGAGTGGACGGACATATCTTAAGCTGAGGTTATCATCAGTGTTAGTTGTTCACAGGAGCTTACCAGAAACATTTGTATTATGTTCATTAATCCATGCTTGTGTGTAGTGAATGTGTAATTCTTAGTTTATTCTACTAGATCCGAACTATTGGTTTGGTTCTGTAGAGTTTGTTGTTTTTGTTTTGTATTACTGTTTCTCTGCCGTCCGGCAGAGGTGGAGGACTGGGATGTTTTCTTGTGTTCTTTGTTTGCCTCCCTGTCTTGTGTCATCGGTTTGCGCCTCTGCTGGTCCGGTTTCTTTTCTTCACCTTCTTCCTTCCTTTCTTCTTTCTTGTCTCGGTTTAGTGTCCATGACGTCAGGAAATTGAACCCACAGTAATCACTAATAAAGGTTTTTCATACATATACATCAAGTAGCGTACTACAGCGAAGCTGTAATACTCTGCTTGGGAAAGTAACTGTTGGGCTTGTACTTGGTACTCAGACACCAATTCTGAGTAGCATACTGCTAGAAAGGACATGTAAAAAAAAAATACACTATTTTGCTGGTAAGGATGAGATACAACTTCATGTCTAAAAATGTGAAATATCTATTGAAAAACAAAGTAATTTATTGTGTTTTCATATAAACAATGAAGGTCTTCATTATATTTTTGTAAATGGAAATTGTTACACAGGTGACCTCTGATGGCAATTTGTTGAAGAGTTTATGTATTTTATTTATTTAGGGATGTCAGAGAATCAGGGTTTTATATAAATGCATGCCACACCTTTGAGTTTGTTTGTAGAAAATCAGTATTCTGTTCAGTACTGTACATGCTTAAAATATATTAATATTTATTTCCATTCTCTCAGGACACAACTCTAATATCAGTGCCTTGTTTCCTGTTAGTCAGACGGTTTGTTAAAAACTCCAACAACTGTTTACTATAGAGCTATTTGCAGAATGAGACTTGTGAGGTACTTGTAGAAATGCATCTACAGGTTCATTCTGTTGTATTCCTGCATTAAAAATGCAACAGTAATTGTACAATAATTGTAATCATTTTTCATGTTAAATATGTTTCTAGCATGCTTTTATTTTTTCTAGAAAGTGGTAAAAAAAAACCTACATCGATTTCAGATTATTTTGCCAGGGTTTGCATTGTGATTTTCACCCTTAAAAGCCTCAGACATTAGCTGCGAAACACAGTGACATCAGTGCACTGTAAAACCAAATGATTATCTGATTTATCTCCATGACCTCTCCATTTCTGCAACAAATAATGTTATGATAGAGAGATTTGAAGATCCTCATCCTGCTGCGTGGAGAGGAAAAGATGGAGACATTGAGCTCTCATTCATCACTTTTAGATCAGTATTGATCAGCTGGCAGGACAGCGGCTGAGAGATTCACGCCGGCCTTTTACGACAACGATGGGATCATCTGACCCATGGAGTGGCTAAAAGCCTCTCAGCTCATGGGGGGGCTCTATCATCTACAGCAACCAGACATGATGGCCGATGAGATATGCTGTGATATATCGGTGGATCTCAGACCTCTTCTGACCTATGCTGGAAAAAGCTTCTGACTTTGAAGGGGAAAAAAACATCACCTCTCACAGCAAAAATATGATCTGTTAATAGTGGACAACACAATGAATAAAACCATCATCTGTGTGTATTATCAGTTTATTCTAAATGGATCTTTAACAGTAAATCTGGACCTGATTTGGATGTGAGGCTCTGCTGCTACTGTCACATTTGATAAGTGTCAGCAAAGTGGATGTCAGTGATAGGTTAGGAATTTATGAAGCAAATAAACATCATGATGTTGAGACTAATGACAAATCTGAAGGAAGAAAAATGAGTTTTCAGACTTTATACACTTTCCAGCTTGTCTTCTAACAAGGTGTTTTTAATGAATGATTCAACACATTTTGTACAATTATGCATGTTTGACATCAAAAGCTGCAATACAGACTCATTGGCATAAACAGTTGGGCAGTTTTTGTTGCAGGAGGAACACATGAAGGACAATATCCACTGGAGATTGAAAACAATGCTTAAACCAAAACTAACATCAATGGGTAATCTAACACTTCAGTACAATTTAAGGAGTCCGAGTTAAGGAGGCATGCAGCTCGTCACCCCTTTTGGGGAGTCAGACCTGGTTCATCCCCAGCCTGTGTATAAGTCTCTTGTACACAGAGATCCAGCTGTGAAACCCACAGTAAGGAAATGGTCTATGGAAGAGGCTCTGAGACCAGGGGCGGATTTAAGACTGAAGGAAATCAGGGGCTTAGCTCAGATGACTGATGTGCAAAAAAATTATACAAACAAACACACACACACACACACACATATATATATATATATATATATATATATATATATGGTGCCGGTATCATTCCTCTTTACGCTCTACACTGTCGAATTCTCCATCAATTCAAATGCTGCACCTACAGAAAGGGTGTTTATCAATGCCCAGGAACCTCGCCTTGATGCCTTGGTCCCGCCCTGGTTGCCTAGGAGATACGTCATCAGGGAACATTGGAACAAGGCGTGTTCCAATGTTCATGTGCTACGGAGGAATCTGTCCTTCGTTACTTAGCCGTTTAGTTAACTAACCAAGGATACATCGGACGTGCCTTGATGCATTCTCTCGGTCAAAAATTTCCCAGAATACAGCACGGTAGGAGCCGGCATTTCCATTTTAAATGTGAGTCAACTAATTTTAACCATCAGGCTTATATGGAAAATTTTTGTTTTATTTTTCTTCTTCTTATTTTTTAGATCCAAACCAGTTATATATGGTTGGTTAGTTGCTTAGTAGTTGCAACTTCGGCCGCTACCAGGTACTAATTTGCTTACAAATTTGATTTAACTGACATATGCACAACTTTAAAAAAGTAAAACGCTCATTATAAATTTCCAGCTCCATGGATGAAGTAATATTACTATGCTACAATCAGAGCCGTCTCTACTCAATAGGCTCTGGCTATAATGCTACTCCGACGGGCGGGACGTAAACAGAGCAGGTAAGCCAGCAGCCGTGGTCATGTAAAGCAAGTCTGTTCCAAACCGTTTTCTTTGACAAAGGAAGGACACTGTCCTCCGAAGCGAGGCGCCTTGACTTTGAGAAACACCCAAAGTCTCTGACAACTCTGCGATTGTCGGCCTCATCAAAGGGTGAGGACGACTCATAGTACAGAAAGTGGACTCTGGACTTTGTGGACTGGTGCCAGCAGAACCACCTGCTGAGCAACGCTATGAAAACCAAGGATTGAGATGGTGGACTCTTGTACCTGGGTGTTCAAGTGAATCATAAACTGGACTGGAGCTGCAACACTGATGCTCTCTACAGGAAGGATAAGACCATATTCTACCTGCTGAGGCAGCTGAGGTCATTTGGAGTCCAGGGAGAGCTCCTAAAGACCTTCTATGACTCTGTTACTGCAGCCATCATTTTTTACAGTGTTGTATGTTTGAGCAGAAGTTTGTCAACAGCTGAGAGGAAAAGGTTGGATTGACTCATCAGGATGGCCAGCTCTGTTACTGGATGCACCCTGGGCCCAGTGCAGGTGGTGGGAAACAGAAGGACTATGGCCAAAATAACATCTGTCATGGACAGTCTCCCATTGCATGCATGTAAATATTGCTGAACTGCAGAGCTCCTTCAGTGACTGCTGCATCCTAGATATATGAAGGCACAATTCTGCAGGTCCTTCCTCCTTGCAGCTATCAGACTGCACAATCAGAACTGCTCTCAACAAACACAGATGTTTATACCAGTGCTGTATTTTGTATTTGCACTAAACAACCAAACAACTGCTACTGCTATCATTTGCACATTGTTCATCAACTATATAGACTAAAAGACCGAAAGTTTTCCTTTTACTATTTTTAATACACAGTACAACGCACAATCCGTACGTCTTCCTTTTTGAACATTCTTATGTAGATGTTTGTACTTTTTCTAACTGACTGAAAGTTCTTTTAATATTTTAAATAGCAAGATAAGGCAATTTTATTTGTATAGCACACTTTCAACACAAGGCAATCCAAGGTGCTTTACATGATTAAAATTGGAACACATCATACATCAATTTGATGATTATAATACAAGAAAGCAATTGCAATAAGACCATAATCAAGACAATACAACAATGTAAGGACAAGCATGTAAAAACAAGTTTTTATTCACGAACAGATCTCGCTGAAAAGCTAAAAGTTCTTCCTTCCACTAAATGATCTTGCTGATGATGAGGCCAGTAACGCTTGTAATTCGTTATCCATGTTGCAGTTTCTAACGTAATGTACTCCAGGCTGTTATCTTCCGGGGCGGGTCATCTGACGGGTGGCTGACAATTCAGGGAAGGATACGCCATGACCGATGACACCAAATCATAGAGCCGAGTGTGATCTTCTCCGTTTTCAAACGTCCACACCAAAAGGCCCTCCGGAATTTTAAAATGAAAAACGGGGTCGGTAGCGTTTCTAAACTTCTTCGTTTTTGCCGTTTTAGTGTGGATGGGAGGTGCAAACGTAGCAAAAGGTCTCCGTTTTTAAACGAAAACGCAGTAGTGTGGACAGGGCCTCAGACATGTTTCCTTAGCTATGTCAACCTTTGGTGAAGCAACATTTGTTTATTGCTTGTATTAGTGAAGTAGCATGGTAATAATAGTTTATTAAAAAAAGCTGTCATTTCAAACTATACTGCTGTGTTCAATGCATATCAATAAAATTGCCCCCTGCTACCCACTGACATGCGGGGAGGCTCACATTGCACTCCGGAGACCAGGAGATTTAGTTAACAGGATATTTACATGCTGATATTACACTTTGTGGTTTGAAGCTTAGGTTAGTTAGTTTTACAAGCTACATCTTTGACTGCGTTTGACTACATTTTACTGTGCTCAAAGTAACTGAAAAAAAATTACTAAACAAGCATTGCATTTTCCTGGTTGGGCAATGGTGGTCCTGGTGGTGTAAAAAAAAAAAGTAGTTTAGATGTGTTATCTGCATATACCAAACATGTTCCGCTGTATTGTAAAGTGGCAAGCTGTTAGCTTCTCTGAGCTCCAGCTACCGTTAAAAGGAAAGGCTTTTTAGACCCAGTTGTTTTCTGGTCCATTTTGTTTATCTAACGGATGCAGAGAATTAAGTTTGGAGAACATATTCACATGCAGCATGCTAATACAACTCAGAATGACTGATTGTCTTGAGGAAACAAACAAAGTTGTTCATGATTTCCATCATCATTTGACAGGAGCAAGGTGGAATTGAACCTACAACCCTCGAGATACACAGCCCATTACTCTACTCATTGAGCCACAAGCAGTACGTTTACATTCAGCAAAAGAAATTTGAATTATTGCCTTAGTCCGACTGCTTAACTCAAACAATATGTAATTATGATTAAGTATGAATTTGTAACATAAAAATATACATGATAAACATACCAAATTCTAACAGTGATCCCAGGGGAGAAAACAAGTCCACATGTAGAACAGAGGTAATCGACTCCTCAAACACATCAGAACAGCCTGTAATGTAAAATAATTTATGATTTAGTTTACATGATCACACAATTAAGGATCAATACATATACACAATTAATGTGTAAAGTATAATTAAAACAACAAATAAGGAATTACTAGATCCATAATGTGTGATAACTATAATATATTTCCCACCTTATCAGTGGAGCAGCTTTTTAAGCAGCTCACTCCTCTCTACTAGTCTGTTGATCACAGTCAGAGTCTCTGCGGTGCTTTGTGTGCTTTGGCTGCAGCAATTTTAAAAACCTTTACTGTTTTCCAAGCTTCAAAGCAGCAACAGCCAGCAAATCCTACCTCCATCCCCTGATCGGAGCGTCAACATATAAGAGAGTCTCACAATAGTGACGTCGCCCGATGAGACATTGTCTAGCCAGCCACCATCCACCATTAAAACATCGACAGAGAAACCTACATGTTTTGCAAGCTGCAGCCTTAAAAATCTATAGTCTTCAAACCATAGACATTATTATGTCTACGGCTTCAAAGTAAGTTTGTGAGCCTTTTTTTTTTGGATGACGACAAAGCGTACGGTGTAAACGTACCATAACATTTATGTTTGAAACGTTTATGTATATAGGAATGTTCATTTTGCCAGGCAACAGCCTCATCTCCATTCCGGTTGGAACTATTTGTGTTGGTGGAGCTAAATAAATAATTAAATATACAAACATGTCAGAATCTATTGTCAATTTCTATTGCTAATAAAATAAAATGATCTTGTAGAACTGCTGTATAACAGCAATATCGCACGAGAGGGGTTGCTGTTGTGTTGAATATCAGCACTAGTGTGATTATCTGCGACAGAATCACATCAGTGCTGGCATTTAGCCCAACAGCACTCCCTCCTGTGTAATATTGCTTAAGTATCTCATCAGTATTTACAGAACACCTAGTCTAAATCTCTATTACAGCTCATTGGTCGATGTAAATGTTTACTATTGCTATGGCAAGAGACAGCTGACGTTAGCAGCTGATCGCTAAGGTGAATCATTTGAAATGGCCACAATATCACAATTTGGCATATTTAACTAAATCAGCCTCAACTACCAACACCCACAGCCTTTCAACTCTGGGCTATGTTGACTCTACTAGTATTGATTTATGTAGGTCACATTACAATCAATGTAAAAACGTTTTCTACTTTTTATGTATTAAACTACATCTGTAAAGCCTCGTAGTATTTAGTTGTCTATGGATGCATTGATACTGGTAACGAGTATCGGGGCCGATACTGTTCTAATGTACTCGTTTCGGTAACGAACCGATACGAATACATTAGAACAGTAATTAAATGATCGGTTAGTTGACCGATACAATGAACTGATACTTAAAATTTAGAAACTCTGCAGTAAATTCTCAGAAAATGTTTATTTTTCACTTAAAATTTTAGTACTGGTCATTTTTATTAATATTTTATTTTTTATCTATTTAACCATCATTTATTGTAACAAGCAGGAAGAAAATAAAACCTGTCATCCAATTCATTGCATTTTTTGCTGGGTAGAAGTATTTGCATTGATACTCAGTATCGGCAAGTACTCAGATCCAACTGTCGGTATCAAATCGGTTTTAAAAAAGTGGTATTATTGCAGCCCTACTGTCATCGACTGTATCTAATGTACTACTGAGGATTAGCATAAGTACAGACAGAAGTCCAAGGTATGGTACTGAATATATGCTATCGGTTTCATCAAATGTGAGGCTGAAATAGATTTAAAGAAAGAAACAGCAGACCAGACTGTAACTGGTTGCTTGGGAACAAGATGGAGCTACTGGAATTGTTTGTGACACATTTTCCTCAATGTCTTTTTGTTTCTCGCTCCATCTAGTTAGATCAACCAAGGACATAAACAATTATTTTAAAGAAGAACAGAAAACTTGAAATGCATCTATAAAAACATAACAATAAGGTAAACTATTGCAAATTGCAGACAAAAGTTGGAGACTGCGCACACAACAAAACTTTCCCTTGTGATTTTAGCTATTTATTTTTGGATAAAGAAAATGTGTCGATTTAAAGCTGTGGTTTTATCATAAATGATAAATACATATTTTAGGAATGCTAAGTTTTGTTTGATGTTTCCGGAAAAAAGTTATTTTTTTCCTATAGGACATCAAGTTGTATATTCTCAAATTGTTGCTTTATGTCTAGAAAAGCTGACATTATCAATGAGTGTTGCAGCTGTCATGGAAATCTGGGTGTCTGAGGGGCCTTGGATGAGAGAATAAAACAAAAGTCTCAGCCATATTCGTACATAGTTTATTTTACGTGCACGGAGGGTCACGTGGTGAGAACCCCCAAAGCTTCAGATACATGTATGAGTTTATATACCGTTAGCCACACCCTGAAGAATCAGCTTCTGTCCGATCATTACATCAAACAGTTATGATAGGATAACCACAAGACTAATCACAGAACAACATGGAATAGGTAAACACAGGATGTGGATGTTTCACTTCAGCCGTCAGCAGTAAACAATCAGGAGATAGATAAGAATAAGGGACATTTAGTATAATGCTGAGAAATACAGTCACAGGATCTGTCATAAGTGTAACACCAGATAACAAGATTTGTCATAAGTCATGATGAGATGTTTACATACAATTGGTTCTTGTTTGTACCTTAGAATAAGATCAGCTGTCTAAGAGCTGAGAACGAGAATTAAACCTTTCTAATGTACCAGGATAAAATGTTCTGTCACAGCAGATGAAGAACATGTGGGTGTTTGCCCATCTGTTTCTCCTCCCACTCCTATCACGCAATAAATCATCTGGTCCGCCTAAAAACCTTGGTTAAAGTGAACTCTGGATGTGGATTGATTGGATATGTGAATGTCAAGCGGGCCGGGGCTGCTCAAAAAGCAGGAAGTGGACAATAGTGTAGGGCATTTTGGGTAAAAAAAAAAAAAAATTGTACATTATAACACAATAACAATACTTTTTAGCTGAGACACTTTCCTAAATTTGGCATCTACTTAACTATGTCTGCCTATAACTTAATGTTCCTTTTCTATTGATGACACAGTTGACTCTGTCTATCAGGGTTTAACCTTGTCTTCCCCTATAGCTATTGGCTTATCTTTTTTCTGTAACTGACTATATGGCCTGTCTTTCAGACAAGTTATTGCTGAGAAAGGTTTGAAACAGTATAGTAGTAAAACATTAGTACTATAAACTTGTAAACTCAAGCTCTTGGCAACAATCACTAGAAGAGGAACACTTGATGACACTTAAAAAAAGCTTTCAAACTAAGTCTTGTTGAAGTAAATTAACACAGACAGTTCACTTTACACAAGTTTCTATTGCATTCACTTTTTTGAACCCATACTCCATTATTATTCAATTACGAGTTGAAAATGCTTCTGTAATAGAGATTTGGAAGGAAGGAAAATGAAAATGAAATTAAAACAGTTTAGAGGGACAGTTTGACATCCTCCCCAGTACCAAGCATTGGCCTATTCAGTGTCCTGCAGCCAGCATCTTCTCATTCCTAGTGGCATTGGTTTTGGAGGAAGCACAGGGAGGTCCAGATGTGAACAAAAACATAAATATGAGCATAAAGAAACAAGTTTTTATTTTTATTTTATTTTTTTACTAGAGCTTGTGGTTGTTTGTTTATCGTGAATGGCTTTTTTTATGTGACACATGTGTTTAGTGTATATGTACGGCTATATAAAATTATATTTTAAATATTTCAATTAGAGTTTATGTACAGATATGTCTACTACTGAGGATGACAGTGATGAAAAGAAAGGAACAGAAAGCCAATTGCATGGTAGGCAGAAGAAAAGAGGGAAGAAGAGGTCAGAGAATATAAGGAGGAAGATTAATTGGTTGAAGGAGAGTCAGAGGATTCTGATGAGGCTTTTACTTGCTCACAATTCAGTAAACCCAGTCAACCCGATCCCAAGTTCATTGTAAAACAGCTCTTACCCAAATATAAGTCGAGCATTTAATCTCAACAGCACCAGAAATTTACAGTAAGTGTAATGATATAACAAAGAGGCAGAAAAGGTGACAGTTTTACATGATACACATCCAACACCACAAACCCAGACAGTTTGCGTTTACTCACCTCCCACACCGACAGCCAAACTCCCCAACAGATTGGCACGTTTGACTCTGAAAGGGATTTTTTTGGTGTGTGTTTTGAGAATGAGTATGATGCTTGTCAGAATCTCTAAGTTCCAAAGACAGACGGGGCGGACTGGGTCTTGCTAGTGTATAGTGTTTTGACTTCTCATTCAGTTTGTATTTTTTATTTCTATTTTATTTTTTTATTTTGCAGCTGCAGAGACAGTAAGACTTTGGCAATATGAACACACAACTCTGGCAGACAGAAAAAGAGTGAATAGTGTGATTCATGGTGAATAGCTTTGTGGGAAGAAGCTTAGCCGAAAATGCTTGTTTTCTGTGATGAATAAGATTCATAGAAACATGGTGACAAGGGCAGGATAATTTTTTACCGAAATTTCCTTCATGATACCATAGACAAGATAACTTAAAATACTGTAAAATTCTTTAAAAATTATATTAATTTGTCTTTTGTAAAAGCAAATTTACTATTACCTAACATTATTTATTTTACATAATTGAATAAATTAATGAGTCAAAAGAGGCTTTTAAAAAAAAAATAATGCTGAAATCTCCCACCCACAACATGGTCTGGAATTTCGGTCTGGCATTCCTCCATTGAGGAGCAATTATACCCGAATAACATCTTTTTCGGACCAATCCAATCGGGCTTACGATGATTGACAGGTGAACAACAGTAACGTAATCAACCACCTCACTAAAGAGCGCCTGGGTTGAATTTGTTTACAACAACGATGGCTGCCGCTGGAGAACTGAGATGTGTAGATTCTGCCATCGAGTCTGTTCTAGAAGATATCGACAGCGCATTCATTTTAAAACAGGAATTTTAAAAGAGAAACAGATAACGTCCATTGTTCTGCAGAGTAACGTCACAAACTTATGTTGCTCTGATTGATTATAGGTCTATCCAATTGAGTGCAGAGACATTTTTTTTTCTTGTTCGGTTAAAACACACCCCATAATCACAGCCCAATTGAGCAGTATCAGACTCCCATTCTGATTAGAATTGAGTATGTCTACGTTAGGCTAGAACTCTAGAGTTTTGGTGATCCATTGCAGAACCTTGACTCTTCTCTTTTTGATGAATTCTATTCAAGATTTGCCATTAATTCCCTGATGCATGCATTCTGCAGGAATTATGGAGAAGACATGATCTCTAAATCCTAATTCAACAATAGGTAATAGAACTACGTGGATTACGGATTATTTTCAGCAATTTTTTTTCATTGGCATAAGATTAAAAAGATCCTGACCAATACGAACGAGGGAAACTTTATTCTTATTTGATCTCAGTTTTTTTTTTTATAAATTGTTATGTACTTTTACAATGTTTATAAATATCTGGTTTAAAATGGGGGAAACATGTGGTGGGTTAGCTGTGCACAGCTTAAAGATGGCCAGAACAAATTACTTCCGCTTGTGTTTTTCAGAACAATGTCTTTTTTCGTACTAAATGTCAGAGTATTACACGTATACACAAAATCAATGACATCACTCCTAAATTGGTCCTATTTTGGGTAGCTGTTAGCTTGTCTCCTCTGTCAGAATTATTTCCTGATTTGCCAAACTGGGCTCACTCTGACTGCTATCTGTTATAGGGATAGGCAAGTAATAGTAAAATAAGTGAGAAAACTGACAGTTTTCTGACACCATTAGTTTGTAAAGAGTCAATATTTATGATTAAAAGCTTCTTCTATTCACAAATGAACTGATTATAAAGAAAATCTGAGCGCTTGAAATTTATTCTTTGGAAAGAGCCTTTGAAACCATATTTTGCTCAGAAAAAGAAACTCACTCTTTATATCTGAAACTGCAGCGGTTGATGCTCATTTTTGGCCCAAAAATATCACTCAAAAATTGCAGGTACTACTCAAACTATCATGGAGCCACTCTACGGCATCTCCCTCATCTGTAATATCAGAGAACAGCGTTGCAGTGACCACTGTATTAAAGCGGAGCTGACAGCATGGTGAAGGCTCCGGGTCGCTGGCAGGTTGACTGACGGCTCTCTGATGGATGTGACAATATTGCTGAACCCTGGGAGCTTGTTAGACCACAAACTTGCTGTGTGTTTATGTCTGAGAGATCCTGGTTGAGAATCATTTTCTCTCCTCATGGTGTGTTGTTTGCACGCCATGTGTGTGTCCTTCTTTAGCAAGAAGCACCGGCTTGGTTCTGTTTGTATGTCGCCCACCTTCCAGTGCCTTGTTGTGTTCAGCAGGTTTCCTGCTCGCTAATCAGGTACAGAAGCCTCCTGCCAGGAAAATAAGAGTCTAGTCTGCCCCGGGAAAACAATTCAGCCATCATCCCACCATTACAGGCAATGGCCATGGTCCTAATTTATCTCCCAGACTGCCACTTGTATATTTTCCTCCCTTGTCCTGGAGGAGAATTTCAAGCAGAGCAAGCTCTGGCTCTTAATAGTCCTCTGTGCCTCTGACACAACAAACAAATGAGGACAGCAAATCTTTACTGCCAAGTAGATTTACTTTTATCTGTGGTATCACCTCGCTCCCCGACCACTCATAAGATTAGAAGGAACAAGCTGCAATATTGGATCTGTTTTGTCAGCTTTGAATGTGCTCTCCAGCTGCGTTTTCCTCGCAATAAATCTGTGAAGCCTTTTTTTTGCTTGCTTAAATCCCCTCTACACTGCTGCTGCCGCTCCTCTTTGAGAGGGTAAAAGTCATGTGCTAAAAACAAAGGATAAGGTTGGGAGTTTCTGCTTGGTTAAATTCTTCAGTCTACTGATAGAGGAGAGGCTGGTGCGCCTATTTCTTTTAAAAGCAGAGAATCAAATGATATGCATAGCAATGTGTCAGGATCTTTGTCTGCTCGCGGCAGTGACTCAAACGCAGATATTGATGGAGTGATGGATCTTTATTACCAGATTGACGAGACAGGATACAGCAGGAGTAGAAACCACATGGGAAGACTAATGAACCGGCAGGGAAGGTGAGGAAGAGAGACGTATAAGTACCACAGGAGGAAAGGAGGATCAGGTGAGACAAATAGGAAAGCTGCAGACAATGATTAGACACACAGATGGGATGAGGAGAGTGAGTGGATTGTGCAGCATGACAGGACAACCCCCCCCCCCTTAAAGGCAGATTCCAGATGCCGTGGAACGGAAAAAGAAAGAAAAAGAAGCACCCCTTCCAGGGTGGGTGGAGGTGGCCTACGGCAGGAGGGCCTGAGTGTTTGTATTGACGCCCCTGGAGGTCAGGCAGACAGTCCGAGTGGCATCCCCTCACGGGTATTGGGCGGAAAGCCCGGGTGGAGTCCTCTGGCTGGACGAAGAACTGCCGGACGTCCCCTGGCGGGACATGAGATGGGTAGGCAGCCCCTGGCGGGACGAGTGTCAGGTGGGCGATCCGGATGGGGTCCCCTTACGGGACGTGAGTCGATTGGACGGCCCAAATGGCGTCCTCTCACTGGACGAAGGACTGGCGGACGTCCCCTGGCGGGACGGGAAGGCGGGCGGACAGCCAGGCAGTCCTCTCCTGGGGACCTGGAGATCCAGCGGGAAGCTGGACGTACGTCTCTTGGCGGGACGGTTAGCGGGCGGACGGCCCAGCGGTCCTCTCTTGGGGAGCTGGACATCCAGCGGGAAGCTGGACAGAATAATGCGGCGAATCCAGCAGCTCTGGAGGAGGCAGCAGCAAATCCAGCAGCTCTTGCGGAGGCAGCGGCAAATCCAGCAGCTCTTGCGGAGGCAGCGGCAAATCCAGCAGCTCTTGCGGAGGCAGCGGCAAATCCAGCAGCTCTGGCGGAGGCAGCGGCAAATCCAGCAGCTCTGACGGAGACAGTGGCAAATCTAGCAGCTCTGGTGGAGGCAGCGGCCAATCCAGCAGCTCTGGCGGAGGCAGCAGCGAATCCAGCACCTCGGATGGAGGAGGAAAGTCCAGCAGCTCTGGCAACAGGGACTGGAGGGGCTCAGCTGGCTCTGGAAACAGGGACTCAAGGGGCTCTCGGAGCAGAGACTGGAGGGGCTCTGCTTGTTCTCGGAACGGCAGCCCACTGCTGCACTTAAGTAGGGGGAAAACCGAACAGGCTGAAGCAGACGCCAACTACGCGGCCGAGCCGACCGAAATAGACGACAACTTCGCGGCCGAGCAGACCGGAGCAGACGACATGGGCGGAGCCAGAGCACAGCTTGGAGCAGGGAGAACCAGCGATGAGCTGACTGCTGCGGGAAGAGCCGGTGATGAGCTGATTGGAGAGAAAACAGCTGTTAGCATGCTGTCGACACACTCCTCCACCCTGGAAGTTCAGCTCCCGTGGCGTGGTGAGGTAGCCGACTGTGACGGAGGCTGCTGACTGATGGTGGAATGAGGAAAATGCTGGAGATGAGGAGGCCCTGCCGAACATCTGTTCCCTGGCCGCTCTGTGGACCTGTTCCGCCTTTTTCCTCAACGCCACACTGTCTTGAGGAGCGAGGGTGGAGGTAAGAAGGGGAAGGAGCTCCCAGAACTGCTGCGCTCCAGCGAGGCATGCCCAGGGAGGAGTGAGGGTAGAGATCCTCGCCAATTCGTCCCAGATGCACGTCAGCAGCTGGTTGGTGAGGTAAGTGTCTGCTGAGTTCACTTCTTAGGGCCGGTTCATTCTGTCAGGATCTGTGTCTACTCGCGGCAGTGACTCAAACACAGATATTGATGGAGTGATGGATCTTTATTACCAGGTTGACGAGACAGGAGACAACAGGGGTAGACACCACATGGGAAGACTAATAAACTTGCAGGGAAGATGAGTACCATAGGAGGAAAGGAGGATCAGGTGAGACAGATAGGACACAGCTGCAGACAATGATTAGACACACAGATGGGATGAGGAGAGTGAGTGGATTGTGCAGCCTGACACAATTGCAGTTATTAATATATGGGTAACATGGACAGTTGCCCAGGGCGTAATTAGTTCATAGGCAGAAGGCAAGAAAAGTGCCTCTTCAGTTGCTCTCTGAAGGATTTATCAGATTGGCAATGTTGCATATGCACTCAGTGAAGGTTTGGTGCACCTCTGTGTTTAATAGGTGTTTGCTGCTGACATTACAGGGAGTAACGCAGAATTATGTAATAACTTTGCATTATGTAATAAAAGCCTAAAATGTAATTAAATTGTCCCTTTATTTTGTAATTAAGACACATTTTGTAATAAACATCCACAAAGCATTAAGTAATACATTTTGACGCATTATGTAATAAATTATTACATTTTAAGACAATTATTACAAAATACACTTGACACCCATGTCATTGTAGGAAACTTAAAGAACCTCAGTGTTATTTTTAACCAAGATATGTCATTTAGATCTCACATTAAAGAAGTCTCTAAGAATTCCTTTTTTCACCATAGTGATATTGGAAAAATTAGAACCATCCTGTCCAGGAGTGATGCTGAAAAACTAGTCCATCCCTTTGTTACTTCAAGGCTGGATTACTGTAACTCGTTATTATCAGTTAGTCCACAGAATACAATTAAAAGTCTTCAGTTAGTCCAAAATGCTGTTGCTAGGGTTCTAATGAATACAAGAAGAAGAGATCATATTTGACCTGTTTTAGCTTCTCTTCACTGGCTCCCAGTAAAATCTAGAATATAATTCAAGATCCTCCTTCTGACATATAAAGCTCTTAATAATCAAGCTCCATCATACATAAGAGGCCTGATTGTTCCATATGTTCCTAGCAGAGTACTTCACTCTCAGAATGCAGGTTTACTGGTAGTCCCTAGGATTTCTAAAAGTAGAATGAGGGGCAGATCTTTCAGTTACCAGGCTCCCCCCCCCTATGGAACCAGCTCCCAGGGTTGGTTCGTGAAGCAGACAACTTGTCTTGTCTTTAAAACTAGGCTTAAAACCTTCCTCTTTGACAAAGCTTACAGTTAGAGACAGGTTAACAGGCAATTAGAGACAGGTTAGACAGGTAGCTAGGAAGAGACAGGTTAATGTTAGTAGTCAGGTAGCTTGTCAAAAGCTAGGAAGAGACAGGTTAATGTTAGTAGTCAGGTAGAGTTGCTAGGTAGAGATAGATTAATGTAAGCCAGGTAGAGAGTGTTGGTAGCTTGGTTTCCTAGTAGCTAGGATACAGGTTAATGTTACTAGCTATGCTGCTTTAGGCTAGGCTGTTGGAGGACATTATTAGAGTCAGTTCCTACTTTCTCTCCTACTTCTCCCCAACTGCATGATGTGCTGTCAATTCAAGCGCTAACCTGTTTTCTCTTAGTCTCTTCCTACAGTAGGTTCCCCTTGACCCGCCCTGCTTGACGACCCTGACTAAGATGGCATTCCAGCGGGGGAACATTCTCCCCGTCCTGCTACCATCTTCTGCTTCTGCATCGGTTCTGGTGCTGTTTCTGTGTCTCTGCTGCCTTCTCTAAACCCCAGACGGTCTCGGCAGATGACCGCTTATGCTGAGCCTGGTTCTGCTGGAGGTTTCTTCCTGTTAAAAGGGAGTTTTTCCTCTCCACTGTCCCTTCATGTTTGCTCAGTGTGAGGGATTGCTGAGAATAACAACACAATATTTTGTGGTTCTCTAGTTCCTAAATTAAACATTGTATTGTAATAACTCTTCTAGTAAAGTGCCTTGAGATGACATCTGTTGTGAAACGGCGCTATAGCTTTGGACCGCCCGTGGGAATATTGTTTTTGGCAAGGTGAAAGCCGAGCCTCAGTTGCTAGAGACTAAGCATAAATACCAGCACCATTTTGGTCTCATGTTACTGATGTTAGTAAACAGAGTCAGCGTAAGAGTGGTGCTGTAGTTATCCAGTCAGAGGAGAGAAACTTGCATGTTATTAATATTACTGAGCAAGCCCCCCCCCACATCTTGTTGAGTCTCCACGGGCACTCCCTCACTGAACTGGCATAAACTGAAATAGACTAGGAATTTTTTTTTTGACAGAAACCAACTCTTTTATACCAGCGAACACAGAAAAATGTATAAAAACACCAGTAAAGAAGAACTTTAAGAAATACTGATGGACTGGCGATCTGTCCAGGGTGGACAATTGTCAGCTGGAGATAGGCACCAGCCCCCCCTTGACCCCTTGATGATTAAGCGGTTTAGAAAATGGATGGAGGGATGGATGGATGGATATTAAGAAATAGACTAATTAGGCCAGATTTACAGTAATCAACATGGGTGGAGCGAGATATTTTATTTTTAACAGGACGTGGAGTTTTGTTGAAGCAAGACAAGCATAAAGGATGGTGGCTTGGTTTTCGGAGGGGAGTTGATGGCAAAAGAAGGGGGGGTTTCAGTCAAAGTTTTGAGCAAACATTAGATGCTGTAAATGCGTCTTTGGGCTGAACATAAGCTCCCGACACCTTTAACGATGATGATTGGCAGCTTAATTCTGATCTACATCTGTTTGCAAAACGTTTGGTGTGCTTTAAGCGTAGTTTATGCTTCTCCAACCGCAAATTTGTACTCAGACGCAGACGTATTGACGGAGACGTTTTCTGTTTATAGTACTCCTTTCTTCCACTATATTCTCTATTGTTTTTTTCAGCATTGCTTGACCAGGACAGCAGGGGGTGCTAAGTTTTCATGGCGTCTCTACCTACTGCCTACACAGCGCCGTTTCTGTTTTTTTCTAGGCTTGTGAACGCATTTCTTCCTCAAGGAGCAATGACAGAAAGTAAGTTTTGATTAAGCTGTAAAGCTTTTTACTAGAGGTGCAGCTCATACAAAACACATGGAAACAAACACAGCAGCCATTTTTTGTTGTTTTCCTACACCTCCTTGTGTTCAAAATCGCCAAAAGAACAGATGAGATAAATTAGCCTTTCAATATAAAGCGTGTAGTGGCCAAACACTGCATTAACTACTGATTACAGCGACTATACAGCCCTGTTCTGGTAATGTGATCTGTGGCTGTTACTGAAACTGACCAATCACAGGCATACGCTCTCCGTTGATGGAGACGGATAGTTAAAATTTGGGACTCTACTCCGTGCGTCCTTGCGTACATGATGGCGAGCCCTTGAGTTGACGGAAAATGGGGTTGTGTGACCTTGCTCCGTCAAAACGCAGAAGCATAAACAAGGCTTTAGTGATTACGAGCTGTGGGTAAGGGGATACACCTATAGTTGTTGCGCACATTCATATTATCAAGGCAAGGCGCATAGATGCTTATGTACGTTGGCCATGCAGACACAGATGCAGCTCGTGCCTCCATCCTGCGGTATAGGAAAAGTAAAGTTAATTATCACACCTGGAGCAGTGCACTCCATGTGACGCATACCATATAATGCAAAAGCAAAGTATCGGTGCCCAACAGCCCTGAGCAAAAGATGTGTTTCACAAACCAGATGCAGCAAATTATCTCCCTTTGTTAGTAAAGTCCCTATTATCGATTAGCAATTCTTAGTTATGTGTAAACAAAATTACAGGAAAAAAGCGGTTGTAGTTGTAACAAAAAAAGTTAATTTTAAGCTATGGGGATGCGAGTTTCATAGTGGTGACCAGCCAGCATCATGTTCGTAATCTTACTATTTTGTACTAATAAGTTTAAAATACTAAACGAAAAAAAAATTATAACAAAATATAGGACTATTGTCCAATAGAACAATAATATGCACAAGTCTCTGTACAATTCACTGTGATAATCCAATTAAAATAAACTCCAAATTTACATTAGGCTGTTTTGTTCAAAGTTGCTTTTTAAATTGTATTGTACATTGATTATTACATAATACTCCATGTTATTACATTTTCCTGAAAATACATGGCTGTCAAGTGCATTTTATAATAACTGTCTCAAAATGTAATAACTTATTAAATAATGTGCCAAAATGTTACAAATGTTACAAAATGCATTGGGAGGTGGCAGTTTCTTACAAAATGAGGCTTTCTTAACCCTTCGTAGTCCCTCAAATAAATGCTACACTTGGGACCCTCGGCACAAAAAAATGTCCAAGAGAAAAGAGTGCAAATAAAGTCATATAATATTTATTTACTCTCAAATTTTTTCCACAAATGCCATCCTTAGCCTCAGTCCTCTGGAAACATAAAAAAATGCCTGTTTTTGAGATGAAATCCATTTAATACCAGGTTTTATTAGAAAATCTGCACTCTAAAAAACCCCCCAAAAAACAGGAAAATGACATATACAATTCTCTATTAGGATATTGCTCTTCTTAAAATGACCGATTTTTTTGATGCAGACTGTAGAAACAACATTCACAAAAATTATGAAACCAAGCATTAACACCAGTGTATGACATCTCTAAAAATCGCTGAAACCATATTTTTTAGAAATACATATTGCATTATGAATTCAGGGCCCACAGGATCCCAAAAATGTGAATAATTTAAATTCATCTTTATTTAAGGCTCCAGCATTTATAAAGAAATCCATTATTCAGGTGAAAAAAAGTCAAAACTACTATTCAAGGTCTGTTAGAAAAATGTCGTTTGAATGGGAGTTGTGGTGTAAATTCTGCATAAGGTTTAAATTTTTATTATTCAGAAGGTAAAAGACTGTTTATATAGTTTGCATGGTTGTAAAAATGGGTCTGACACTATTGTTTATGCAGGTAAGCTTTTAAGTCATAAAACTCTGGGGTGAGTTTTATTGCAAGCTGTAAAAAACAGGATGTCTGTAGAGTTGGGGTGTTGCCATAAAACCATAAATTCAGAATGAGCTTTTAAGAAAAAACGTCTCACCCATATGACTGTATAATTTTCTGACAGCCAATAAGAGCTAAGACACTGTATGAAAATGTTCTGATTGGAGAGATTAGAAACGCCTAGAGGCCCGGTTGTCTATAAAGCTGTGAAATGAAGATCAGTTAATTGTTCAGATTTCTTTAAATCTGGACCACAGAGGAACTGACGGGGGCAAAATTCCTCTGTAAAACTGCAATTTGTTAATCTGTTCAAAATAAATGTTAAACTGGAAATTGGCTCCATTTTGTCTCTGCTTGAACATGAATTGAATTACTTATGATAATTATTTAGTTCAACAGAGTCAATGGCACAAAAAAATGTCTGAGGGACCTTTATGTTACTGTAATGAATATACAATGTTTTAAATCTAGTATGAGAAAAAAAAAAATATTTTCTGTCAAACTCCTCCAAAAATGCACATCTTCGGAAAGAATTGTAAGAATTGCATTAGCACAACAACAGTTATTCTAAAAATGACACCCGCCTGCGCAAAAAAACGCTGCAGGGACTATTAAGGGTTAAAGGACATATATCATGCTTTTAAATCCTTCCTTTTCACATGTAAATCATTCACTTGTGGTCTAAGTAAAGTAGAACCACAGTGGTTTGGTCTGAATTCCATGTTATTGTAGACCCACAGACCCTCCTTATACCGTTCTGAGGAGCATCTTTAGAACAACTCATTTTCGTGCGGTCCTTTTAAATGTAAGCGAAAAATTTCATGCCCCGCCCCCTCCAGGTTACAGAGCGTTCCGCTCCACCCCGTTCGAAAATTTTTGTAGTCTCATAGCAGCGATTCGATTACTACCGGCAGATAAACTATTTTTTGCGAAGCGATCGTCGCGAAATTCCTGTACATCATGTGTACCCCACGACAAAAACCGCCAAAAAAAGCCCAATAATTTTATTCAAAGCATGCAGTACAGTTATATCCTCAGCTAAAAGTTAGCACACATCGCTAACAGAAGCAGAATGTACAATGCTATAACTATCAAAACAATCGCCCGTACGATATAACACCACACAACTTTCATGTCTAAAATAAAGTTTGCTGTCATTTTAGTGTTATTTGAAGTTTACCGCTTTGCTTTGTCCGTCGTTTCCGTTGAGAGAAGGAACTGACCCCTCAATCAGACGAAGTCTTTCGGCAAATCCCTCCTGATACAGACCGAGGTTGCTGAAGCACTCGTCCTCGAAGTGCTTCGCCTAAACGAGGAGAACTTTCCCGACGGATGTCGGTATATTTCCACTAAAAATAAAATGTAACCAGGCACTTCTCAGAGGCTCTGATGCTGGGGGTGGATATAGGGATTTGTGTGGGTTAATACACCCAATAACTGAACATTTTGACTTGCTTTCTTGTAATCTCGACATGACTGTCCTTGGACTACAAAATCGCTGTGGAGGAGAAAAAATGGCGGCTTCACGAAATTGGTAACCCGGAAGTCCATTACCTTATTTGGCAGTTCAACAACAAATGCTGTGATGTAATCAGAATCAGAATCAGAATCAGAATCAGTTTATTGGCCAAGTATGTCACATACAAGGAATTTGACTCCGGCAAACTTTTTCCTCCAGTACAGAACTTGAATAAGTGAAATAAAAAAATAAAAAAAAGAAAAATAAGAACAAAAATAAGTAAAAATACAAATAAATATCAGATCGTAAATAATAAAGGATAATATATACACCAAGCCGGGGTTATTTTACAGTGAGTATGTACAGAAGTGCAGAGTTATAGTTTATTGTTATGTGAGTGCACTCACACACTGTGACTAGACAGAGTTCGTCAGAGCGACAGCCTGGGGGAAAAAACTGTTTTTGTGTCGGGTGGTTTTGGCGTACAACGCTCTGTAACGCCGACCTGAGGGGAGGAGCCTAAACAGATTGTGGCCAGGGTGTGAGGGGTCAGTGGTGATTTTCCTGGCCCGCTTCCTGACCCTGGCCCGGAATAGGTCCTGAATGGAGGGAAGATCGGTTCCTATGATCCTCTCTGCAGTCCTGACTGTTCTCTGCAGTCTGTCCTTGTCTTGCCTGGTGGCGGATCCGAACCAGACAGAGATGGATGAGGTCAGGACAGACTGGACTATTGCTGTGTAGAAGATGATCAGCAGCTCCTGGGGCAGGTTGAACTTCCTGAGCTGACGCAGAAAGTACAGCCTTTGCTGGGCCTTTTTCCTTATTATGTTGATGTGTGAGGTCCACTTCAGGTCCCGTGTGATGGTGGATCCTAGGAACCTGAAAGACTCCACTGTGGGGACTGGCTTGTTGAGGATCATGAGAGGAGATGTTGATGGTGGTCTCTTCCTGAAGTCCACTGTCATCTCCACAGTTTTGAGCGGGTTTAGCTCCAGGTGGTTCTGACTGCACCAGAGAACCAGCTGTTCCACTTCCTTTCTGTACACAGACTCGTCGCCGTCGCGGATGAGTCCAATGACGGTGGTGTCATCTGCAAACTTCAGGAGTTTCACAGAAGGGTCCCTCGACGTGCAGTCAGTGGTGTAAAGGGAGAAGAGCAGTGGGGAGAGAACACATCCCTGGGGGGCGCCGATGCTGAGGGAACGGGAGCTGGATGTGAACTTACCCAGTTTCACCTGCTGCC
This sequence comes from Apricaphanius iberus, assembly GCA_028564705.1. Lineage (NCBI taxonomy): Eukaryota > Metazoa > Chordata > Actinopteri > Cyprinodontiformes > Aphaniidae > Apricaphanius > Apricaphanius iberus. The sequence continues at coordinate 943,585 of JAPXFQ010001946.1, forward strand.
TCCTGTCAGTCAGGAAACTGGTAATCCACTGACAGGTGGAGGGAGGCACGGTGAGCTGGGACAGTTTTTGGTGGAGGAGCTCTGGGACAATGGTGTTAAACATAGACAATAGACAAGAAAACGTAATAGCCAATAGAGAAAACTAAAACGACTGAAAAATAGGACCACAAAAGAATGTAAAGATATAAACACAGCACCAGAAGAGAATAAATGTAAGTTGTCTGCACTCATAAACACCCAAAATACACATTTATATGGATTTAAGGGCTTAAAAAGTGGATTTTCCATGATATGTCTCCTTTAAAAAATGAAGGGACTATTTTATTATGGGCTTTTATTACATATTGCACATATTGCGGTGTAACAGGCCTCCAGACTGTGCAGTCTTTTTTCTTCCACCCACATCTGGGAATGTTTCCTAGATCTTTTCTGTTTTTTTTTATGAATCATGACTGTTTGATGGTATCAGTCAAAATGAGCACACATGGACTGGACCCCAAGTTACCCATAAACATCTGCATTAAAATCTTTTAAACTGGAAGAATTTCTCTGGATTTGCATCTTGGGATCAGCTTCAGAGAGGAGAAAATGTAGTGCTAAGAGGAAAACATGAGTACATCCTTTGTTCCCATATTTGGCTAAATTATAACTAGCCGGGAAGATAATTCAATATATATATATATATATATATATATATATATATATATATATATATATATATATATATATATATATATATATATAATTTCCAGAAGAATGCAAAAACTTCCAGAAGAATGCAAAAATGCTGAATTGTTAGGCTCTTTTAAATCAAAGATTAAAACTCTTCTATTCAGAGCTACCTTTGAGTCCTAAATTGAATTTTTTACCACTCTTTGATTCTCGTGATGTGATTTGTATTCTTATTTTGTAACCGATTGTGTTTTATCTGTTTTTATTCTATATTATTTTGCATAAATTTGTTCTTTATTGATAGATTAATTGATTGTGTTTTATATGTTTTTAATCTATATTCTTTCATATAAATATACATTTGTTCTTTACACCTTCTCTTTTTATTCTTAAGTTTTTTTTTTTTTATTTCATACTCTCGCATAAAACTTTTTTAATGCTTATGTTACTAAATGCATTTCTTTTAGTAATGATCTGTTTTCATTTTCTTATTTTTATCATGTATTTGATTTTTCATTTAAAGCAACTTGAATTGCCTTCGTTTTTAGTGTGCTAAATATATAAATTGCCATATATCTCTATATGCAATTATTTTTTAAATAATTCCGTTGAAGCATGGATGAAAAGCAATGTCTGACTTTCATTGGTCAACATTTATATAATTTTTATTTATTATTACTTTTGTCAGATTAAAGTTATTTCTGTGACCATTATGAGTTTTTCTTTTATTTAATGAAGGGTACCAACAATTTTGTCCACGTCTGTATATAAATAAAATTGCCTTGCCTTGTATGCTGTATTAGTATTTAGTGAGTTGCCATTGCTTATATGTTTTAGGTCATTGCAAAAAGAGAAAGTTGTGTATTAAGTTGAACCAATTTGTGAAAACAAGTTGGCTAAACTTTATCAAATATATTCTCAACTTAACGTAAGTTTTGTCAGCTCAAAGACATAAGTAGATTTGACTGTCTTCAGTTTGTTGAATTTAAGATTCCGCTTTTATTTACCCTTTATTTGGGTTCACAAAATTTCAAAAGCTTGTTGAGTTTACCCAATACACTTTTGCAGCTGGTTGCCTTACTTTTTTTAAGTTGACTCAACGTTTCTTTCTTTTAGAGTAAGGCAAAAAAAGATACCATCAAAGAAAACGAAGAAGCAATCTCTGGTCATAAGTCCATGGAGGAGCTTTGCATTTAAGCACTGTTTGAGCAGTGCTGTAAGGTAAGGTGATCCAAAATGTTTGCTACATCTGTCTGTATGGTGAAGCAAGAGATCAATACTAATGTCAAAATTCCTGTCTGTAGTTAATATAGCTGAGGACATTAGGTGTCATCACCAGGTATGTGTGATCTTTCTCACACAGAATGAATCTGAAGAATGGCACGAGGTGTGGCAAATGTATGTGACACAGTTAGAAGAAAGTATAATCAACCATTTTCTTGTGGCAAAATGGTCTAGGAAAGACAGAACCCCTGACAAAACCCTTAAATTTATAATGAAATAGGATTCTCCTTCCAAATGAAGTCTTTATTTCACTTGTACTACCTCAGTTTTGTTCATCATGCCAGCCACAGAAACTTTGTTCAGTGCATTTCTTCCGATAATGTTATGATGTAGGGATTCTCTCTCTATATGTTGTGGTGAGATTTTGTTTATTTAATTTCCCTATATATTGTATTTAACTTTTCCAAGTTAATTTCAAAATACAAATTACCAGTTTGAATTAATTCAATTTGTATTTTGAGGTTCCACTATATTTAAAGGACAGCATAAATCAATTAAAATGTAGGGTGGTGTTAGGAAAAAATAGGCCATCAGATAAGATCTACCACTTGAGATTTGATCCTCCTAGTCTTTTATTTTTGTACCGACAATGTCTGTAAAATATTTCCAATTGTTGGCATGAGTGTTCTCGAAAAACAAAAAAAAATTGATTTGACTGGTTTATAGTTGCCAAAAGGTGGCCCAATTTACCTGACATGACCCTACATACAAAACTCACACCAAATAACCTGTGACACTAACAAACTTTCAACCTTATTTTGTGGTGAGACAGTTAACTACCTTCACCTCCAGTGTCATGACCTAGTCTTACATGTAAAGCTCCTAATGATTGGTATCCATCAAACAACTGTAACATTGCTTTAGGCTAAGCCTGTAGGAGGACAAACTGACCAGCTTTCTACACTGATGTCTTCATTCTCATTGTACTCCCTTTCTTTTTGTGCACATAAAGATGTCATTAACTCGCTTTTGAAGAGCTTGGTGCAGGTTTCCTTTTTTTTTGTTTTACATTCAGCTCCAAGTTGATCAAAGCAGATCGAACCCTACCCTGGTTCTGGTTCTGCTGTACAGTTCTCCCATCAAAAAGCTTTTTTATATATATATTTCCACTGCATAGGACACTGAGAAAAAAAGAGAGGACTTAATGCTAAATTATTGGCATGAGTAGCAGCAGTTAGCAGTAACTTGTACCTGATCTCCCGCGGGCATTTCCTGACATTTTCATCAGAATCAGTTCATAACCTTTTGAGTTATGTTGCTAACTAACTGACAGACAAACAGACAAAGATATACTGGTCACAAGGGCAGCAAAAAAGCAGCTTCTTAGAAAACTGTCAAGGTTTTACTGATATTCTGGAGGATGGACGTACATGGACAGTAAAAGACTGGGGCAGTAATAGTCATTTTCTCTGATAAACTCTCCTCATCATCTGGAGAACACATTTTAAGTACCACCAGAAGACTTGTGTTTTCCCAGAAATCAAGATTAGGATAAATCAATGTGTGGCGTTGCTTCTTATCTTAGTGAGACTTTTCCAGTGTGCTAAAACCACTGGTTTATATACTGTATAGAGTGGAATCAAAACAGCTTGTTTCAGCAATTAAACATTTTGGTTAAAATCTGTGTGTTTGGTTAAAAAGTCTATGCGATGGAGCCTAACCCTAACCCTCCATGTCAAAAAGCAAAACTGATCAAATTGGTTAAAGGTCAAAAAGTCTGACTAATATAATCAGCAAAATATATAGTTTTCTGTAGATTATGACCATAACCATTTTTCTTTTGGCTATGTTATACCAAGCATTACAGAAAAATAGGTATTTAGGTGATAGGCATATCTGGATATAAGGATGATTATAGTCTCAGCTTCAGTGTTAAAATACAAGGTAGAAAACTCAAATGCAGAGGCAAAAAAGTGAGATAGATTTGCCAAAGGCAAATACAGTCTAATCGTAACTGAAAGAAAAGGAAAATGCTGAGTAAATAAATGAAAGGGAAAATCAACAAGATCCCAACGAGATCAGTGGATGAGGATACAAGCAGCTGGTGTACAGAACACAACCAAAGAACCAGAACAACAACCACAGATCAAGATAAATACAGTGGCTGGTTCCACTTTCACAATGCAGTCAGTGCAAATAAGCAGTCGATGCACCTATTATTTAAACATGAAGATAATTTATCAGTTTTCCATGCGTAACATGCTCCTAAACGTGGCTTTGCCTCTACTGTGTAAAAGGAGGAGGCAGAGGGTTTACTGTGTGTCTCCCTTGCCTGGAAATGAAGCCATTTTAAAGGTCCATAATCTGTTTATGTTCCCATTGTCCCATTTTTGTCCTCTGGATCGATCCAAAGCTGCTTTTTCTGGGGCCTTATCATGAAAACCAGAGGGGGAGACCCAATCTAATTCTGCGCTCCGGCTATATTCCACAAAGCAATATCACCACGCTGCGATCATATCACATCCAAAGAGGAAGAGCAATATTTCTCCATCACTCCTCTGTTCTTTTTCTGCTCCAGTCCTCCACTAATACCGGCATGTTCTGTCTCTCCCAAGGCTTCCCTCTCTTATTGGATGGAATAAAGGGACTTCAGTCAAGTGTTGACGCTTGGCTTCACCGCGAGGCCCGCGGCTCGTCTGAAAGTGTCCTGTGGGGGGGGAGAGTTCCTCCACACCATCTGTCATATAATTTGATTAATTAGCCGTTGGTACCAGTGTTGCCCCCCACAGTGGGACCGAGGGTCGGCACTCGTCCATCTCCTCATCCCTCCGTCTGTCACACGCAATTTCTTGGAAGCGACTGATTAGATTTTGATGAAACTTCAACAAAGATATCTGTCTCTTCTCTGACAGGACAAATATTTAATATTTTCCAATTAATATAATCATCCTATGTCCAGAATTACTTGATTTGA